>NW_019379909.1:1957687-1991652 GCF_000648655.2 Copidosoma floridanum
TTTTTTTTATCTTTACCTATTTTCCAAACTACTTGTCATTTTGTAAAAAAAATTCTTTATCCTTGTCCTATGGACTGCGCCCTCCATTATAGCCGAGCGACTCCCGGCGCTCATTCTTATGATACTACTATTACCTTAGTGTCTATATAATTATACATTATAATTATTACCTTATTTTGAATATTATTGTTAGTATCATTATTAAAAAGATTTTTCCTTATTTTCTTTTTTTCACTTGTTATTCCGTATTCCTTAATTTTATTTATTTATTTTTTTTTTGTAGTAGGAATCACTTGCTACGTCGTATGTTTTATGTGGGCCCAAGACCCGTGGAGGGTGCTCCCGTGATAGTTACTGGGATGTTAGCAAGGTGTCTCAGTGTCCTCTTCTGCATTTCGAAGGATGTCGGCTGAGGCGCTGATGGACTCGTTGCTGCAGTCCCTTCCATTTCTGCGTTGTCTCTGCGTTGTCTACCTGCGCACATTCTAGCCAGATTTAATATCAAGGGGCGCCCCCATTTTAGGAACCCGAACGACCCTGCTGCCATGCCTATAGTTATCTCTGCTGCCACCCACGCGTATTCCTTCCAATCGGATAATTCGCTTTGGGTCTGCAAGAGTTCGCGCACGCGTTGGACTATGTCCATTAATTTTGTGCCAGTTTCCAAGTTCTCCTGAGGCCCGTGTTCTTGACTACCGAGTTCCTGTAACCCGTCCCTTTTTATTATTGTGCTTATTAGTTCCTGTAACTTGTCTGTTCTTATTCCTTTTATACTCTGTATTATTTTCTTTACACTTAAGTTTAAGTATTTGAGTTAAACTATTTGGCTCTTGCCCTCCTCTGATCCTGGGCTCAATCTTGTTTCTGATGCTTGAGCCTTGCAATCATCTGATAAATTTATTACCCCTGCATCTATAACTTTCAATGTTTCGTGCTCTGTATGCTCGCATTGTACGTGTATTTTCTCCTCCACTGTGGTACTGAACGCGTGCTGGTTTCTTGCATGTAGGTGCGTTAAATAAGTGCCATTTAATCTGGCTAGTATAATTGGGCATTCCTCTGGATTTTTTATTGTGTAACCCAAAATCAATTTTATTTCGCAAGGATGGTCTTCTTCTATCTCATGTGCTGGTTCCATCAGTGTACAAATGCGTGTTCGTCCTATTTTCTTGCATTTTTCTACCGTTCGCTGTGATATTGGTGCGAACCTTTTCGCGCTTATGCTGACTGCCTCGTACTCGTGTGTTGGTTGTGGATATGCCACGATGTTTGTTATATTGAACCCTTCCTGTTCTACTGGTAGCGGTGATATTCTGAGAAGATCAAAATCCTCTCTTGTTACCAAGGGTATTTCTATGTAATATACTATTTTCCCATTAAATGTTACGGTTGCTATCTCCAACGCTTCTTCAATATCTTCCATTGTTGTTGCATCACTCTCTCCTGGGAGTTTGAGGTCCGGCCTTAGCTGTCCTGCTAATATTTTAGCCTCTGATATAGCTATCAATGCTTTCTTCGGTAGGTGTATCATGTCCCGACTTTCCAAATATATCATATCGGCCGTATTCCTAAACTTTCCTGACAGTTTGCTGGCTATTTGTTGAAATTCCTTTACCATATTTGATACTTTGTCTTCTCCTGTTGTCAGGTCTGCAAATATTTTTAAACCTTCTTTCGTTATTTTTCCCGCTTTTTCTCCAAATTTTTTAATATTTTGTAGCTCTTTTTCATGATTACCGAACGTTGTAACTGTTATTTGTTCCACTAAATATTTATTTATGTCGATTGTGGTACTTGGTTTTGAGGCTATCAATTTTAGTATTTCTTCTTTTTCAGCTACTGTTGATTGCCCCTTAAATACTTGCACAGCTTTGGTTTGACTAAGAATTTCTTGACCCACTACCACTCTGTATGCCTCTTGCGCTTTTTCTTTTGTTTGTAGAACCTCGTATGTGGCCCGACTTATATGTCTCATGCATTCTCTTTTCTTTCTTAATGTTACCGTGCACTTCCAGTTTGCTTGCGTCTGCGCCCGTAAAAATTGTTCTGATTCCACAATTAGCTGGCTCCAATCTACGTACCATATGACTTTCCACGTTGATGTGGCTGATTGGATTGGGCCCAGGTTTTCTACAATTATCCCCGGATTTTTTTGAATAATTCTACCTCCCCTAGTTGTTTATTTCCCTGTGCGTCCTCTGCCCTAAAACAAAACAACAAAAAAAAATAGATACTTTTCTATATGATTCTTGCGTTCCTTCTCTTTATATACATTTTTTTTCACATGTGGATACATGCTTATACACCCGGGTAATTTGTCTCTATATTCAGTAATTATTCGCGTTCGCGTAATTGCTTTAAGCTGCGAGTGTAGTTTTTCCTTTACATGTGGATTTCCTTATGCACTCCTAAGTGATAACTTAATTTATATATTGGTACGTAAAAATACATGCTATTACGTTTGCTCATGCATATGTTTGGGTGCGACTTTCCCTTGCTGAGCTTTATCTAATGCCGTTCAATTTTCATGTCTTTCGTCACTTTATTTCTTATGCCCTTTCCTCTAAGTGTATTACAAGTTTGTACATACTAGGCTACGTTACATGCATTCACTCATTCGGTTAATTCCCAGTGGAGGCGAGTGTGGATATGAGAGGGAGAAGAAAAAAGGGGAAAATTTTATTGTTCTTTATTATACACCTCCGTTTCCCGACGCTGTATGCTACTTTACTCTTATTATTCCCTTATTTCCATTTCCTTCAAGTGACTCACCTAAAGTGGAAAAGGACTTACATAGGTGTACGAATCTGCGTTTGCTTTTTCTCAACGTTGCTGCTAAGTCAGTGCATTCTACGTCTCCTTACGTGCACGATCTCTGCAATTAACTTCGACAGTTATGGCCGGTTTTAGTCAATTTTTTGATCGCCTTATTGGGTTTGTCCGCTTACCTTTAGGTAACTCGCGATCCACGCGCTTCGTTGTTACCGGTGGTGGTGCGTGTGGATTACTGTTGGGGGCTGTTCTCTAGGAGGAAGCCGCGTGCGCCGTGCTAGGTTGCCAAAGCGTAAGTATGAAAGCAGAGTTTTTTTTCCAAGTGTTTCATTTATTGGGTTGTAGGTCACGCGACTGTATGCGTGCCGGGATGTCCCCGCTGTAGGACGGCCCCCTGGGCAAAACATTGTTGTGCTCAACGGGTTGACCGCGCCAGCGCCAATATATTGTAGGCAGCATGGTTTGGTAAGTGCTCTTGGCTTTCGTCATATTTTTACTTCTTATGGCTCCTCTATTTTTCCTAATGCAATTTTTTTTTTTTTTTTTTTTTTTTTTTTTCAGCTTGGGGTTAGCCTAATAGTCGATCCCTACGCCTTCTTCGGTGTTCCGGTTCCTTTACTGTTACCGGGGTGGCCTTCCGGTGCGTTGCCACTGCCAACCTTGCGCTGCCCCTATCGAGGAGGGGTAGGATCCTTTGTTCTTTATTTCAATTTGTTTATTTATTTCTTTATTTAATTTGTCTTCTCCTTCTTTTTTTGCTATAAGGTGCATTGTTCTGCCAGCGGATGTCTCGTCCCTTCCACGCTGATCGCTGCTACCACTGGTTTTCAGCCCAGCGTCGTCGACTACCTTCAGCGGTTGCAAACGGTGCAGCTGGGGGAGAATTCTAACGGGACTTCTCGAAGGAGTGGTTTGGGTCGTGAGCGACGGTGGAAAAAGGAGGGGGTGAGCCTTTCGTGTGGTTGTTGTAAGGGCTGTGGCTCCCATTATTTTATATGTGGAAAAATAAAAAAAAATATAATTTTTCAAATATAGTGTTTTCATCCTTTTATTATTTCCCTTTCATATTCCGCACTTGTGGGTTTTTTTTTGCATCGCGTACACACGCATTCATATATACATGTAAAAACACACATACACACACACGCATATATAGATATAACGCGTTTTGAGAGAAAACCACACACGTAACTCTTCCGTTGTCGTTAGAGTTTTGTATGATCAGTAAGCGTTAAACTCGGTAACGAAAAATTATAATTTCTTGTATCGTGTATTAAAGAGAAAGAGAAAAAAAAGGGAAGAGGAAGAAAGGGAAAAAAATATCTTGTGGCCCGTCCGGGGGCCGCGAAAATTTTGGCGAACTTTAATTATTTTGACTGTTGGTTTCCACTAACTATTTTATAAATGCTGATGCCCCAACACTAAAATTTTGTATTTGCCTGTAGGTACCCATGTGAGCCTGCATCGCTTGAGTCCTAACCCTGAAGCTATATCCCTGTGTTGAACATACGTATGGGCTTCGGCGACTGCGTGAGTCACGTTTAGTGTTGAGCCCGCATGGTTTTCTTTACTTTCTTCTTTTCTCACACCTTATCTCTCTGATTCAGATTCTCTCCTTATTATTCTCGTGTTAAATTTTTAAGACGCATGCTTTCTTGATTTTGTCGACATGCACCACTCTTACTTCGTCATTCCTCTGCAACTTTACATCATGACTCTTATAATTAATCCCTGTTATTTCGTATGGGCCTTCGTACTGGCAATTATATTTCCCTTTCGACGGCTCTTTTCATATGTACGCCATTTCTCCTTCCATAAAAAATTTGGTGCTAAATTTCCTACCGTAGTAATATTTGGATCTATACTTGCTTTGTACCTGTTTCAGCGCTGCTATTGTTCGCATTTGTGTGAGGGTATCTGTGATTTGCTCAAAGTATTTGCTATACGTTTGATCTGTTTCTACCCGTTTAAAGCTCGAGGGGATACATGCTCTCTGTCCGAAGAGTAACTCGTACGAAGTGTACCCCGTGCTCTCATGCTCAGATGTATTATATGCGAGCATGCACAAAGGTATTAATTCATCCCATTTTTCGTTTTTGTCGACGTACGCCTTAAGATACTCACATAGCACATGGTGTATCCTTTCTATTGCTCCATTACTCTGTGGGTGGAATGCTGTGCTGCCGATTTTATCGATTTTGAACAATCTTGCGAACTCTTCCATTGTTCTGTTCATAAAGTGTGTCCCCCTGTCTGATAATAATTTTTCTGGGGCTCCAAAATATGCCATAAAGTAGTTTAAGAGAGCTTTTTCCGTCTCTTGCGCCGTTGCTCGCTGTACTGGCGCTAATACTATGTATTTTGTCAGCCAGTCCTGGATTGACAATATATGCGTATTACCATGGTCTGAAGGCTTATTTATTGGTCCATAAAAATCTTTTGAAATTTTCTCAAATGGTTTGCTCGGTGTGTCAGTAATAAGCATTGCCTGTTTGGTTTTTACTCTTACCAGTTTTTTTGTTTGGCACGATTCGCATCCCGCCACAAATTGCTTAACTTCGGATATCATGTTTTTCCAGTAAAAATCCTTTGCTATCCTATTTTAAGTTTTGTTGATCTCTCTATGTCCTCCCACCGTTAACTCATGGTACTCTTTAATAACTTTGAATCGTTGATCTACCAGTGGCACAACAGGCGTGTTTGTGTAAAAAGTAATTATAATATTCATTTCCTTGAAAATTTCCTCTAGCTGCTCGATCAAATACATCCATTGGTTTATGTCTAGAATCGTAAGGTCACTTATCATTACAATGTTTTTTAAACTATTGCTTTTCACTAATCCCTGGAGTGATTTTAAGCATATCTTGATATCTGTCCTTAACGCCCTGTCATCGAAGTGTTTTTTCACGTACATGCGAATGACCAATACTTTCCTTTTCCTAGAAAGCATTGTATTTCCGACCGCCCTCACTTCGTGATTCTTCATTATTGGATCAATGTATCCCCGCTCATAGAGCGCGTCAATTGTCTCTGTATCTGGGACGTTTTCCACTACTGTACAGAAGGCTTGATTGTCTCGGTATCTGAAGGGGTGATCTTCTACTTTCTTTACTTTTTAAAATGGAGGGGGGTTTGATTCATCGCCTGGGACCCATGGTGGCTTATCACGCGGTAGTCGGGTTCTGCATACCCTATAGTTATCTAGCGCGCTTAAGTTCTTGAGATCACTCCCCTCCTTAGGATTGCTTTCGCTTCCCTTGACTAGAGCTTGGTTGAGTCCCCTGCTCTCTTCTTCGTTTACCGAGGCTATTATCAATGTGCTGTCAGAATCAGATGGTGGTGGAGGGTCAGGTGGTAGTGTACCCCTGTCCTCGAGCACCCTCTCTGTTGCGCTCTCTCCCTCTTTTTGTGCAAAATTTTGACTGCTCGTCTGTCTCTCTCCTTTTTCTGACTTATCATTGGAGCTCTCCCCGTTGCTCATACGTCTTACATCACTATCTCCTGTTTTGTGTCCTTCTTCGCTATTGCCCTGCTCACTAGTGCTGACTCTAGCATCGTTCAAATCTTTCCTGCCAGTTGAGCCCTTTTCACTATTTTCTTCGTGGTCTATTGTCAGATGGCTGCCTCCATCGTATTCTATCAAAGCCTGATAATAATCATTTTTGAGGCGTATGTGTTTAAATGTTTCCCCTTTTTTCCCTATAAAATGTTGAAAGATTGTGCTTTCTCTTGATAATTGAAAGTGGATGCATATATTTACTTTATGTATTTGAGAAAATACAAAGGCACATTCCCCATCCCCAAACGCGTGGCTCTCCTTTAAGATATTTTTTGTGCCCTCTAGGTATTTACATTTATTTATCTAATCCAAGCTTAGGAGCGTTTTTCTCAGTCTGTCCTGTGACATTTCCAATCCGTATAAAAGTATGAGGCAATGAAAGGGACAGCTTCCGTCCCAGGTTACATCGACTAACGTGAGCCTCTTATTCGGCTCTGCACAAGAACCTCCACTTTCACGAGTCTCCCTATCTTCTCCTACGCTCATTTCGACTGATGTTGCATAATTTTCCCTTAACTCATTTGTTGGTGGCGAATCGTCCCTAATTTTCGTGTTCTCATTTCCTTTTTGGTTTTTACTGTCCATTAAACTTTCTAATTTTTCTACTCTGTCATTTTCATCTTTCCATAGGTCTATTCTTAATCCTTGTTTACCTTCAACCACTTGTTATTTAACGTCAATTAGGACTTTTGCCCGAAATCCGTCACCAAGGCCGTCTATTAGGTCGTAAAGGTGTTCGTCATGCTGGATCGCGCCGTTCACTCGTTCAGTATTATAATATATGTTGGTGCCGTCGGTAAGCGGCCTATTCATTGTATGCTCGTCCCGTGCTAGCTCCTCTTCGCTTTCTTTTTCCTTTGGTTCGCTTCGTACTTGGTCAGCTCTCTCCATCACTTCGACCTCCCTGCTTTCGAAAACGCCTTTCTCGTGATCTTGGTCTTTTCTGCTGTTTCGTCTGTTTCCGTCAGCTTTCGGATATCGCTTGCATCTTCTTTGCCTCTCTTTTTCTCCGCCGCTTCGGCTGCTTGGCTTGCTTGTATCAGCTGCCGACCCCAATTATCAAGTTTTGGACTATGGTTTTCTGAATCATCATTCGTTATTATTGGTGTCCCGCAGTTTGCAATTATAATATCTCCTGACGGACTTTCGTTGTGTTCTGTGATAGAGAATGGTGCTTGCTTCCTCGTAAGTGTGTCTAATTGACGCTTACGAGTTTTCCGTTCTTTTCGTCCAATTTCGTTTTTCTCGATTGCTGGTGTGCTCGTCGATTTTATTCCTTGTTGCATTTGGTCCTTCCTTAACAGAAAGGCTACTTTGTCGTTTATCGGCCCTTGCGAAATAATTTCGTCTGTTGCTTCCGTGTCTGCTTCCGTTTTTAAGTCGCTAAATATAATGTTCTTCCTTAGGCGACCCCGTTTTTTTCACGGTTTTCCTCATCTTGCTTAATTTTTCGCTTATTCCCACTTTTCCCTCGGACTCAGAGTCTCCGTCGCCGTCGGCTTGGCCGTCTGTTCTTATATCGCGCATATTTTCATCCCATCCACCGAAATTTTGTTTCTTTTTCTGTACTTTTTCATCTGAATCTTCTGAATCCGGATGGATAATTTTTCCTTTTTTTGTGTTCCCTTGAATGTGCTTATTACGGGTCGCTCGTGTCTTAAAGATGCGCGCCGGAGGTCCATCGCTATCGGCTAGTCCTTCTTTCTCTTGTTCGTCTGCCAGTTAATATAGCTCTTGGCGTGGCCGTTCAGGATTCTCTTCTCCCTCCTGTAGTATTGGGTTACGCGATAATGATGTCGGGTGGTCTGTTGTTCATGCCCGGACGGTATATAACTTCAAACTCATATCCTCTCAGTTCCGCTTTGAGCCTGTTAAAACGAATGTCTAGTTTCTTAGACGAGTGAAAGTGTTTAAGCGGCTCGTGGTCTGTGACCACCGTGAACTTGCGTCCATATAGATATGGTCTAAATTGCTCTTTTGCAAATACGATCACCAATAATTTCTTATCGTATGTCAGGTAGCGGAGTTCACTCCCTTTCAGGCAGCGGGAAGCGTACTCGCACGGTCTATCTTTTCCGATTTCTCCCTGACTAAGGATCGCTCCGATTGCGTAATCTGATGCGTCCGTTGTGACGATCAAGGGTTTTTCTACATCCGGGGCGATGAGTACAGGTCCACTGCTCAGTGTATCCACGAGGGTATTGAACGCCTGTTCCTCCTCCTTTCCCCATTTAAATGCGGTGTCCACTTTTAAAAGTCTTGAAAGAGGTTGGGCGATTTGTGCATAGTTTTTCATGAACCGCCTGTAGTAGCCTACGAATCCTAAAAATTGTTTTATTTTCTTTGCTTTTGTCGGTCAAGGGTAATTTCTGGCCGCTTCGAGTTTCTTTGGATCAGTCATTATCTGCCCATTGCCTACAATATGACCGAGCACTTTCGCCTCTCTTTTCAAGAATTGACATTTCTTGGGCTCAATCGTGAACTTCGCGGCTGCGAGCCATTTTAGCAATTTCGTAAACCGTCTTCCGTGTTCTTCTAGATCAGTGGCAAAGACCATTATATCGTCAAGATACACTTCTATTTCATGGCCTTGTAACCCTGTGAGTGCTAGTGCAATCGCCCTCAGAAAAGTGTTTGGCGAGTCCTTGCACCCCATTGACATTCTCTTGTATTGGTAATGCCCGTCTGGCCCTGAAAATGCCGTCTTGTGTGCGTCGTCTTTGGGTATTTCTACCTGAAAGAATACTTATTTAAGGTCCACTACCGTAATGCACCGTGCTTAGGCTAGATTTTCTAAGATATTGCTCTGAAACGGTAGTGGATAACATGAGCCCACTGCAACCTCGTTAAGTAGTCGGAAACCTGTGACTATCCTTAACCTTTTTTCATTGTTCGGCCCTGGTTGCTTAGCCACTATCCAGGTGTTTGAGCTATAGAGGAAGGTGGAGGGTTTAATTATTCCTTGCTCTAGCATTATTTTTATTTCAATTTTCATTTAAACCCTTATTGCCGAAGGGTATCTAAATCTTTTCGCTACAATAGGTTTATCTGATGTTGTGATAATCCAATGATTCAGCAGGTGTGTTGCCTTGAGGGGTTCCCCGTCGAGGCCTAATACGTAAGGGTTTGACTCGATAAGTTTTCTCACGTGCTCTTTTTCTTCCTTGTTGCAACCAGCTGTGTCTACGAGTTGCATTATTTTATCTACCCGTTTTTGTTTCTCTAGCTCCCCTTCGTTTTTTGTAAAAATTTCAATTTTTTTCTTGTCATCTCTTTTTTCTTCATTAAATAATCTTATCATTGATTCCCTCAAGCTTTCAACGTCGTCCCCTTCGACGTTTTCTGCGCGCTTCCGGTAAATTTCCTCATATTCTAGCAGCTCTTCTTCCGCAACAGGCACACGTTTTATTTCGTTACTTGTATTAATGCACTCTGCGACTATTTTACCATTAACATTCCTGGCTACAAAGTTCCCGAACAGTATTCCTTCCTCTATTTTTTGGAGAAGTATCCAGCCATTTTCCGAATCATTATTGCTTTTTTTCAATCGCGCATCAATTATTTGCCTCGATCTTGCAGGTATTTTAAAACACTCTGGCCTTACCAGTGGTATCCCTACGCTATCCAATTTAATCGTATTCTTGGCGGTGCTTATCTGGCCCCGGTATCGCTTAAAAATATCCCACCCTTTGATTCCTTCCGCGTCAATTGGGAAGTCATGGGGGACTACATGTAATAAGGACTCTAATCCGTGCAACTGGGCCACTGTGCCCAACGTTTTGCGTGCTCCGTGAGTCACGCCCATAATAGCTACTCGATACCTACTGTCTATTAGCATGTCTGTGCTTAGAAAATTAACCTTTAAAATCGAAATCTCTGCACCTGTATCCGCATAAGAAGTCACCTTTCCATTCTTTAACTGTGGTCCCTATAACTGGACCGATGGTGGCCTATGCCCTGTTCTCGCGAGTTTTATAGTTATCTTAGGAAGCTGCTCTATTACTCCGTCGCGCTCTGAAAGCTTGGGTTCATCATTATCTACATGTGTGTCCGGCGCCTTTGTCTGATTACTCTTCTTGCGAGCTCTCCTGCCTTTTCTTGTGCGTTTACTGCTCCGTTGTATCGGAGTGTTATCCTGCTTTGCCGTATTACTTTTTATTTTTTCTTGCACTGTGTTAGTACTTGGACTGTCGTTGTGCGTCTTCTTCTCTACTATCTCTTTCTCCGCCTTTTGCGGCCTCTCTCTCACACATTTTTCCTCACTGGACACACTTTTCTCTATCTCTTTCTCTAGTTGATGCTCGAAGCTTGGGGACCACGCCGAACATCTTGCGAGTTTAAAGCTACGGGAAGGTCTCTCCTGTTATCCGGAGTGTATGCACAGCTTCCTCGCTGCTGTGGGCCCTTCTCCTGTGGTGGCCCGTGCCTAACTAGATCTCTATTATAGCCATCCATGCTATCCTGATTTCTGTAGCCGTTACCATAGCGGTTGAATGTGCCCCTGCTATAATTATTGTACGTGTCACCGTTGCCACGGTTGTCGTAATAATTATAACCTCTGGAGTTGTAATCATTATACCTGTAATTGTGATTGTTGTTACTGTTGTATGGCTCCGTTGGGCCATTGTTATAACCTCTGTCTTAACTATTATAATAATTATTGTGGTTATAGTTATCATTCCTACCCCTGTAGTAATAAGCATTACTGTCAGTAGGAGTATTATCTGCGGGTTGGTTACGCCTCTCGTTAAGCTGTCTCTCTTCTTCCTCCCTGTCTTGCTTGCGCGAGTGGCAGTCTCTCGCATAGTGTCCCGGTTTTTAACAATAGTTAGAACTTCCCCTCAGTTTCCTTCCGTTTTCTTTCAAAGTTTTTCTATCACTTATCACCGCTAGTAGCTTTCGGCATTCCTCAACTGAATGCCTGGTTCGGCCGTCACATTACATACAGCGTTTTTCTTGTACTGCTGCTGTTCCTTGTACTCCCTTAGTGTTTTCTGCTGTTTTTTCTTCTTTTCTTGCTAGGCTTACGAGTGGTCCCCACTCTGTTGTGGTCCTATTGCATGTGGGCAGTGCGCTTACCGGTATTGCATGCCGTAAACTAAGGTCACTTTTAATTTTCAACGCCCGTATTATTGCTTCCCCTAGAGTTTCCGGGTTAAACCTTGCCATCCTCTAACTAAAAGTTTGAAGTAATCCGTAAATAAACTGTATTACTGCCTCGGATTCTAGGTTTACCTTCATTGCCTGTTTTTGAATTGGGGGAAAGTATGGGTTTGAATCGTACAACATTGTTAATCTATTGTATAATTGTTGTACTCGTCCCCCGTAGTCATCTATTGCTTCACTATCTTGCTGCGTTATTATTTTCAATTTTGCCATGAGCGAGTCTGCATAATTAATACTGCAGTATATGTTTGAGAGCTCTTTAATGAACTCTTCGACTGTAGTAAACTGCGTCAGTCTCGGGGCAAAATGTTTCGCCGCTTTCCCTTTTAGCCTATTTGCGAGGGTGCCCAAAAAAAAAGTCCGTTTTCCGGGCCTATTGTACGTGCAACCATACGCACCATTCTTTCGAACAGCGGTAAGTTGATCGGATCACCATCGAAAAACCGGATGTTGTTTGTCATATTGCTGAGTATTGACGGAATGTTGTGTTGCGCATACTGCGGTCTGTGTAGGTGGTCGTAATTGCGTGTCTCTTGTTCCTTTTCTATGTATGGGGTCATGGTCGGTATTATGTCACCCTGTCGTCTATCCTTATTTGCGTTAAAATTTATTCGATCTGTATCATAATTAGTTGGTGGTGGTGCCGTTACCATACACGCGGCTTTTATCATTTTTTCGAGTTCTTCGCTCGCATCCTTTATTCTATCCCATAGCTGTTGGTTGTGTAAGTCGCTTGCCCCGATTTTTCTTGGCTCATCGCTTTCGTACTGTGATGCACCGGAAATCGGCCACTCTGGTTTTCCCGGCGTGCCCCATTGTATCGGTAGGGTGTCTACTCTATCCGTTCGAGGTCTGCGTGTTTCTTCGGCCCTTCTTATACTGCCCCCAATGGCCCGTTTACCGGAGATAAGACTCACTTCTTTATTTGCAGGTCCTATGCTTACTCCTACGTCACGTTGTATGTAGTCGAAGTCCCTATTTGTCGGTGACAAATTTCGGATGGGCCCTGCGGTCGCTGTGAATGGCACGCACACTTTCTCTGTCTTCTTTAGCTTGGTACTAATGTTCGAAAACAGGCCCATTACTATTGCCTTCGTTCCTTCATCGAGGGCGTCTAGTTTCTCTCACCCTTCTGGTTCGAGTTCTAATTTTATTATCTGTTCCGCCATATTTTTCTTTTGCTTTTTATTACTAGGGTCTTGCCTGCACATGTCGATTATCGTGTTATCTAGGCCTTCGTTCTCGCTTCCTGACTTATGGGTTATGCCGCCAAGATGAATCATTTTTTTCCTACTTTTTCGCTCCTTTTGTATGTACGTGTTGCGAAACGTATTTTCTTTTTGATTATTGCAAAGCTTATGTATTTTTCTAATTATGGGGTGACGTTTAATTACGTATAGAGTGGCTTAATAATAATCGCGCGAAAAGAATAGTAAGAGGCAAGACAAGAAAGCAATGGAGCGGCGTGTGTCTTTTACTCGGTTTCTTTTAATTTTGTACTTTCTTTTTGTTTAGTGATAAAAGAGACAAAATATTCTTTTGGGAATATCTGTAGTCTGTTTTTGTTGATAAAAATTATGTTATTGAAAATAGTAATCAATATAGGTGTGGGTTATTATTATTATATAATTATTTTCGAATATTTCCTATACATGTGCGAGCCCACTAATAAGATCCCTTTGTTTTATGTTTGTTGCGCAAAGTTTTATATGTTTTGTCCCGGGGTCAGGGAAAATAAAAAAAGCGAAATGAAAATTTAAACAACTCACTTACCAAGTCAATAGTACTCCCATTGCCAGAATGATTGTGCTGAATATTATCCTTCCCTGGTTACTACTCCCCTTTTGGGCGTTGAGCGTCAAGAATACGAATGTGACTGCAATAAACTGCTACCTCCTTGCTGGTCTTTCCCGAAGTTGCTTTGACCTTCTGTTTGTAGACTTCCTGATCGTTGATGTCAAGAATCGCTCGTATGAACAGCTACCCGTTTACCTATGTCCTGTTTGGGTCCGTTCCGGCACTCAAGCTCGATTTTCATGGCACTGCACTATGTGTGCTTCTCGGTGGAATTTTTTTTTAAACGAGTTAAGTAAGCGAGAAAAAAAAATTCCGACTCTTACCATACCCCTCACTTACCACCAAAACTGTTACGTAGGATAAAGAAGCTGGTAAGGAGGTGCGTCACGAAAAGAACTCAACTCGTTGGTCAATTATTTATTAGCTTCTTGAAGGCAGAGGCGTGTGTGTTTCGCGCGGTGTTTTCTACTTATCGTTCGGTCTCTTGCCTAAAAGACGCTCGAGTGACACGATTCGTGTCTCACAGGGCCTTATATAAGCTCGTTTCCCCTATTGGTGTCCTTTACTAGCATAGGCTTGTAGTTACTAGGGTGAGTCAGTATGATATGCCCAGCATATCGTACGTAACACTATCTTTAATTTAAAGTATTGTAGGATTCTAAAAATCTAATATAATATAATGACCAAAATCAATGTTTCCAAAAAAAACTAAATTTAGTTTAAGATTATTATTTGAATTTTCATATGTTAAAATACAGTTGCTTAAAAAATTTACTATAACTTGAACAGTTAATAAATCTGAGAAGCTTTTAATTTTAATACATGCACCATAAGTCCCATTTTTTGATATTTATCACTCCTTTTGACATTTTGATAATAATTGATTCTTACTATAAATCCATAATAGTTTTGCCATTCATTTACAACATTATTAATTACCCAACAACGAGCTCTCATATGGAAATCTTTGTCATTACACAGAAAGTAAGAAAAAGTTCTAAGTTAACAATTTCCGTCCCCTTTTACGCTCACTTTTATACTGCTCTTTTCTAAAAATTTCAAAAATATTTAGTTTGATTTAAAATCAAATTTTCATAGTACAAAGTACAAACGATTCTTCTAATTAACAGTGTAGAATACTATGAATAAATTATTTCCATGTTTGTCATTCAATCTGAAAATGAAAAGTTTTCTCCAACCCTTTACATCAATCGATAAAATATAGAATGCATATCAGTAACAAAAACAATATTAAGTATGTGTTATATAAAATTTAAATAATTTGTACGTGATTTGAGTAGTTAAAACTTTTTGTGGTTTGAAATCTTATGATTAAATAAATAATGTAGGAGAAAAAAGCATCCTCTAGAACGGTTTTTATTTCAGAATTTGGATGAAAACGTTTTTTGAATAAAAATGGAACCACGAGCAGATTTAATATGCATAATGTGCATAAGAATTTTAAATGTTTATTTCTGTGCATAGTAAGAAACACTGGAATAAGTTAATTTTTGCATTTGCGATTTTTAAATATTCTTAAAAAAGTAAAATTAAAGTAATACAGATAAATTTCAAGTCATTACAGATTTACGAAAAAAAATTTTAAACTATTATGCGCGGGGTAGGTGCGTTATGCCGGCATAGGGGCAAAGCTTTATATATGTGCTAGTAGGGCTCTATCCCTCTGCGCACTCCGCGCGCAAACCCACCCTTTTCTTGTGTTACAAGTGTTATTTTTTCAAGATAAGGTTTGTATTAATATTTTTTAAAGCTTTTAAAAATAATAAAATCAATTGTTAGTATGAAAATAATATGTTGAAGTGTATTTTAGAGAATTCGGAAGACTATGGCATAAGGTTATGGCATTTTTCGAAAATACTCAGGAGTAAATTTTCTACGATAGGAAATGATTACTGGTCTGCTTTTAAGGAAATATGAAGAACAAGCTGATAATTTCAAATAAAAGTGGTAAAGTTTATGTAGACAGAGAGATGTGCCCTTTTTTTTAATGAGCTGTCTATCCTGTATGTATCAATCAATATTTCTAAGCTCTCATAACTATATATGCCCCCTGCGCGCTCTGCGCACCAACCCCCGTAATTGCAAATGAGATTTACGAAGTATGGAAGAAATCCAAATTATATTAATTGTTACTTAAAATTTATATATGTAATAAATGAATATTGATCATGATTAATTACATGAATTCTTAACAATTACTTTTTAATTTCCCTAACTAATAACAGCTATTTCTATGGGATTAGTAAAACACGATTTTCAAAACGATATAATTTTTGAAGAAGCATGTAACGTTATGCTGCCTTTTGAACTACAAAAATTTTTCGCATGGTTTATTATGTCTGAAAACTCTTTCAGTAATATTATTTGGAACAAATACAAAAAAATTTTTCATTGAAGATTGTGAAGATGATAAAAATAAAGCTCTTTTACATTTAAACGAAATTTTTAATTCTGAAAATATGTCTTGTAAGGATTTCAGTTTACCAGAACCAACAGAAACGATAAAGAAAATATCTATACTGACAATGATGAAATGATATTTTGTAAACATAAATTCCTTTTTATCAATTTCTTTATCTATACTGAAATTACTCTTACGACTACATAATATAAGAAAATATATATATATATGTGGCGTCTCACATCTCTCGTGCTTCGGACTCTACTCGCCAGGTGGCCGGGCCCGTAATAGTTCGCTCCCGTCAAGCGGTGAAATTCCCGCACGATTAGTATATAAGCAAGATCGAGTCAATCTGAGCCCACACCTCTCCTGTGTCTAAGGCAGGGAGCACGTCATCAGCCTTACTGATGAGTCCTGGCGTGCTCTCGGGACGAAACACCTTTTTCTCTCTCAAGTAGGCGATAACAATCGCTACAGTGGTGACCCCGACTACGAACAAGCAAAATGCTGCAACCTTCTGATATACTATCACGCATCTCCGCATCCTCCACGCTGGGTACACGCAACGCAGCTAATCCCACACACTTCGCTCAACGACGCACATATTTTCGCACATCGCACAACTCGTGCACGCACGGCAACATGCCCCGCATCTCTCGCAACGGAGCGAGGATAACCCGGAGATTCAACGAGACTTCACAACATCTTTTTCCCTCTCATGCCTTCACACCCTCGACACTCATATCGTCACTTCCTCCTGTCGTGACTGGGCGGGGAGTGATGTGGCGTCTCACATCTCTCGTGCTTCAGGCTCTACTCGCCAGGTGGCTGAGCCCCTAATAATTCTCTCCCGTCAAGCGGTGAAATTCCCGATCGATTAGTATATAAGCGCGATCGAGTAAATCTGAGCCTACACCTTTCCTGTGTCTAAGGCAGGGAGCACGTCATCAGCCTTACTGATGAGTCCTGGCGTGCTCTCGGGACGAAACACCTTTTTCTCTCTCAAGTAGGTGATAACAATCGCTACATATAAATGTGAAGTTACACCTACCAGCGTGCCCCATGCACGTATCCTTAATTTGCAGTATTTAAAATTAATTGAATTAATAAAGAAGACTCACTTTTTTTTTAATTTTTCTTAGAATATGGGAATGGAAAGTGACTCCGTTAAAATTTCACTAAAAATAAGGTAATGCAAAAAAACAATAAAAGCAACAGGCAGAAGAACGTCATGAATAATAAATAATTATAATACGAACATAAATGCCTTATGTCTTAGTACTCTTTTTTAATGGGTTCTTTTAAAGACTCTACACAAGATTGATTAGTTAAGACTCTGATGGTTGTAATTATTACATCATTATTTGAATTTAAAATCATCATACATACGTAAGCATCATGTTATATACTAATACACATTTTATGGAAAATATAACGTACTGATATACTAATCATCACAACAGAAAAAGTCCGCGAGTCAGTACTTATAAGAGATGTGTGAAAACAAATGAAGAAGATGTTTTAGTTTTTATTTTTATTCTATTAAGATTTTAATACATTGTCATATTTCAAGTAACAATGTATAAGACCATACAAGTTTGAAAGAACTCAGACGTCAATAAAAAAAGGTCTTATCACAGTAAAATAGCGCACTCTGTTATACAATATATAAGAAAATTAAGACAATAGAAAATGTATTTTTCCATATTTTATGGCAAACATCAAAGAACATTAGAATAAGACGTTTTTAAAAAGAATATAGGGAAGGGGTATGTTGATGAAAGACTTGAACGTTATTTAATAAATCATTGAGACCTTTTACCTCGTAATATACCATCGTTAAAAGGCTTTTATTTATAATTAAATTGATAGCTGTTGGAACAAAATCTAATGAAATAGAAGAAACTGAAGCGATTTAACAGTGAAGGCAAGGTGATACACTTATATTAAAATAACAAGTATCTAAAAAAATTCTAATTTTTTTCTTATAGGGGGTTATAATAAGCGCCTCTTGACTCTATTATGTAGTAATCTCACAATGAAATCTGAAATAACGTGGCGGCGGGGGGTATGAAACTTGTATTGACCCTTTAATAAAGTATCTTTACAACACATTCTAAGTTTATGTGGGAAGATAAGGGGGCTGTCGGGTGGGAAAAATGTCCCATATGTTTCCTTCTATGACATATTTTAACAAGAATTCTACGTTTTCTTAGCACATTTTTCTCATGTTGAATTGACAAATAAATATAAAGAATCTTCATTTGTTTTGTAGTGGGAGGGGGCTGTAGAAGTCCTAGAGGGGCTGTGGGGGGAATGAAAGGTGGTGTGGGAAGTGTATGGACAGACCTACCAAAACAAATATATATAATAGAAAGATACACTTAGATATGTATAATATCTATCATATAAACAGATGGTTGCACACTATTTTTACAATGAACTGTAACATAACGTATAACAGGTTTTTGCTTAAACTCATAATCAAGGCGTTGTGTAGAGCAGGCTTAGCTTGTGCAGTCAAATGCACGAGAAATTGACAAGCCTATTGTGCCATAAGAGTATTAAATGCACAAGAGTTTCGTCAGTTTATAAGAATTAAACAACTAGATTTCTCTGCACCACAGATTTTTGTATCTCCCGTATGCAATGATAAAGGTTTATTCGCCCAATAGCCCCAAAGAGACTCATAGACTTGTAGAGCCAAAATCTTGCCTTGTTATTATTACTGTGGTTAAGAAGGACCATACTGCATTATCTGATAACAAGAAGACAAAATGATAATTTTTTATCGCTTCTGTCTTTCCTGAAACATAATTTTGTTTTACTCGGGATGTATGGCCATTTACTAAGAAACATCACATGGCCTTGATCACAAATGAAACATTTGCTCATTTTTAATTCTAACATGATACAAAGTAAACTGCATTATTATTTGACATACAGTCTGCCTAAGGGCTTTTAAAAGAGTAAAGGTATAAAATTAAAAAGGTAGTAAGGTAACCTCTGCAGATGTTAATTGTCAAACCACCGGTAAATACTTAAATAATAGTATATTGACATGCGTGCTTGCTTATCTAAGCGTTCTATTTTACCAGACAACATGTAAATAAATTGCCATTATGAACCAATGCCAAAGAATTATGCGATAAGAGGGAGTAGACTGATCATGGATATCTTTATTCGTATTTTCTTATGTAACAAAGTGCCTGTTTAAATGCTTGAGGAATATATATATTTCAAGTATTCACTTTAGTGCAGGATGCGAGCTTACTGAAAGAAAAAGAGAATGAAAAGGACAAAAGTGAAAAAAAGTACGTTAGTCTCTATGAAACACTTGTGTGCATGATTCTTGAGTTATGCGAATAAGGACTAGTAACGGTAGGTGGTGGAGTGCTAAGAAAAAGATTGTCATATTTATAGAAATTATATGTATATATATATAATGTAATAATTATATGCATTATCTTTACTGGTAGGATATGCTAAGCTAAGCCTACAAAAGATAAACCTGTCACGGATTTACGTAAATTATACATGAACACCGTGTACAAATTAATTGTTTGGTATATTGTCATTAGGACGATTTGGAAAAAAATTGAAAATGTACAATCGTGCCTAAGAATAAAATATTACGTTTGAGTATGTTAAGGGTGTTAATGATTTTTTCTGTTTCTTTACGAGGAAAATTAGAACAAACATTTTTGAATATTAACAGTTTAACACGGTCTCTTATAAAAAAGCAAGTTTAGATTGTCTTTTTGTTGAAGTTAAAGTGTATTAGGCCTGTGTTCAAATAGAAAAAAAAACGTTTTTGTAGAACGACAGTACAAAAGCAAGGTGCTTTACAAAATAATCATACCTTAACAGTTGTTTTCCAACTATATAATCGATTACAGTCGTACAGTTTCAAGTTTGTAAAATACGAATACAGGAAAACATTAGTCATTCGTGTTACACTAAATAGAGTTGCTGTCTGTTCATCAATTCATTAATGTGATTTTAGATCTAGATCATTTTCAACCCTTATTCTGCAGGAAAAATGTGTATCTTCATCGCGAGAACAGCATTTATGATGATCATCTACATCTTAAAAAGCTGCTGATGCTGCAACTAGTAAATCTTATACTTTACAAGCTGCGCACCAGGGTCGAGAGCACGTTGTATCATCAGCTGTTTTCAAGAGCTTTTGTTACAAGTCACTTTGAAAACGCTCATGAGATATGCTACTATTAAAGCTGTCCTCCAGCCACTTGATATCTATCTGAAGAAAGCCATGTCAGGGCCAGCTGTTTAGATTTTGTGAAAGGCTATTGCAGGAAAGCTTGATGAACATTAAACAAACCATGCGTAAGACCTTTTACCACGATCAGGAGGGAGGAGAATCATCGACTCTAGATGGGTCTTTAGGATCAGTGTGGGTACAAACTGCCAACTTATTACTTACAACGGTCATCGGTATGCTTATGGTTTTCAAAAAAAAGATGGTAAAGACTACAAAGAGAAATCAGCTTCAGTCGTACGATACAACTCTCTACGTATCATATTAGCTCACATCGCCACAGAAGATTTGGAGGCAATTACACTCAAGGTGAGGTCAGTGTTCCTGTACGGAGATTTGCCAGATAAAGTTCTTATGAAAGTGTCTCACGGTATATATGTGTGATTAGTAAAGTAGTAAGGATAACTTCATGTCATGTTGTATGGGCCTTCAAAGAGTTCTTACGACAGTTTAAATATACAGAGACGGAGACTGATGAATCCATGTTTATAAGTCAACATGATGGTACTACAGTCTTTTGAGCTCAGTACATCAATGACGGTTTGTTTATTAGAAAATGTAAAAAAAGAATTTTTTACATTTTGTGTACGCTTAAGGATAAGTTTAAAAAAATAATAAGTGATGCAAGCTTTTTTGTACGATTAAAGATTAAGTGTAATCAACTTAACGACAGTGCTATTATTTCTGAAAATTAGTGTTTCTTTAGTTTACTGGAATAATTTTGAGTAAACAACTTTAACCCTGTGGGTGTGCTAGCCAAGTCTTATGTTAGTCTGTGAGTTTTATACTCTAGTGTGAGAGGTGAATATAGAGTGTTATTTTGGAAGGCAATCTCTCCTTTATTTATCAAAATGGTTTTGCGTCTAAGTATGGTATATGCTATCTGCAAGTGGAGCTGATTTTTAAAAAAAAATATAACATGTATGACTAGAAAGCTGCTAAACATGTCACGACTAACTTAAAAGGCACAATTTGTTTAGGATAACAGTACAAGTCTTGCTATAACGATGCCGTACTAGTGGGGCACTCTGATTCCGACTTTGATGATTCTCTGGAAACTGGATACTCTACCACTGGTAAGTATTTATGTTATTACATGGTTTCATTACGTGGCTATCTCAGTGCCAGCAACTTATAACTTTGAGCACAATTGAATCTGAGTACGTCACAGCTGCAACTGTGATAAAAAAAGCTGTTTGGCTAAACCAATTTCAATATGATCTTGGCTATTGAATCAAGTTGAGCATGTCTATGCATGAAGAATATTAAACCTCTATGTGTCTAGTAAAAAGTTACGAGTATCATTGGCGTACTAAATATATCGATGCGTGTTTTTATTATTTAAAAGAAGGGTATGCTTGCAGTGAAATTAATTCAATTGATATTGCCATTATGCCTTAAATATCCGATATTTTAATTAAATTATTACCCAGAGATTGGTTCATTAAAATTCGTGAGAGTCTGGGAATTATCAAAATTTGTATGTATTAAAGTGTTAAAAAATATCAAAAATGTCAGAATTATTTGAGTTTTTTTAGCAGTCTAAACAGCAGCGGAAAGGGCTTTTGTTGTATACATGCATGTTTCTTTGTACGTGTGCTATGCCTGCTGTGAGCTATATATTTTTTATAAAGTAGGCATACCTACTGCGCTAGTATAATGTTAGCCTTACAGCTCCAATGCCGTGTGCTTGGTAATGTCTCTATGTACTAAAAGTGATTAATGAAAACCTTTACTTTTTTTTCCTGTAAACTGTGTTATCTGTGTCTCCTTGGCTTTCTTTCTATCTATCTTCCCAACAACTTGATCACCTTATGGTTCTAGCAAATGCGACAAGACTGAGAATACAATCTGCAGAAAAAGTTCTAAATCGAACTTTCGTGAGGAATAAAAGTCTTATAAATACAAAGTTTTAAGGGCAGTTTGTTATTATAGTTTAAAATATTAGTTAAATACTGATTTTAATACTCTACTGAATTTATCAAGATTAATTTCTGCTAAAGTTAAAAAAAAAGTATAATATAACAAACATAAAGACGCCTTCAATTGAAAAAAAAAGATGTTGGAAATTAACAATGTGTTTGTAAAAAAACCTATTAGCAGAGATTTTTTTTTTTATTCATTTAAACCCCCAGGCAAACCATACATATTAGAAGCTTACAACTATTTTAGGTGTAGTGTAATATTATTGAATATTTTTTATAGTTATACAGAAAATGATGAGCAAAAGTTTTATAAGAAACAAGTGAGATTTTTTAAGATTTCATGCTGAAGAAAATCATTGGATTGGCCCGGCCCCTTTTAAGGCTGGAAAACTAAAGGAAAATTTTTGTCAAAGGATTCTGTGATAGCTTACTCATTCTTTTTTTAAGAATACAACTCCCATAGTCTGCTTTATCTCGGATTATCTCACAATTTTGTTTGTTAACAAACAATTTTCTTAATGATATGAAAAAAATGTACGGTCAAGTGCAAATATGCTTTTTACACAGCATAGGTTTCTTATATAATACAAAAGTAGATTATTTATAATGGAGGCTTCTATTTTTATGAAACTAATGGTAAAGGGATAAATTGAAAACAAAAAATTTTTAATGTTGATCACTACTTTGACATTAGTTCGAAAGGCTAAGGAAGTACTACTTGATTTATTCTAGCTTGATTGGCTTATTAAAAAAATTGACGTTAAAAACACTGAAGTCACCTAAATAAAACTTAAGCTCTTGTATCATATTAAAATATCGGTACTTTTTTGCAATTAGTTGTTTCCATCTATTGAATTACAAATCCAGTTAATTTGTAAATAAATCCTGTCCGGAAGGTGGAGTTTTCATATGTTTGGGCCCAAGGTTTAAACGTCATTTTACTTTTCAAGTAAGTGTCTACTTTACCAACTATCTTACTATGGTGAATTTATATTACTAATAAACTAAAATTCTTCCCATATGAGACAACAAGGAGACCTATCATGCTGCTACTGTAAGGAATCGATCACGCAAAAATGAATTGTAAAAAAGAAATTGACATCTTGCAGTCATAAAAAACAACTACTTTACCTCATGCTAAAAAATGTGACTTTTGTCAAAAACTGAAGCATTAAGCTATCTAAAATTTAAACAGTATATCCTTAGCTATAAGACAAACACGTACATGTAAGGTAAGTTTATTTATAAAATTAAATGCTTACAAGATATGCATGATTACTTGAAATGGTCTTACTACTTTAAAAGTTCTTTTTAAAATCTTTTGATCATACTAAGTATTACTTTTTTAAAAAAGTAATATTTTAATATAAAATGCACCTAAATACTCTTTTATTAGTGTGGAACGTAACTTTACTATTTAAGTTTGCGATGGATTACAATAAGTTTGGGCTCTATGGACGTCTGAAGGTACCGGCTTGGCAGATCATGTTGTTACTTTTCGTAGAATAAAAAACAAACAATTTTATTATTCACAATACAATAATCTAATACAATAGAGTAGCGCATAAGGTGAAAAAAGTAAACATTGATAATTTTTAAGGCATAGTGAAGGAGGTGAGCACCAAGTATTTTGAAGGATAAACAGAAAGAAACTCAAGGTAAGCATAAATGAGCTATAAACAGAAGCTGTTAATCAGCTGCGTGTGTGATAGCAAGTTACTGCAAACTACCAGTACTATGAACTAGCAAAAACGATTATTGACTGTGTTAGTGAAGTCATTGATAACTTTAACCACAAGGATAACAGTGAAGTTTATACTTCTTTATCGTATCCTTAAATAAAAATGTAAGGTTTCCTAGAGAGTTGCTTTGCGTAAGCCATCTGTGAGGTGTTCATGATACTCTGCTTAATTGTTAATGGGCTAACCTATATATGGCCCTTAGTACCAGCAGCAACAACTGCTTCACGTATTGACGAGAAGTTTTCCATCGTCACAGTACATCTTGATCTATGCCCTTTTCTGCTATTAACCAGACAGTTTGTCACCTAAATTTGCATTTACATTAGAACTAATTGTAAGAGAACGCATATGAACCCTACGACAACTTGTCGATTGTAAGTACCATATTTTTACAATAAGTTCATGAAAATGTTGTACTGCTGTTATGCACTTTACTTACTCGTATTTTTATAAATTATTTTTATGCAATAATTTTAAGAGTAAAGTTTATCTTAACTATTATAAGATAGCTACTATGAGAGATAAGAACTTTAGTTTCAACAAAAAATGTTTACTGAATTTATGATTTAGCCGTTCCTATTTAACAAGAACTCCTCAGCGAAATATAAATGTGACGTTTAAAATTTTTGTGTATGTTTTCAAAGACAGTCTATAACACATTTACATCTTGTTTTATTTGACTACGAAGAAGTATAATAAAAATCAATCGAAAAAATACACCCTGTGCTTCATTCGTTCTTCCTTGATAGTAGACCCCTAATAATTACTTTTAGTTTATAAAAGTACATTTAAAACGTAATTTTTTATATACTTATTAACCTTTGTGCAGTTATTAAATTAAAAATTTTTTTTGTAGAGTCACTCTTTGCAAGAACTGCTAAATTTATCTTGTTAAAATAAAGTCTTTCGGTTTAAGTAAAACACAAATACTACTATAATCAAGAATGTCGATATTACAAGTCCTAAATTTCAGAAAAACGGCGTTCATAAACATTGTTTATCACTTTAATTCATAGAGAACTAATGGAATGAATTCCTTGAAAACAATCTTTACAATTTGTGTTATTATTTTTTATCTATTATTTAAGTAAAATTAATGTTATATGTTATTATTTTTTCTCACAGATGTCAAAAAATTTATTTTATAAAAAAGTTTCTTACTATTAAATGTCATACAGATTTACCTTTAAAAAATGGATCATGTAAGATTTTGTAATCATAGAAACAAAAATTTTTATATACTTTTTTTACTCCTAAGTTTTTGTATTCTGCTTAATATTTTATTGAAGCTCTAATTTGTATTGTCAGACTAGTATTTTTCTCAGTTTCTTTAATTTTCCTACTTTCTTTTTTCTATTGACTAGGAGCATTGTTTCAGAGATGTAGATTAGATGTAGATTTTTAGTCGACCTTCCTAATAGTTACCCTTGCACTGACTAAAAGAAGTAGCAATGGTTATCGAAAACTAAACCGAATTGAAAATAAAAAAAATATTAAAATAGCTAAGGTTAAACTTACATTTCTTTGTCTAGTATTCACCATACTTGTCATTATTACCGTAACAGCCTGATCATACGGATAACAACAATTACTATCACATAGGTTCCTTATTAGTTTTTGAATTCATAGTTGTAATAATAATCTATACAACACAGGTTGAAGAATAAATATGGTAAACAACAACATAAAGATTAGTTATAGTATGTGTATTTTAGTTTTAAAAAGTGCGTTAGGCAACTCTTCGATGAAATACTTTCAGAATTAAATAAGAAATAAAGTAAATGTACCAATGCTTGGCCACCACAAAATTGGTCCCAAAGACTGCCCACGATCACAATTTTACGATTCGCACGAATTTTCGCAGCTGTAAAAAATATTTTTATTAATATTCAAGCTTGAAAATTATATTAATTTCATTGTTAATAGTTATCTTGACAATACTTTAACCAGGAAGTTAGAAAAAATTTTTCTATAAAGTGATTTATGTCAGCTTATCCGGCTTTGGGACATGTGTCAACGTAACTTCACGTTTATTGTGTCCTAATAAATGGCCAAAATTAATTGCGTATAATTCATACGACTGGCCAGTTATTGGGGCTTGAAGTTTCGGCCACATGAACAAGTTTTTTCTACAGTTGCCAAGAATTTGGACATTATATCATGTCAAATAATAAATAAGAGCTTTTTTTCTGTGTATGCAAAAAATCATTTCTTTTTGGTACAGCTTAAAATAGTGTTATAACTATAAGATAATCCCCATTAGAACTTGAAAATTTACTTTTTTTTTATGTTTATCAAGTACTTAAGAAATTGGTCTACTAAGATGGCCAACGTGAGGTGTATTTACCTTACATAACTGAATTTTTTACCGCACTACTTTTGTACATATTTTCTCATTTTAATAGTTGTAAAATAATACGGTTATCAATAAAATGCAAAATTAGTTGTTGAAGACCTTTTGAAGCAAATCTATTATAGGAAACATGTGGGGAACTTGCGATAATGGTACTGAGGCTGTCGGCTGCGGAAATTCAGAGATGTTCAAGAACTGTGCAGATGTCAATATTGTGACCAGTGTTGCGGGTTTACCACCAATCTTTGCGCAACAGTTAAGCAATCCATTCTTGCTTTACTACAGAGATTACGCATCACCAAGCAATGCATCTCCTTTGATTATTAGGTAACATGAATTTTTTTTAAATGTTATTTGTAAGGTACGTTTTAGGTATGTGATTAAATATTTATGATAAACACTACTAGAATAATACAGCTTAAAAGTTTTCTGATATTTTTAGCAGGTTTTAATTTATTTATTAATGACGTACTAGTTAAATATTCTCACTATGGCAACCATGACAGTTTGGATACAAATAATTAATCAGCTTTCTACCAATATAGTAGATTATAAGTTGCCATATTCCTAAAAAAATAAGTCATATCGTAATTAACCATGCATTATTTTAAAAAATATGACTTACACAAAAGTAATGTAATTATTTGATCTAATATTGTGATGAGACCTGATATTCTTATTTTTGCTTGAGTTATGAATTTAATTGACTTAGACATAAGTCTTACTATAAAGCTTTATTTATCGTTATACGTGAGACATAAGTCTGTGTTTTTAGGCATAAAGGCTGGTCAGATACAGATTTGAAAGAATTAAGGCGCTAACGAAAAAAAAAACAATCCTTTTTGCGTTAAAGGTACGTAGAAGGAAGTTAAAAAATTGAAATGATGCACAGAGCACTGCATCTGTGAGCAAGGCATTTATTAGAGGCTTAGCTAAGTATTTAAATTTATACGAGAAAACTTTTAGCAATGAAGTTCTTTATGCCATGTCCAGGGTCAGGATCTAGTCAAGAAAAAATTCAACGTTACGAAGCAGTGTTACAAAAAAGCGTTACAAAAAACTTTTAGAGAACAAAAAAATAGAGAAAACCAGTAACTTTTTTCTACCATGCACTGCCACTACTTCCCCAATCTACGCACTACTTGTACGTCTCTTTTTCACTCCCTTTCTTTTTCTTATACAGTACACCACCGCATGAGACAGTCATACATGGGCTACTCTACTACTCTCTCTTTTTTTTGCTCACTATACAAGTAATCTACTTTTTTTCTCGGACACATAAATGTAAGTATGATAGTAGGACTCCAACCCCCTGCACTCTGTTTGTGCTAACCCTATAATACCTTAGCTGAAATGAAAAGTCTTTTCACTTTGTATAAAAAAAAACTCATGTAAAATTAGAATTAAAGATTTGTAAAACTAACAACTTTAGATTAATTATCTTAAAAAATTATGTAAAAGTAAGTTTTCCATTTTATCTCGTAAACTCCAACGCAGAAGTTCTTCAAATATAAACATGAGGTACACCATGTTTTTAAAATTTAAATGATTAAACATATGCTAACACTTTGACAAAAACGTAATTCTTATTATTATCTTAAATCGATAGCTATTAAAAAAAAAGTAATCTAACTGTTTTTGTTGAAACATTACTTCGTGTATTGTTCATTACAAATTCAGATAAAACTTATTATCATTATTTTACTGTTCATGATAACATGTAACTATTATAAATAAATAATTGTTACCTTCCACATTTTCTAACTATAGCTATTGCACCCTGATTGTGCTTCTGCATATAACTTAGACTGTTGGTGTATAAAAATAATTGTATAGAAAGATTTCTAATTTTCCTCTTTGTTTTAAAATTTTGAGAATCATTAGCTGCTCTATTAGTATTTGCATCTAATAACCCTTCATCAAATATATTTTTTTCACTTTTCCGATATTTTAAATGATCAAAATAGATGCATGCAATTACTATATAGGAATGTACGCGTATAAATAACTGTTAAGATAACCTTCCCCCATATCATAATGAACTCGAATTCTCGTAATCTGATCAGTAAGTCAGTATGTATTGATAATATTAAAACGCAGTAACTTTTTTCTTCTTTGAGAATCTTTGGATGTAACCAGTTCTTTAGTTCAAATCTTCTAGAGAGAACAATAACATATGTATCGTCCAATTAATAAAATAAAATTGTTTACTTAAAATATTTTCTTAGAATAGTAATGTTGTAATTTCTTAGGGTTGACAAATAAATTAAAATTTTATGGAAATCTCTAGTTTGAGACTGTAAGACTAACACACCTAGCTGTTTATTGCATGTATAATTTTATGACATTTGTTTCTTAGAAAAATCATTTTAAAATTTCGTTGCTTTGTCTACATTTTTCATTCGATGCTAACTTTAGTACTTTTTGGTTATTTGATTTTTCTTTATGATCTGAGTCAAAGTATCAATATGCTCTTTGATAAATTTAACGTTTTTTTTTTTAAATAATCTACAATAGTAGGTGAACAGTGGCAGTTCTGGCTCAACTGAGCCAAAACCGCCTAGTGCTTGTAGCTCACTTCCCCTCTTTGCCCTCGACATGCGGTAACCATGGCCAAGCTGTGGCTCGTATGCTCGAACGGTCCGACCACTACTTGAGTACCCCCGAACTGCTGCTGTTACTTAATGAACCGCCGCATGCACTGCTTGAGCTTAGCAGAATCTTGTGCAGCGTATGCAAGTGATAGTTGCATACACATATTTTGTGTTACTATGCTCAAGCGGTCCAAGTACCCCCGGTTGGCTTCAACCTATGAAGACTATACTCGAGTAAATCTGATGTATAGGGCCCTCTCGAGAGTTATCATTTGCTCACACTTGATATTTAAAATCTGAAAGTTAAGATCTCAGTTCAAAGCTTAACTCTTTTTGACACAGGTCTACACTTAATATTATTGTCTGTACGATATTTCAACTTAGTACTTGATAGTACCACCTATCGCTCGCCAGGTGGCAATTACTAGTCTTTAGCAAAAATCGCAAGTAAGAAAGTGACGTAAAGTATATCAGACGGACTGTGTGACGACTGATTGGGATCAATCCGAGATATGCAAATACGTGTAATGCATACCTCTTAAGCCACTCAATTGACTTAAAATAGTGGTAGTTAACTTAAGTACATATTCAATAAATATTATTGTACCAATACAAGACACTCGCTTATACCTTTTTTTCTCGAACCTTAAGAAAAAAAAAAAAAAAACTAGACACCCACTAGTCAACCTGGTGACCAACTCCTCGAGGCCTCTACGAATTACCGCTCAATTGTCGCACCTCTCCGATGAGTTGGATTCCGATGAATCAAACGGAGCCACAACGCCAACAACATCGGAAGCAGTGTCACCATCGTTGTTCAACTTAAAGGGACGGCTCGAGTCACTCGAGAGTGACTCTGATATCTTCCAATCGCACTTCCCCACTCAAAGTCATCTAACCCCAACGGCCACTTTTAACACTCTGTTTTGCATATATCTTCACTTTAAACTATTGTGAGAATAATATTACTGGATAGGGAGGCTAAGGAAAATCAAAGTTTTGAGTAGCTTACAAGGAAATGAATTTCAACACATTTAAACAATTTTTTTAATTCATATTAAATAAAATTAGTAATGTTTACATTAATGAAAATGCATTCTTAGATTCAAAAAATACATATATTAAAATTATAAAAAATACATGTATCAATGTAAAACAGAACATTTTAATAAAACTACTAATATAATAAGATCATACAAGTCTTATAATTCATGAAAGTTAAGTACACGACATATCTTGTTAGGATGGTCGAGCACTTTATTGATCCTCTTTTTTCACAGATTACTTCGAGTGATGAGTCTACATTCATAACAAAACGCATGGGTGATAACTCAATCACTGTAATTGGTAGCAGTGACTGTACCAAATCATTGATTGGTATTGTGTCAGACACATATGCTAGTGGTAAGTGTATGACAGCCGATGGTGTTGTTGTTGTTATGTCAATAACTTCTATTCACTCAGATACTTCTACGGGTAGCGTATGCCATTCTGCTGTCGTGAGTACCTCCAATTCATTCATACATAAAAAAATTGGAGACATTTCTGATGCATCCTCAACCGGTACGACCACTGCAATGCAAGATGGTCCTGGAGGCAGGCATTCAAAATCCACTTTGAGGTCTGTTGACGATAGGAAAAGTTGTTTTTAATATTATGTAAGTAGAAAAAAAAAATAAGAAAAAACTTACCAATGCAAGGATAGCAGTCGACTTTGACTTTTCTGCTGCTTGAGGTTTTACCGCACTAACCACGGGGCAAAACGGCCGTGAAAGCAGACATTCTATATTTCCTTCGAGGTCTGTTAAAAACATGAAAAAACTTCAGTAGTATTATTAAAGTAGAAAAAAAAAAATTAGAAAAACTTACCAATGCATGGATAGCAGTCAACTTCGACTACTTGTGTTACTTGTGGTTCTACTTTAACAACCACGGGGCAAAATTGTCCCAGTGATAAAGTTACTAAATCTCCTTTAAAATCTGTTCAAAGAAATATTACACAACATCATAACATCATAAGACTTATATAATAAGATAAATATTCAGTCTAAATGTGTTCACACTAACAAATGGATACCACTTTTCTACAGGGCAAACTTTTGATGCTGCTGCTTCGACTTCTGTTGAACATATCCCAGTGGGAGCCATATCAAGTCGCGCTTCTTCAAGCATCTGTTCAAATTCATATACCCATGAGTTTGTTCAAGATTGTAAAAAAAGCAGTCATGGAGCTAGACTTGGAGAACAAACTGTTGAATGTACCATCTCTTCTTCTCCTTTCGATGACCAATCATTGATGGCGTCTTCGGTCTCTTCGGTCTCGTAACAGATCCATGTCACAGAAACGCAGTCCAGATTTTGTTCAGGTTATGCTTGAAGACGTCTCGTATATTCACTTTGGAGGAGTTACTACGAAAAACGCAGAAAATTACCCCCATTATATGTCCACGAGATGAAACACATATGCATATGCACTCTGACGGTGAAAATTTGCAATATTTAGTCAGACCACTTGTTCCCAAGTAAAAGGGGGAGAACTCCACCCTCCTAAATATTTTCTCTACGTAAGAGTTGTGAGTTTTAGTGGTGTGAAGAAGGACTATCAAAAGAAAGTTACATTTACAGTCTCACATGGTCCTATTACTTTCTGAACTTTGAAATAGAAAAATTTTTATTGGAAAAGAAGTATTAGAAAAGGATAAACTATAGTTTATCTCGCACTTTGTACTAAAGAAATGTGGAAAAGATCTCAGTTAATCTTAGTTAAGTGAACTGGTTAGTCTACTATTTAGTGTTAGCGAAGCAGTTCAAAGGTGATTAAGTTCAGAGCAAAGGTGCATACAAGTGAAAAGCGGTTAAAGTACATATTAGTAATCAACATTTATAAGGTAAGTAAAACTTTAAGTTAATTTCTTTTATTTAACTCTCGCCATTGAAATTATACTGAGAGTTTTGCATGTTTTTACTTTTAAGATAGAAATGATGTTGAGAGTCTTTACCTTTTTTCTTACTTTTAGCGCAGAAATAATGTTAAGAGTCCCTTTAAATATATTTTTTCTTCTCTCGGCGCAGAAATGAGTCCAAGTTCTTTTTACTAATTTTCTTCTCTCGGCGCTAAAATGATGTTGAGAGTTTCTTTAAATATATTCTTCCTTTGCTTGGCACATAAATAAATCTGAGTTCTTTTTACTAATTTTCTGCTCTCAGCGCAGAAATGATGTTGAGAGTCTCTTTGAATATATTTCTTCTTCACTCAGCGTAGAATTTATGTCAAATTCTTTTCATTCCTTTTTTGTGCGTTGCAAGGCTTAACTGTAATTCAAATGTTTAACTTTAATAGTTCTTGTATTACAGTTTTTAAATGGATAAAAAGACAAAAGCTTCTGACATCAGGAGGTACCATGAACGACTCCTGTGACGTCTAGCAGTTTAAGCTAGAGATTTTGACGCTATGGCTCACGTAGTAGCTCAAGTTCCACTCCAGGAAGTACCAGCGATAGAGCTGGCAGTTCTAAATCAACAAAAGTTGAATTCACCTTTAAGGGAAACACCGTGTCAAAAACCTAGATACAGTAAAGGTAATATTTTTTTCCTGTAAATTTTTGTGTATATTTGTGCATATTTTTACAGCATATGTAAGTATTTTTTGCTTATTTTGCATGTTTTTCGTTTTCTTAAATATTGATCATGCAGCACTAAACAAAATCGCTGACAGTAATTTTCTTTCAACAAGAGAGATATTTGAATGTATTCCTAATCAAAACTATTTGGTAATAAAATTAAGGAAAGTGTATACTACATACGGACCTTAGATAGTTGTAGAATTTGACCATGAATTTCAAATTTTTCTGCAAACTAGAATAAGCTCAGCTCTTTTTAAAAACATAGAATTAAATAATAAATTATTAGATAATGTCAGATGATTTAAATTGTTTATATTTTAAAATAGTACTTTTTTTTGCATAATGTCAAAATAGGTAAAGAAATAAATTAAAATTTATTCTGAAATTTTGAGCATTCAACATTTTGTCTATATAACATTTATTTTTTGATACATATTATAATCTTGTAATTTTAATCTTAAAGTAATTTACAAACTCTTTTTTATTGGTCCAACTGTGGTGAGTACTGTCAAAGCCCAGCTATTTGACAAAACTAAATTTCCACGTCTTCGAAGGACCTTTTCCACAAGGTAAGTATCTGAATTCTTTGTTTTCTGTATGTTATTCGTAGAAACCTCCAGAAGTATGTTGATCTTGGTAATCTTTGAGATAACACGTTGTTGTATTCGTTGCTGCTACTCGTGTGATAATAAATATTTTCGTTTGGCGTACACCTTTTTTAAAATGCTTGTTTAGTTTTGCTCACTTGTACCTTACCGCTAATTTTAAATTTAGCCGTAGACTTACTACTATTTCCACATTTTCTGTTAATTTTCTCCAAAATTAAAATTTCATTTTAAACTACAACATCTTTTGGTTTCAAATCAATTGTTCAGTGTTTTCTATTGTTATAAAATTAAATTTACTTTTTAACTAATTCAACCATTTCCAATTGCCTTGCAAACTTAATTTCTTCCACACCAAATCTTTCAAAGAATGATTGAATAGCTTGCACATGGACGCTTTGAGAGTGCTGTGCATTTAGTAAGAATTAATTTTATGTTTCTGCATCAGATTTTAAAAATTTACATTATACAATTCTTTGCTACAATCAGTTTGCATGTTCACAGGCACCCATCTTTTTTTCAATATTGAATGAACTGCTGCAATTACTTCTTCACCGAATTTTTTCTTAACCAGTACAGTCCATGCGTACTTAGAGAAAAAATCCATTACAGTGAGCATATACCGATAACCCTTGTTTTCATGAGCGTTAGGTTGCATCTCTATAAGATCTGCTTGCCAGGTCTCCTCTAAGCCATGTATGTTAAATTTTCGGCGAGGATAGTTACGTCTGGCTGCCTTATAAAGCCCCTCAACGATTTTCTTTATGTACTCATTGTCTAGGTTTATGGTTTTTTCATCAGCTTGAATAAATAGAAATGTTTTTTGCAAGTTGTGCAGAAAAATCTAAAAGCTATCTATTTATTTTTTAAGCTTCTTAATAATTTCAACCGAGTAATCATAATTTACTGCATCTTCAGGCTGTTTTGGTGTTAAAACATTGCACAGTCTTTTATTATTTAAGTCAGAATGTCCATTTGCAGTTAGTTTATATCAAATACCAGGAGGACCTCGGCTACTGCCTTCGGTTTTACCTAGTTTTTGACCGAGTACAACGACACTTATTTTGATAGTAAAGCAATAACTATGTGTAATATATATATAAATATGTATAAATATTTATATAT
>NW_019379909.1:1992064-1999564 GCF_000648655.2 Copidosoma floridanum
AGGGGGAGGACCTGATGGTGACGGCTCCCAAAGCTCACGAGTTTAAGGTCGAGAAACGATGGACAAATGATTTACGAACCGGCGGGCCCTGCGCAGTCACACGAGTCAGCGCAAGGCTGGTGAAAGCGGGCCGACGCCCGGAAGACGAAATTAGCTACCACTTGCGGCAGCTCAGCAACAATAGTTGTTATGAGTGACGAATTCGGGTGGGGATCCTGATACCGTAACGAGAAACGTGATTGAACGGGTGAGACGTGGCGTAATGACAGCGGAATGACGATATGCCCTGAATATGGTATAACAGATGTGTGATTGGTATAATAGACATATAATTGATGTATGTAGTAGTGAGATTGAATGCAGATGGATGGAGAGAATTTTACCACGGTGATGATAGATGTGCAAGGTCGTGTAAGATGGGGTGTGAACGATGATGAGAGTTAGTGGACGTGAGAGGGCTGAAGGTAGATTCTACACGAGAATGCACGAGGGAGAGAGACATGTAATGAGCAAGGGGCGATGTAACAGTCGTAGACGTGCGTGAGGTGAGGAGGACAAGCCCGAATGATCATGAGGATTATGACCTTGAATACGGAAGGGAAAGATAGCACGAGTGATATGAAAGAGTTAAGGTGGCGGTGAGGACGAGCAAAAGATGGATGGATGAACGATGACCAAATAATGAGAATGAGAGATGTAGAGGCACTGAACTAGCACAAGGTGTGAATAATAAGAGATATGACAGTGCAAGGAGCAAGTCATGAAAGAATGAGGCGTCAGTCGAGTTAATGAATGAAAGATGAGGATAAAATAGAGCTTAATGAATGGTAAATAAAGAGTTAACGCCTCGACGACGATGTCTTGAGTCCTGGAGCTCGATGACAGTGGCGAAATCTCCTGCTGACGGTGCAAACTGCAAGTGGTAAAAAAACATTAAGCATAAAGATGCTTTCAATTAGGCAGGCCAAGCAAGAGAGAGCGTGCAAGCGAAGCGTAACTGCCAAGTCCTGGAGCCCTGCCCCTTCCATTCCGCGCCGATGGAACATGAGCCAATTAGCGATGGAGGTGGGCGCGCGCAAGGCTCCAGGGGATAATGAGGTGCGTGCGACTCTGAAATGTGAAACTAGATGAGATTTCCGCTCAATTCCCTCCCTCGACAGAACAGGCTCCCCCGTTGCGAGAGTGTGCGAGCAAAATACTAGTCTTTGTGTGTAGTCGTGTAGTATGTGTATACATAGATAAACATTTGTTATGCAGATTCCAGCAAAGGGCAGAGATCGGTGATGTTCCTTTCGTAGATTCCTGTTTTGGTGTTTAACTTGACGACTTTGGTGACACCATCGCTTCTCGGATGAACCTCTATGGCTACTCTCAGTGGCCAATGATTATTTGGTTGATTTTTCTCAATTAGAATGACGACAGATCAGACCCTGATCTTGCTCTTGTCTTCGAGCCATTTTGTTCGCTCCTGTAGCTCATGGAGGTATTCAGAATGCCACCGCTTCCAAAAGTCCTGCCACGCCTTCACAATAAATTTTCATGCAGGAAGTCGGTTATCTGAAATGGAAGTCAAATCGTGATCAGGCAACATCGTAAGTGGACGGTTAACAAGAAAGTGCACGGGAGTAAGGGCGGCTGGGTCATTTTGATCGCTTGACATGGAGCTAATAGGACGCAAATTTAGAATTGATTCTATTTCAATGCAGAGGGTGTTAAGCTGTTTGAATGTGAGTACTTGCTTTTCTATGACTTGCTTTAAGTGATGCTTAAATAATTTGATGGCGGACTCCCATATCCCTTCAAAGTGTGGTGATGCTGGTGGACTGAAGTGCCAATTTATGTTATGTGCTACGGTGTAATTGTTGATTTTATCGCAGAACGACGCTGAATGGATGAGATTGTAAATTTCACGCAGCTCGTTGTTTTCTCTTACAAAATTAGTCCCGTTATCCGAATTAACATGGGATGAAATTCCTCTACGCCTTATTAACCTTTTAAAGGCTCCTATAAATCCTTCGGTTGTCATATCGCTCGCTATCTCGATGCTGACTGACTTGGTGGGCATGCAAATAAACACAAAACCGTACATGGGCAAAATTACGCGATTCCTAAATTTTTTCTCCTTTGTGTTGATGGGACCAAAATAATCTACTCCTACATGTTCAAAAACCGAAGCTTGTTGTATGCGCCTCTGGGGTAAATCGCTTATTTTCACTTGTAGGGTCACTGATCTATATCTAATGCACGTAACGCAGCGTCTAACAATATGCCTAACCTGATTTTTTCCATCTAGCAACTAAAAACGTTGACAAATCTTACACAACACCCCTTGAATTCCCGCATGCAACAAAGAGTGATGAACCTCCCTTCTGATGAGATCGGTTACGTAATGGTACGCAATATGGTCGCAATGGTAGCAGTATCGGGTATTTCTGTCGGTCGGGGATCTTCGCACGTTGCAGCCAGCCTCGTACTCGCAACAAACCGTTTGCATCTATAAAGGGATCAAATGCAGCTAACTGCGTATTCTTCGTACTTCCTGTTTTCTCGATTTGAGTTATCTCCCTTTTGAATTGCTCTTGCTGTATGATCTTTAGTAATCGAATCTTTGCTCTGGTTCTCTCGATGATTGATGGTGGACGTCGAATTCGATCGATAGAAAAACGCCAGCGCATACAATACGATACGGCATTAATTAACGCAAAGTAAGACAACTGAAGCTTGTAGAAGGGTTCAATTGGAGACGATTCCTGAAACGATAAATTTGAAACAACTGGTGTCACAGATTGCAAAGGTTCCATTGTCGACATCAAGCAAGTGGACGCCTTTAATTCAGGTAAACTGACAACAATACTTCTCTCTGAGTTGGGCCACTCTTTCTTTGAACTGTACAACCAAGGCATTTCATTGTTCCATTGCCTGTTCCTAAGGAATTCAGCCGGAGTCTGACCTCTAGATAGGACATCGGCAAAGTTGTTTCTGCTAGCCACATGACGCCCCTCAACTGATGCAGCTAGCTCTTGAATTTCAGCGACCCGATTTCCTTTGAAGACCTTAAGAGCCTGGGTTGGTTTCTTGATCCACTGCAGCACGATTTCGGAATCTTAACGCACTGCACAATTCAAGCCGGGAAATTGTTGTTGGTTTGACTGGAGCGACGCAAGATTTGGAACAAGCCAACCAAACTAGAATCTGTCCAAACCTATCTCCTGATCGAACGTACAAGCAAGCCCCATATCCTCACTGACTCGCGTCACAAAACCCATGCAATTCAATTGTCACTGCCCGTTGTAAGAGAAGGTGTCTTAAAAATGAAACTTCCTCCAACAATTGAATCTGCTCTGCAAACGTGGTCCACTTAGTACAAAATTCCTGGGGCATGGATTCGTCCCAACTAACCATTGCCTTCCAACATTGCTGCATAATTAATTTTGCTGTAAATACTACTGGCCCTAACAATTCTAAGGGATTAAAAATTTTTGCGATTTCGGATAAAATGACTCGTTTAGTGACGGTTCGGGGCATTTCTATTTGTCTTACTATACATGAAAAGCAGTCTAATTGGGAATCCCAAGATGATATACCGAAAGTTTTAACTATCGGATCCCCCTCTGTTAAGCTATCTATTTTACAGACCTTCCCCTCTGAATCGTCAAGTACGTGAGCGTGATTGGAAGCCTATTTTCTGATAGAAAAACCCCTGCTAGCTAATAATTGAGTAAACTTATCTCTAATCTGCAAAATCTCCTGTCACGAATTCGCCCCAGTAAGTAGATCATCAACATAAAAATCCCGCTTTAAGATAACACTAGCCCTAGGGAACCTTGCCCTTTCATCCTCTGCTAACTGATGAATCGTCCTAATTGCTAGAAAAAGAGCAGATGACACTCCCAAGGTAACCATGTTCAGCTCGTCAGTCTCAATTCTACCCTGATGTACCCATAGAATTCGTTGGTAGGACCGGTCCCGGGGATCTACTAAAATCTGTCTATACATTTTCTCTATGTTTGCAGTAATGCCGTAAGTATGAGCGCGAAACCTGAGGAGGTGGTTGAAGAGTTTCGGTTGAATTGTAGGGCTCACCATGAGCATGTCATTCAGCGAGAGATTTTTATCGGTCTTGGAAGACGCATTGAAGACTACGCGAGTCTTTGTTGTGATACTAGATGGTTTGACAACGGCATGATGTGGCATACAATATCCCCCGGCACCCTTATCTTCTGTCAATTTCATGTGACCTGAGTCTATATATTCTTGCATAACCTTGGTGTATTCGAGTTGAAGATTGGGGTTTGCTTTAAATCGGTGTCGCATAGCCTGCAATTGTCGAAACGCTTTCAACCGTCAATCTCCGAGTTAAGGATCTACTTCTCTGAAGGGTAACCTCACCATGTATCTGCCACTTGAAGTACGCTTAACATTTCTGACATAATGTTCTTTGCATGCTTCCTCCTCAGAAGAATACGCCAATCTACTTCCAATCCCCTCCAATTCCCAAAACCTGGTCAATTGTGTGTCCAACTCCACAATACTGCAGGTAGCTTCGGCCTCGCTGTCTGGATTCGTTCCCCCAACAATAACCTAACCTAACTGTGTTTTCTTGAGGTATACATCGTATTGATCTCGAGACAAATGGACCTGGCCAATGGACAAAAAGGACAAGGTTTCTTCTGAGCCTATAAGAATGTCAACTGGACGGGGAATATGGAATTGGGAATCAGCCAATTGGATTCCTTTGGGAAGGTCAACTATCTCTCGTGGTAATGGTTTACTTGGGATCGCACTAGTTATAATTGTAACGACAAGACAATCTAATACCCTATGAAATTCATAAAGATGCGAATGGATCTCGATTTGAATGCTACCCTTCGAGCTAGTGCCAGCACCCCCGAATCCCTTGATAGGCATCACCTGATTCTGCACTTTGTTGAGCAGGTGTCTAGCAAAGCACGACCCTTGATGAACTTTTCCCGATTCGATTTGACATGAACAACAGCACTCATTAACAATTGAGATGTACGAGCTCGGGAAACAGCGCTAAAGATGTCAAAACCTAGTCATGCCGATGACGCACCACTTCCGCCATTACTCGCTAGATTTCCGGTGGAATGGGCTGGATTCTGGGACGATCTTGGATCTGTGTGGAGCAAAGTTTTGTGATATCGATCGCAGCGCTTACAATGACCTTACGTACATTTACCCCCATGGGATCGCGAGCAATTGAAACACAATCGCTGAGACCTGACGAAATCCCAATGACCTTGGACTGGCAAGTTATTGAATGCTGAGCATCAAAACAATGAATGCTGCACATTACATTGTACACAAGACGTCTCAGACCTTGCTATTAAGACGCGCCCACCATCGTTAGTCTTTCACGCCTTTCATGTCTCGGAGTCCTGCTTGGCCATCGATTTTCCAGCTGTTGACTCACTGCCCCGTTGAACGTCAGTCTCCATGGTGTAAAGCCTGGACACAACTTTATCTATAAACCTGTAAAATTGTTCAAGAGGTGGAAGCTCGTCTACCCCTAGTGAATCCTCCCACTTTTGCCTAATAGAAGGGGGCAAAGCTCTCTCTAACAACCTAAAAGTCATACGTGGAGACTCCTGCACACCTAACGATTCGAGAGTATTCAAATGTTGCTTGACATCATCCACCATCTTCGAGAGATCTTTGGACGTAGCAGATTGAAGAGGACCAATATCAAGAATGGCGTCAAGATGTTTTGATACCAGAATACGTTTTCGCTCGTATGACTCGATGAATGTTTTCCAAGCGACGCTGTAATTTCTCTCACTCACGTCATTAATCGCAACCTTCTTCAACGCCTCACCCTGTAACGTGTTCTTTAAGTACATGAACTTAACGAGATCATCTATATCATTACGCATGTGGATCATAGTGTGGAACGAGTTTTTGTAAGACAGCCATTCTTCATGACCACCACTAAACTTAGGGAGTTCTGCTACCGGGAGCTTTAAGAGCTGTTGCTTCTCCATAAAAGTTAAATCACCCATCGGGGCTCCTACATTTAATGCTCCAATGCCCCTATTTTCCATTCATGCAACCCTTCCCGCAAGATTAAAATAATCCTAAGAGACGTCAGCCCACCACTTCGCTTCTACAGCCCTTCCTTGTTCTACACTCATCGCGTCTGTCAGATCTTCAATCGCTTGAAACCTCCTAGTCAAATATTCTAGTCTCAACTTCGCATTCATGCTATCTACATTGCCCTCTGTGATCTACTTGTTTAAACCCTTGATCCAAAACGTAAACAGATTGATCTTGACCACTACTTCTGACTGCCCCTGTTTAGTATCCTTGCCGTCGTTGGTCATGGTTATGATTTATGTTGAATCAAACAGTACATGGTTTTCTTTCAATAAGTCAATGACAACGATACTCTATTCTTACATGACTAAAACGCTTGACGCAAATTAAAGGATCCTGTTGATCGGAAACGCTCAATCAAATTCAATAAAGTACTCAATTAAAGTAATCAAATTATGGTAATAAAGTACACAATTTCAATGAACTGGATATAAGATTAATCGTTATCAACTAAAATTAAACAAGAAACCTTTGTAGTTAACCAATCGATATCTTAATGCTTACTCTTGAATAAAATAACTTAATTGTAAATGGACCAAACTAAACTTGATTAAGTGGGGCAGGAAGGGCTTTAAATTATAATTATGCGCTAACACTTATGACTATTATATGTTATCAGTATTGGCAAAGAATAGGACTGAATCAAGGTCACTTATCTGTAGTAACTTAGAGGTAGACAGGCTGTGGCCGCTGAAAGAGAGGTGTCTGGTGAAGCGATGATGTCTTGTCAATAAAGAAATGGTCTTGCTACTTGACAACTATTAATATGGATGATATGGTGTGGAGTTCGACCTCACAGGAAACACTAAAATGTTGCGTGTAAACGCAGCCAATCAAACATGGATTGCCCGGTTCAAATTCGAAACTTAATCAATCAGAAATATAGGGGGCCTACTACGGTATAGAGGAATGGTTTAAACTAAAATACAAAAAAAATATAACAAAAACAAGTAGTGATCAAAAATAAATAGAATTAAAGGGAAAGGAACGTTAACACAATAAATAACCACAAATTAATAGGAAAAAGCCTATGGCATAAGAAACCCAGATTTATTGGCACCAATCAAGATTACAATTGAAGAACAGATCATACATTAATTGTTTGAATTGTAGTGTGTGATGGTGTGTGTGTGTGAGGGGGAGGACCTGATGGTGACGGCTCCCAAAGCTCACGAGTTTAAGGTCGAGAAACGATGGACAAATGATTTACGAACCGGCGGGCCCTGCGCAGTCGCACGAGTCAGCGCAAGGCTGGTGAAAGCGGGCCGACGCCTGGAAGACGAAATTAGCTACCACTTGCGGCAGCTCAGCAACAATAGTTGTTATGAGTGACGAATTCGGGTGGGGATCCTGATACTGGAACGAGAAACGGGATTGAACGGGTGA
>NW_019379909.1:2004564-2025364 GCF_000648655.2 Copidosoma floridanum
GGATGAAGAGAGCTTACTAGTAAGAAGAGGGGGGATTAAGGGGGCTGAAAAGGGGTGGAGAATGTTTTGAGGTGGGTTATATGTTTATATAAATATATTAAATAAGCTTCTCTGTCACATCTTTGTTCGTACATTAACAAGTACAAACGTCATATGTTGAATTTTTACCATAGTAACATAAATTTCAGTCTATTAGTAAGAGTTTTTTTAAATACCAAATATCTAATGGTTTGAAATGAAGTGTCGGTTATAGCAAAAATAACACTTTGAAAGCCATACTGTTGTGCTTTGTAACACTTTGTAGAAGTTACTTTTTCCATCTCACATCATGAGAAGAGAAACGCAATAGCCAATGCCATCGGAAATTTAAATTTCTATGAATATTACACATTTTAGTTCTCAACTATTCAGTGTACAAAAATTTTGGTAACTTTCGTTGACCTCTTGCCTTAGCACTCTATTACTCACACATACAAGTAAAACTTATTTTGCTTTCACTTTCGATTGACGACAGATATTTTATAAGGAGAAATTATTTTTGTCAAGTCTACGAGCTGCAATAGTACCTCAAAGATTCAACCGTCACCTCTATACCTGTCACTTCCATACCTCTTAGTGGTAAACGTGCCTCTTTCTTTATCTTCCATGCATCAAAACTTAAAAAACTACTCCTCAATTATTTATGGAATAAAACATGAGACATACGTCTTAGCATTTGGTCTAATGGGCCTCTTTTGTGGGAAACATCGATAAATATTAATTCAACGTTTTACACTCGAAGAAAAGTAATACATTTTCAAGGTAGATTAAGATAAGCTTAAGCAACTGCTTAACCAGTGCTTTGTCAATTATAAAAAATTGTGAACTTTGGTGGTGGCACCAATCAAAAGTTGTAAGGATTTTTTTTAATATTACGAATTTACAGCGAAAATCTACAAAATCTCATTTCTTAGCATTGCTCCATCTCAAACAGCTACTACTTTTTAACTGAAAAAATAGAAAAAAAATTCATTTTACTCAACAAGGTTAACTCCTACCTCTTATTTCACTTTGATTAAAACACTATAACTATCTAAGCAGCTTAGATACACTTATTAAAAGTAAACGTGTTTTTTTCTAAAAATGTACTTAAGTTGACTAATCTAAAAGATCGTACACGTTTGGACCCAAAAACTTTGTCGTACAGTTGCTTTGAATGTTTTTTATAAATAATATTTGAAGAAGAATCACTATAAAAAAAAAGTTTCTTTTACTAACTTTTTTTTAAAAGAAATCTTAAAGACATTTTGAGTCTCTTACGGCAGAATGACCTATATCTATACATACATAAGCGTGCAGTGGCTTGGTCGGCTGGCTTGTGAGGCAGCATGCGGGAGACTGTGGATTCATTTTCCAGCCAGTGCCACTCTCCCAGGCAAGTACTTCTATAAATTTTCACATGTGTTTATTTACTACGCAATGCTCCTCATGAAGAATTGGGTGACCTTCTCGCAGCTTAATGGCCTACCACATAGATCCTTCGCTCTCAAGGTGGTCTATGTGACATTTGTCACACGTTTTTGAATAAATTAAAAAAAAATCCATACATTCATATACGACACGCACACGTATTAATAAGCATTATAGTATGTAAAGATCAGTAGGGTCTCTGTCAAGGTTTCAGAAAGTTATTTGGAGGATTGAAGGGGACAAGAAAAAGGATGTGGGAGGAGTGGGTAAGCATTGAGGTCTGTAGGGAGTGGTAAGAATTTAGACAAGAGTTGTGATGAATTAAAATAAGGGAATAAAATGATAGAATCTTACCTTATTTTGTGAAGTATGAATGGAAGTATGTGGGGAGCTTGTGAGGGGATGTTGAGAAATACCCCGTACTTTATATCATAGAAAGATTCATGCTGCTGATCGTACGAGCTCCTTACAGCCCCCTACCTTCAAATAATTGCTAGCCTATGGCTAGTACATTTTTTTTAAAAACTTTAAGGCCCATTAGCATTAAATCTGTGCTGGTCTTGACTTTAAAAGTTCAGTTTACTTTAATTGTATAAGAAAATTGTATAGAAGTTTCGTAACATTGTATTTATAGTTTTACTTCTGAAAATTATTTGTAGAACTAAATTTGCTTACAAGTTTTATGAACTTTATTTAGGACAAAAATATAATGAAGGTTAAAANTCTTCGATGCAAAAAATTATTTTCTATGGTTATAAAAGTTACTTTATTTCGTATGACACTTGAAATCTATAATTTTACTATTTTTATATTATTAACTATAAAAAACTTCTGTCTTTCTCTTCCAATGAACCACGATCACTTATTCATTTTCCATTTTGTTATTTTATTGAAACGTGACTAAAAATTTCATTTAAGAAATAATACCAAGTTTAAATGTGTGCTTGTTTAAGCTTGTCTAGGTACATTTTTTTAAATAAGTTTCTACTGGATCTATTTTTCCGTTTTAATCATGTACTTTTGTGATAGTATATTGAGGAGCAAATTAACTATAAACTTTGTTTTTCTTGGGTTTCTTTTCCAACTGTAATAAACCGTTGACAGTAAAGGTTTTAACATTCAATATCTCATGGTAATACATTGTTTATTTTTCTTTTGCTTTTATCAACCTTTCTCTGGCGATACTTTATGTATAATTTGATTCACTGAGTTGTATATATGAATATAGAGCATATGCTTTGTCTTTAACGTTGCTCTCAAGCTTGAATAAAAGATCTTATGCCTTATGCCCAAAGACAAGCTTATGCGGGGTATAACCATGTGTATAATGAATGGACGTAAAACTAGAAAATAAGACAAACTAAGCTATGTCCAGTTTAGCCTGTTTAGGAAGCATTTTTAAATATTTGACTAGAGTGGTGGCTTACTTTGATTAAACTCATAGACTAAGGTCTCACAACTGTAGACTGCAGTTAATTAATTTCTAAGAGTCTAGTTAATTGTTGCCTTAACTGACTTTAATTTAATCAATCTATCTTTATAACTTTTAGGGCACCCAGAACACTGAAAATTTAGTTAGCTAAGTGTGCTCTTATTTTCTACTGCAAACTTGTTATGGAATCTTTGACCTTTTTTAAGTATTTTACAATAATGAATAAGGGGACGTCTTTGCCTTTATTCTTTACAAATATAGAAAAAACCGTTTGTGATTTATGTTAGTCTGTTGATTTATGTCAGTCTTCATTGTTTGCATACCAAAGTCTCACTCTTATAACGAAGACATAAAATTAGTAGTACCATATCTTTTTTCAAGTATCTAATCTTTTAGAAAGTTAATGAGCTTATAATAGCAAATAGTATGAGTCTCATTTCTGTTGTCATCGCTCGTTTTTATCTTTTTTTCCATCAAATTTTCTCTCTCGTTTTTCTCTTCCTCTCTCTGCATTCTTTCTCTTGCTATGGGTATCTCACTGTTCTTTTATGGGCTTTCTGGCACCATCTTTTTTATTATCTTCCTTAATAAGGTCTTTGGCAGTATCTTTTGTCTTATTCTTTTTGTATCCAACTCCAACATACTTTCCACGCTCTATATTTTACCCTTCTATCCCTGTCTCAACAGACGAGTTACCCTAGGTAGAGGTCCAAGCAAACTATTGCAGACTGGACGTCCAATTGTGTGGATCGAAGCCGAACCCTGCATTACACCCGTCAGCGTCATGGACCAATTGCTCCGTGTGGACAGTCTTACAGGATCCATGGACTTCGAAACCGAAACAAGGATGAAGTCTGAGCATTATCTGTTCATATCAGTTCGTAACTTGTGTATGTTTCTAAGTTTCCTACATCAAATTTTTAAATTCGTCTTATCAAGAAGGTGAATAAGGGTATTAAGTTTAATAAAGTGAGATAGTAATTTAAAAAATAATCCTTGGTCTTATCGGTCAGAAATATCTCTTCTACTCTAGTTTTAACATGGCTTGAATCTGTGGTGGTAGAAAGGAGAACCGGATTTCATGACAGTTTGTCGGCATCGTAACTAATTGTATGGATTTAAAGATGCCATCATAGTTGTGTTAACGTAATTTTATTTTTCAACATGCTAATTATAAAATCATTCATTAATGAAATGGATACTAAAAAAGGGATTGAAAGTCGTTTGCTACAGTAAATTTTTTTTACGTTTGCGTGGAAAATGTTCCTGTTTGTCACAGTTATAAAATGATGATTTTATATCTTGTTGAAATTATTACCACGGTCAGATTTTCAATTAAATTTTTCATCCGATTTATTTTATCATGTTAAACTCACTCTATCTAGTCACTCTTAACCCATAGTCACACACTAAGTTGCATTCCCTGAAATACATGGAATTATGATGGAACTTAGTTAAACTATGCTGAGGTAATAAAATCTATTTAGGGTAGAGAAAGAATTATTTGATGCTTGAGCAACTTTCAAATATAATTCAATCACAAGAATTTTAATTGCATCATGCACTGTTATACATGCTTTTAACGTGGCTAAAGTTAAAACTAGGATCAGGCCCCATACATTAACAGGCTTTCATACTGTCAACTGCCACCAATGGTAAGTTATAGCAGCACAAATTTATAGTACGTATTTCCAGTTAATATTTAGAATATCTCCTTTCGAGAAAAGAAACAGCTTTCTCACACATAATAAAAACAGAATTTTTTTTTGTACAATTAACTAAAATTCTCTTACAAAGATTGCTTGAATCCATTTTTTATGACATTTTAAGTCAGTCACAGTACAGTTGCCCGTATACACATCAATGTTGCTATTATTTACCTTAATTTACTTTAGTTTGAACTTTTTACTTCAAACGATTCTCCTCAATTCCAAAAAATGACTATAAGTTATTCGATTTACAATGATATTTAATACTTGTTGTTAGCCCTGCAAACAATATAAGGTAACAAACAATTAAAAAGTTTGATTGAAAGTATTTGTTTTATGAAGTTACGTAATAATCACTCATTTATGCATATAAATACATGAATTTACAAAGTAAATTAAACATGCTCAAAGCCGTGGTTACTCAAGTATATCGACACTGTCCCAGGGTTTTTCTTTTTGATCTTGTTAAATCTGTAGAAAACAAAAGCAAAAGTTAAAAAAAAAACGGAAATTTAATACAAAAAAGTTGAAGATGTACAACTTAGAGTGTCTTTATTTATAGCTGAAATTAAACTATGAGATAAAAAAAATTATGTTAAAACTGTATCAAAGTCTGCAACATGACATTGGACCCTGTACTTCATGGGACCAAAAATGTTTCTTAAATCACTGTACAGAAAGATTTTTCAACCTAATACGCTTAAGAAAAATCGTGAGAATGCGAGAAATATGGTTTTGATAAATTTGGTTTGTAGTAACTTGTTGAAAAAAAAATTAGTTGGAAAAAATGATTTTTTTGCGTAAAAATTGATGAAGAAAACAAAAGTTGTAAAAATAAATTTCATTGCTCTGTAAAGCTTGAAAACATAAAACAAATCAGACCATTTTTTAAGGCTTTAATTATGTGGTTCAGAGCCTTATATCTGTGTTTTTTTTAACCTTCCAAAACTTTTTTAAAATCGGACAGTTACAAAAACAGATGCTTTAGAAAAATCTTTGCCAATCGATGAAAATTGAACGAACAATAAACATGCGCGTAAGCATATCTTAATTAAGACTTACATTATGAAGTTATGGCTAAGTAACATGCAACAAAATTAAATAACGTTGTTAAAAAAGCATCTAAATAAACGTTTCTTTCACGTCTAAGGATGCCTGACAAGTGAGTAGTGGGGAAGGTGAATATGGTTGGGGGACAGCAGAAGGCTGCTGCTCTTCTGGCTCTCTTGGTTCTTGGTACTGGTAGCTACGGGGAAGTATAAACTCGTTAAAAGAGTCAACGACATATTAGAAACTATTTTATGTATTCACTTTATAAAACACTTTTTCTTCATTACAATGACTAGACTGTTAAAGAATCACTTAAGTACATATCACTACAAACTTGTGTGTTCAAGCATACTCTCTTGACTTCAACAACGTACACTACGTTTTTTTGCGTGCATGAACAATGTACGTTGCATTTGTCATGCTGAATTATAATAGTAAGAAAAAAAAAACCGACTTTTAAGACAATTATTTGGAATGTCTATGAGTGGTTGATAAAATGCGTAATATATGTGTACGCTCTACAGTAATGTATATATACGTAATGTATATGTACTATAGTAATCCCATGTGCAACTGGCAAAGCTGCCTTGGTTACGTAGTGGAATAGTAAGGCAACAGTTTTTGCTTCGATATCCATGCAATTACAATATTCCAAGGCTTCCAAAGCAAAGTAACTTGTAGTTTTTGTCCGCGATAGAGTCTGTGCGATTATTTGCCTAACTCTAATAATGTTATGTACGGATAGTTAATGTTCATATAATGTTTCGTGATACATGTGTTTCCGTATTAACACATCTTTAGTCACATCCATATAAATATGTATGTATATACAAATGTATGAACATATCTTATTGTTTGGGAGCGTATACAGACAGACAATAGATAATATACATTCGTGCATATTCGTCATCGTATACATAAATGTGTGTTCATGTACACACACTTACATGTACACTTATATGTATGTGTCGATACGTTGCACGTTTATACGTACTAAAAAATTTTGTCAGTGCGTTTAAAATTACAGGATTACAAATAACGTAACTTGTGATGTTTTTTAAAAAAAACAAATATGCATAAATACACGAAATAAGTATACGATCATTATTGAGATACGGTTGAAACGCACAGGATTTGAATGAATTTAATAGTGCTTTTGAGTAGACTGCTACGTATTAAAAAAGGTCAGCGGTCTATTACGTTTCAAAATTAGCAGATTCTATTTCAATAATACAGATGCTGCAAATTTTACGAATGACAAGATAAATATCTACAAGTAATTGTTTCAGAGCACACCTAAATATTATGTGACAAGAGTATACTAAAAAAAAAATTAGTTATCATTGTCAAACAACAAACAATGAAAAATTTGATCGAACCAAATAGAGAAAGGAAAGATGAAAAACATATATTTTTGCGAAAGTGCACTTTCATACAGATTTACGGCAGTTGTCAACGGTTTTACAATAGAACGTCAGATATTAAAAGATCTATTAAAACTTTATTAGTAATGACATCAAAACGGCGACGAGAAAATCAGAGTTCCGTGATTTTAATTGTCCAAAGTTTTGTTTTATTCGTAGGCAGGATGCGTCTAATTATTATAAAATAGTATCTAAAAAGAATTGCTGGATGCATTTAATTGTAAATAATTGTAAATCATTGTAATTAAAAGGGTGTTCATGTTAATTTTAACAAAATTAAATTGATGTGGATTCTTAAAAATAATGTTTTAATGAAAAAAGTTAAGAAAGCTTACGTTATTTGCTACCACTTGATGGGAGGATAAATTTTAAGCAGAGAATAGTGTTGACACTGTTGGGATGACAAGGACAACAAAAATATAAGAGTCGTTGAGGCATCCGCAAAAATTGTATTGAAAGATATACGTTCATACATGGACAATAAGGTGTACTCCTAATTTCCAAGCAATTTTGTAAATAACTTTGACTTCTAGATTCTCCAAACTAAAGTTTTTTTGTAGATACCTTGCTGAGGACAAATAAAGGCTCAAAGAGAAGTACTAACTTACAAAATCGAGTCACGATGATTGCACATTGTTAAATATCCTTAATAATTCACCGATCGTTTCTGTCTCTGTTATGGCCATATCTAGTATGCTGCATAAAAAACATAGCTAAAAAAATCATAACGAATGATCTCAACACTGATAAACGCAGTCTCACACTGCAGTATGCATTTTATACAAAGAAGCTCGTAAGTCTGAGTTGTCAGTAGTTTTTTGTCTGGAAAGTATTGAATTTACAGAAACGTATCTAAAGCTTATTTGTGATAATGCTGATCACTATGCCAAGACATTAGACGATTGGTAAACAAAAACATGAACTATCAAAAACGCCTAGTGTAAGAATATTAGCCTACGAAGTATAATACAATCGATATTTATTGCAAATGAAGAATACCCAGATCCTAATAAGATTGTAAGTACAGCATAATGCCCAAACAACAAAGAAGAAAAAAAAAACAATACAGTCTATCTGATATGAAAGTACAATTTAAGTGTGATAGTTGATTGTCAGATACAAGAAATGAATTAATTAATTTTTTTACGCATAACAAAGTTTATATTATGTATCGCACTCGTGGGTAACAAGATATCAGAAACAGCTCAACACCTATAAAATAGACTTTATTTTGTATTTAATGCAAAAAATTGTCTCACAAGTAAGTACTCTATTTTTTTAATATAATGATACACCTCTACAAATACTTCTCAATGCATACAGAAAACAAAATGTACGTTGTTAAAGTTGGGAGAGTATGCTTGTACCCACATGTTTGTATTGGTAAATTATAAACGGATTTTTAATAGTCTTCTTGTTGGAATAAAGAAGACAATTATTTTGTTTATTAGTTGCATGAGATAGTTACTATTATGAGCCGTCAACTGTTTGAATAAGCAGATGCTTTCCCGTGTCTATACTGAGAAAATGCGGGTGCTGCATCTACTTCCGTACGTCTATAGACAACAAGTTTTATGACCATATAGCCACAGCCTTAAGCTCCCATGCAGAAGCTGCATGGGTTCAATACTATAGAAGTACCGCCTGAGGTAGGAGTAGCACTAACCGTGTGAGGCAGTTTTTAACACTGTAATTAGATGTTATTGCATTTCATTGACCAATAACTTTGTAGTGTAAGTCCTCATTAACTTCTTCGTACGTTCAGTTTTTGTCGATTAGCAGTGATTTTTCTGAAACACCTGTTTTTGGAATTACCCAATTTAAAAAGAGTTAAGGGAGTTTGTTGAAAAAATCTATAAATAGGAATCTCTGAACCACACATGTCAGCCTTAAAAGATACATCTTCTGTGTACGGAACTTGAGTATTTAACTCTTTATGTAACAAATTTTTGTCCAATTTTGATTCTTACGTATTATTTTTTTTGTCTTTTCAAGTCCTACACGGCAAAAGCATTTGTTTCTATGACTTTCGTCTTCTCTGCCCGACTTTGTGCAAAAAAGTGGTTTTCGACAAGTTGCTACATAACAATTTCATCTATATCATATTTCTTGTATTTTTACAAAATTTTGTGTATTCATCACGTTTGAAAATCTGACGTTACCACTATTTTAAAAAATAAATGACTTCTCCCTCTTATCACTAGACTACTTCATGAACATAAGCAATTAGATCTGTCAAGTTTATGATAAAAAGAAATAGTAAATTGCAATATGAACCCCTCTGAGTGCAAAAATAACCAATACCTACGAGTTGTTTTCGTTTTACATTATTACTTTCAGGTTACAAGAGTCGACAGTGATGCAATTTTTTTACTTAAGTGTATCTGTTCGCTCTTAAAAAATTTCTTCTTATCTACTGTAACAAAATATTTTAGGGCATTCAGGAGATAAGAAATGGTTCCTATCTTATAAATAACAATGTTATAACCGGCTTTTTGGGAGAAGGTGGCTTTGAACAGAGGAGGAGAGTTAAGAGTGGCCAGAGTCGTCTTTGTGGATGTCGATTAGCAGTCTAGAACGAGCTGCAGTAAGCACTCTGTGTTAGAGACTTGAAGCGTGGAGAGGTAATGTGCTTCTGCTGGGTTCCGATGCCACCGCTGGAGCTGGTGCCACTGGTGGGTAGTTGAGTGGTGATTCACGACAGTCAAGAAAAATCCGTAACCAGTGCACTTGTCTCTTTCTCTCGATTGTTAGACAGTTGTTAGGCTGTAGAGCATGTAGTGCTGACAATCTTTGATGAGAGCAAGTGAAAAGGAAAGTCGAAACTCTGAGTTTAAAATGGTAGGGTACATTGGTGTTTTATTTAAATTGATTAGCACTGTAGTCACTGACGTAGCGTAGGTCCTATCAAGCGAGCAAGAACCTAGCTTTGGCTTACGATCAAATGATCTGAGTGAATGATTTCGAGAAGTCGGGCAGCCCTTCTTATATACTATACGCTTCTTTCTTACTTTCCATATTTATCAGAAACTAGTAGTTGCCACCTAGCAAACGATAAGCGGTTCTATCAAGCACAAAGTTTAAAATCGGAGCTCTGTCCGCCATTCCACAATCAAATTTATGTAAAACGATTAAATTTAAAGAATAATAATTTATTCAATAATTAATAATTTTCCAAAAATCCTATTTTAATTAAAGAAGGAACAGTAGACACCTATCTTTAAAACTTTTAAGTAAAACTCGAGCACATGCTCAATAAGATCGATTAAGAATTCTAGGTAAGAAGTAAGAATCAGGCGTTGGATAGATAAAGTGCGATCTGGTGTCTTACTTGTTCTCTTTGTATCCAAAGATATCTGGCCAAAATAACACTTAACTAATTTCTTATAAGATTAAGAATGTGCATCTACTCTTGTTTTCCGAAAATTATGTAGAGGAAATACCGACGCAAATAATATCACATAAGGTAATGAGCCATGAGATATTACTTTGCAATAATGAGTTTCTTTTAATAAATAGTTCTTACTCTTTTAATAAATAGTTATATTATTAAGTTGACCAATAATCAGTAACTTAAAACATTTGCTTCTCGAAAACACAGTAGACTTACATTCCTGAACCAACAAGAAATAAATACCACTTGATTTTGGCAAGAGTCATTGAAATATAAATAAGAAAAGTAAAAAATCAGATTACCCCTCTACAATAAAATATCTGATTTTCACTTTTTATCTTGAATTTTCGTTCAATTTCGCCAAGCATTGACTGAATCTATTCTTTAAAGTGTCAAGTGTGTGCGTCTACTATTTTTTGGCAAACTTTCTAGCTGCTCAAAAAAAAGTATTATGAAGCTCAAAAATTACAGTAATTTTATTCATAAAGTAGGATCAATTTAAGTCCAAAGCGTTTAATTAATACCTCAATACCGTTATTATGGTTAAACTTTACTTGTACTTTCACATAAGATTTTTTATTCAAAGACGTTGTGATGTTGAGTCGGTGAGCTTAAATATTTTTTTATAAACCATAGTGAATGTAAGAAAAAATTCTGACCTCCAGTATACTAAGATTATCCTTAAAAAAAAGCATTCTAAAAACTTACGTTTGAACTTTTTAAAAAAAATATGTGAAAACTGATTTAAAAAATCATTTGTTGTCTAGTAATATTTCTTTTACCATAAGAAACTCCTCTAAACCCCATACAAAAATAATAACTCCGCTAATTGAAGTCAATAAAATTTTTTGTTTTTTTGAACATACTTTTGAACACACATACTTTTGAATCTGAAAGGTTTTGTAAGACACATTAAAATAAGCATTTTGATAGCATAGTGGCCATAGGTATCGGTATAAATGTATGTAGCAGTTTTTAAATTTGACGTGCTGTGTTATTGTAGCAAACTTACTAAGAATCTTCATCCAACATAAGACTCGTGCTTAATAGTTTACTCAATCAAAAAAATTAAATGATACGAGTCCATAACATTTAGTATAGATTAATGTTTCTAACAAAAAAAAATTTTTTAATACGTTCTATTGAATCAACTTCATTAGCATAGGCATTGTTTTAATGGTTCTGAAGCTATAACGATAACTTGAAAACTTATTAATAACGGTATAGTGACGTAGTTCAGACGACGTATACTACGTGTGCTCATGAGCCACACTGATTTGGTATGATTTATGAGCTAACTTAGTACTAGAGATACAATACTGATGCAGCGCTCAAGGATGCTACTGTAGTATAAATCAGAAGCTTGAGTAGTGCGTTTCACGCGCTACAGTTGTACATGGATCATTGTAAAAAAACTAGGGCGATGAAAGAATCTCATTGACCTCAAACGAAATTAGTCTTATCATTACGTTTTTTCGCTCTATCATGATTTGTAAGATAAAAACTAAGAGAAAAAAGTAATTTTACCTCCTACATACGTAAGCATCTCTGATAACGTATAAAATTCAGATTATTGGTGATTACGGTAATAACACACTTTTTCAGAATTAAAATAATCTTGATTTTTCCAGAATCTTCTTTAAGTTTATTACGCTACTTTCTTTCCTTTTTTTTACTTTTGACGAATTTTAAATTTTTTCCTGTCAACTTTTTTTAATTTTCTTATTTTACCAGTTAAATGTTTCACTTTTTTAAATTTTGCCTTTATTTCGTTATTAACATCGAAATTTTTTCATTGTTTCGGATATTTGAATTTTTTTTCTCATAAGCAGGGCCATTCTATATCTCTAAATCTTCAACCTATGCGTGAAAAATAAACATGTTTAAAAAATGAATAGTAAAATTTATTTTTAGGGGTCATGGTTGTGACAAATTGTCTTAAAAAATGGACTTCTACACTAAATAATTTTTTTTTTTTAGTTTTTCTAACACTTATAACTTATACATTTCATCTTATTTAATTTCTCCCTACTTTTAATATGTACATACATCTTGACGATAATACACAGCTGGTTACGGTAATCACCTATTTAATTATTTTTTCAAGTGCACGAAAAAAAAACTGCTGCAAAAAAAGTTTTTTTAATTTTTCAACCACCTTGTATGTTTATAAACATAGTTTATACAAACAAGGGTAGATGAGGTTATGGGCAACTCCACGGAAATCGAAAAAACGATTGTACTGCAAAAATTTGTGTGAAAAGTTTTAAGCTAACAAAACTGAGAGACAAAATTTGAGAGACAACATGTACCATGGAAAATTTTTTAAGAATTTCTTTTTCCATACTGTTAAGTAGGTATTTGACTTAACTTTAAGGAATTTTTATAAAAAAATTTAAAGAATTCAATTTTTTTTAATGAAAATAGAGAATGTGAAATTCTTTTTGGATACAGGTTACGGTATGGACATTATAACATCATATTTTTTGTTCAAGTTTGTAAATCATCCCTGATTCGAGATTTTTCGTAGGAATTTTAAAAAACACAATCGATTTTGATAAAATTGTTGTATGTAAACATTATTTTAACAATTTAATTGCTTGTAAGGAGCAAGAACACTAAAAACCCAAGTTTTTTGAGAATGACCCAAATAGGCCTTTGTACTACTATGGCAGTCTCTCAATACTAACGTTGTGTTTCACAGGCGCTACTGTAGTATGTGGCGCCCTGTATCTCGGTAGTATATAGACACGCATACTACCATAGCATTAGAGCTCTCTCCGTGTAATTCTTAATGATTTCACAATACAGACAATCGATACATCTACCGACCAATCTATTGTCAATTTGCTTCAGATAACAGATGAATTCTATTTGTATTATCTACTCCAGTTGCAGTACAGGCACAACTGCCATACTATGTAATGTCTTAAGAAAGAAAAAGAAAAAAGAGCGTACTAACAACTTTAAGTCATCCTACTATATGAAACACGATGCAATAACAAGGAAACATCATTTGTACCAAATGAAACAACAATTAAATCGTAAGTATCAACTGTTAAACCATTCCACACTTACTACTGTAGCACAACATTATCTACAATTAATTCAGTTACGAAAGATTCGCATCAAAAAAACTTTAAAAAATAAGACTTTATAAAATTATAAATTGTATTGATTTATATGTAAACACAACTTTTATGTCCAATTTCTTAATTAAATATTTTATGTTACTGTGACTAAGGCAACTGTACAAGTTTAAAGAATTTGAGATAGGTTCAGCTGTTTTTGTGCTGAGGACTGCCGAGGACGGCAATCATCTAAGGGGGTCGTGTGTTAGTAAAAAGTTCTTATAAAGTGACTTAACCCTAATTCGTGCATTTATTTATTCATGCTTCGAGAAACCCACGTAACACTTATTCACCTAATTATTGTGTAGTAAGCTATTGAGTCTTCCTATGCAATAAGAAAATCTGTTTTAATTTTTAAGTTTAAAACATGAGTGATTTTTTTCCAAACAATCAAAACATGCTTCAAGCTTCTTTACTATACTCTATCTACTCAGTACGGACTTTTAAGCCCAATCATTACAAGTGGCTCTTGCATTATTTTCTTTGTCACGTAATGCTAATTTTTATGAGTATTGAGAGAACAGACTTTACTGCTAGCAACAACATTTAACCTCTGATTCAAAACTTAAGCATTTTTCTCTTTTTATAGCGAGTATTTGTTAAGCTTTTATAATGCTTTAAATTAATTATGGCACTAGATGGGCTCAGTCTTGTTTTCTGTTATAAGGTTTACTTAGTATTTTTAAGCAACATTTTTTTCTTTTATGTAAATTTATGTGATTTCTTTAATCATAGAGCATAGATTTAAGATTTTTTTTTAAATCTCTTCATAATTCTAGATTGTTGGAATAGCATAAGTAAAGGAAGTGATAATTAAAACTAATTAATTTCGTTTCAATAGATTTTTACAAATATTTATTTATTCCAAAGGAATAACTATTAGCTGTTTTTGTACACTGTACTTTTTTTAGGCCAATAGTGCACAGCTACTTAGTGTTGTAAGAACTTTATTAGTATAATCAAACCTTATGATTATCGTTAGTGACAGTATTATAAAGATAAACGTACGTCTACACAAATACAAATATTGAAAAAACATAGGGCGTTGCAAATAAGTACTACCGACTTAACAAATCAGTGAGTTGCACGTGGATCGCCGAAACAAACTGATCAAGCGCACCAGCCGCTTTTCTTTATACTACTAAGCTTGCCCAAAACGATCGTGCTGCCACGAGTGGTACGCAGAGACTCGACTACAAACATTCAGTTGAATTATTGGATTACCTCAAGTCAGCACACTCTTGAAAGTGTTATATGCGACTTATAGCTGCGACGATGAAAACGGTGGGTATAAAAATGATTATACCTAGCAATATAGTACACTATAGCTATGAGATCAGAGGTAAATTGCGCAAGTAATGAGATTGTTACTTAGTGAGCCATGCGTCGACATAGCACATCGACACTCTATGAACAAAAGTCAGTACATGCCTGAAAGTAAGACGTCAAATACCCACTATGTTATATAGAGTAATAATTATTTAATAACTGTTTTTCTCAAATTCATAAGAAATCAAGGTGATTACAAAATAACTAGCACATTTCTAAAAAAATAAGGGGGTGACTGATTATTCTGTGATATAAGATAACTTTTGTTTTATAATTTTAAAAACATGTTATGTGAGTAACATGTTTAAACGTGATCTTTTTAATAATACAGTCATTTACGGAATTGTTATAAAAGCTATTCAGAAATTTGTCTATCGTAATCACCCATTAGCAAAAAATATCGTGCACTGTTACCGTAAGTATACCTTAAAATTATTGCTTTTGTTTACTTTCAGTCATTAAAAATTTAGTTATACCTAGTGATAAGGCAAATGCATGATGACACACTTGGGGACGAATTACTTTTCAATGTTGATACAATCATGGAATGTACACCGACCATTATGAGTGGTAAGCAGACTGTATTTCTATATTAATTGATCAGGTATAATTTTGACATTTTTCCTTGCAGAGAAAAATCCACAACGATTGACTAGTGATTTAAATTGACCGATATACAAAGATATTAGTGGTAATGATGCAAGACATTCAGATATGGAAGAAGTAGTTGGAGAAGGAAGATTGTGATGACGTGAAATACAGTAGTAATAATTGTTGTTTTTTTTTTTTTTTTTTTTTTGTGGGAGGGGAAATGCATTTAGGCACACCGCAGGGACAGCGGTAGTGTGGGACTCAGTGGATTTTTTTTATTAGATCACCCATACCTACTAAAACCCCCTCCCCCCAAGCCAAGTGACTTTATTTCCACCCCGGAACCGCGTTAGCATAACTTCAGGGTGGAGTCATCAGGAAGATCATCGTATCTCACAGCATTAGCGAGCAAGCTGGCTACCAGTTGCTAAAGGTGCCAATCTTCTTCACTCCTGAAAAGTACTCGAGGTCCCTGAGGACCGGCACCCGCGTTCTAGTGCTTTATTTATGCTTTCCCTTGCTGATGAGAATAAATACTTAGCGCAGCTTGGGTCCACATCAAAATACTCAGGGGCCCCCCGCTATCTGCATGGCGGCTCTCTTCTCTTCTTTCTTCTGCCAGAGGACTGTCCCAAAGAAGCCATTCACTACCATCCACCTCTCTTCGCTGCTGAGCATCTCAGAGATAATGGTTTCAGGAGTGGGTGCCACGCCGATCTTGTCCACCAGCTGCTGGTGCTCACGGTGCCATCTCTCACACATGAAAAACGTACGTTCAACGGTATCATCCAACGCAGGGCAGTAAAAATACCTAGGTGATGCCTTCACCACCATGCGGTGGAGATAGGAGTCAAACTGACCATGCCCGGAGAGGAACTGGGTGAGGTGGTAGTTGACCTCTTCATGCCCTCTCTCCACCCATGGCCGTAGGTGCGAAATCAGGCGGTGCGTCCATCTACACACAACAGCCCGACCCCACTCCTGTTGTCGCGTCGTCAATGTTTCCTCCCGCCTGTCACTATCGCTTTCGTCGCCGGAGCACAGGAATTTCCTTTACCGCTTCCGCGCAAGCAACACGATTGAAATCGTTCGTGCTATCACCATAGCAGCAGCGGAGGAGACCGTGCGGTAGGCTCACGCGATTCTAAGGGACCCGATGCGCTGCACCGAAGTTAAGCGCTCTCGGACATCCTTCCTCGCGAGTGCGTCAACCCATATCTCCGTGCCGTACAGCAGGATTGAGTTGGAGACTGACGCAAGGAGCCGCCTTTTTGCTTCCCGTGGGCCTCCAACATTTGGCATTAACCGTGAAAGCGCCCCAGAGACCCCAGCAGCTTTATCAGCTGCTCTCCTGATGTGCTCCCCGAAGGTGAGTCGTGAATCGATCCACACTCCGAGGTAGCGCACCACCGGACTCGTGCAGATAATCTCACCCGCAACGCTCAGGTGAAAGTTACCCCCGAACCATCTCTGCCCGATGAGGATGACCATCTCCGTTTTTCCTACAGATAGCTCAAAACCGTGATCTCGGAGCTACTCCGACACTATCGCGACCGCCCACTGTATTTTGCGCTTGGCCTCCTCTAGCGATCTTGCTGTGACGTGCAATGCAATGTCGTCAGCAAAGCCCGTCAGCTTGACCCCCGGAGGCATTTCAAGGCGCAAAAGTTCGTCATACACCAGGTTACAGAGATCGGGGCCAAGGGCAAATCCCTGTGCGACTTCCGACGTCAGACGCCTCTCTCTTGGTTTATCCTTCGTGTCGTACCGGAGTACTCGATACTGGAGGTAACTGTCCAGGATTTTTCTCAGGTAGTCCGGCACATTCTGGCGCTTCAGGGCCCTCATTATCTCAGACCATTTCGCTGAGTTGAAGGCATTCTTTACGTCAAGAGTCGCCAAGACACAGACGCTCCTCGTCTTATGAGAGAGTTTCCATGCCTCCCTGACCGACTTGAGAACCTCAGCCACAGCCATAACCGTCGATCGTTCCTTTCGGAACCCGTACTGGTTTTCTAAAAGGCTGACTTCCCTTTTTAAGCGGGTTCTTATCAGCCTCTCTAGCATTTTCCCAGCATTGTTCAGCATACCTAAGGGTCGGAATGACGACAGGACCAGGGGGTGTGGTTTGCCCTTGTCCAGAAAAACAAGCCTTTGGATCTTCCACCACTCGCTGAACAGTCTAAGGCGCAGGCACGCATTAAACATGTCCAACAAAACGTGTGGCTTCTCAGCAGCTATAATCTTGAGCACTTAGGACTACACCCCGTCAGGACCAGGTGCCTTTCGCCCTGGCGTCTCCGATGCCACTGACCTTAATTCATTGAGCGTAAAGAGAGGCACTTGTCCTATACTTATTTCCTCTCGCCTCCTAGCGGGATGCTCCATCGGCGGCGTCGGGTCCGTATCGCGAAGTCTTTTTAAAGCGATCCAGTAGCCCAGGCCCCACGTGTCCTTATCAACCTTGGCGATGAGCTCTCACCAGCATCAGTTCTTGCTTACCTTGATCGCCCTTAACAACGATTTTTTTGCTTCCTTGTACGTGGCAACAGCTGCCTCGGCTCCTTCGCGAGTTCTGTGTCGCTGTGCAAGACGCCATAAATGCTGCGCCTCTCTGTGCAAGTTAGCGATGTCTTCGGTCCACCAGTAGCACCAACGTCGACCTCTTTCAGCAGACCTTTTACGCATACACGCGACGCACCATTCCTTGACCCGTCTCGTAGTGCTGCTGACAAGTGTCTTGGCCTCCTCTGAATTTGTGATCTTGTTTAAATCGGCTAGAGGTGGCGCGCTAACCATGGCTTCCAGCAGCAAATCTCGGTTGAGTTTCGCCACGTCCCACCCGGCAACGCGCCTTCATATTACATCTCGCAAGCCTGCACCACGATCCTCGCTTACCACGAAGCTGACATACTGGTGATAACTGGCCGTGTAGTCCTCCAGGACCTGCCATTCAGACACTCGCGCCGCCATTTCTGACGACACAAGCGTAAGATCGACGATCTTTTCCCGGCTACCAGGTTGCCTGAACTTTGCTGAACCACCAGAGTTCATGACGATGAGATCTAGCCTCACAGCCATCTCCAGCACCGCCCGTTCTCTGAAGTCTGTTCTCGGCTCCTCCCAAGCAACAGCCTTGAAGTTGAAGTCGCTGGCCAGGACTACATCACCACTCTCCCTACACACTCAAACGGCATCCTCGAGTTTGGCAAGCCGCTCTCCGAAGGTACCAATCGAAATGTTAGGGGATATGTAGCAACTTACATAGAAAGCACTTCCACACTTGATCCACACAAACTCACTATTGGATACGGAGAACTTGTCACTGCGAATCAGGATGGCTGCGCCTCTTGTCCTGTCGCAGTACCAGCCTCGGCCCAGTAACGTGCGGGATGGCTCATTTATAAAGAGCACATCCACACCCTGGGCACGGGAAAACTGGTTCAGCAGATCGTGGGCGAGGACGGTCCTGTCAAGATTCACCTGCAGAATCAGCGCCATTTCTTGGGAGCTATTCCCACAGCCGCCCGTAGGGCTCCACACCTGACAGTCCCAGCGACGTGGCTGGTATCTGGCCTTGGATTCACGTTCTTACACGGGTAGCAGTTCGCTTCTTTTTGCGAGCAGCTCCGTGCCACATGATCTTTTTTGCCACACCTAAAGCATGCCCCGGTCCTGTGAGGCCCACGACACCGAGTAGAGATGTGGCCGAACCCAAGGCACCTGTAGCCTTGTAGCCTGTAGTGGGCTGAATCCTGCAGTTGACCCAGCCCAGCCGCAGGTGGTCCATTTTGTCGAGGACCGCCACCGCAGACGCAGGGGCCTCAACATAGGCAACCTTATTACCTCTGGTCGTTCTCGACGAAGACGTGGGACGAGGGTGCTAACACCGCCAGCATCCGCCACAGCGTTTTTTAACGCTGCCGCGAACGCGTCGCGATGCTCAGCGTTGGCCTTTCGCAGTTCGACGAGGACTCCACCCATCCTCGACTCCCTGACCGATGCCACCCCACCCTGAGCTTGTCCAGGCTCACCTTTTTCATCTAGGCCAGGACCTCGACATACTTTTTACCCTCAGCTGGCTTGATGGGGATTGCCTCTGGCCTGGCACTCCGATGCAGCTTCCCAGCTTTTTCAGGAGGCGGGCACCCCTCTAAAGTTTTATTCGGGTTGGCGCCCTCCTCTTTCTTCATCTTCTTCTTTTCTTTCTTTTTTTGGAGACGGTCTTCCACTCTTTTGTATCAGGTGGACCACCGTCTCCATTTCCTTCCTTTGCGGGCAGGGTTCGATCCGTTTCGTTCGGACTGGACTCCACCCACCGCGTCTTTTTTGTTGGCAGTCACGCCAGGACAGTAGGGCTCAGAGAGCTTTCCACATCCTTTCTCTTCTTCTCTCCTGAAGAAGTTAAAAAGAGAGGTAGGGACTCCAACCCCCCCGCCCCGGCAGCGACTTCAGCCAACTTATTTTGGAGGCCCTGAGCTGCGAACAGGGCCTCCTTTACTCCACTTCATTTGTCTTTCTGGGTGGTCCCGTATTTTTTAACGAGTCAACCCAGATTGACCAAAACCTGCAGCAAGTAGTTAAAGATAGCCTTTTCCTGGCACTCCTCTCACACTGCGTTGCCGTGGCCTTCACCACTCTCACGCATAGACCCCTTCCCCAAAACCCTTAAAAAATTTGCCTTCATTTTTATTCCTACGAGTAGCTAGGAAATAAAAGTCCGCCGATACAGAGCCCCGCATGTGCTGGTAAGGCTAAATACTCCTGGAGGTCTCCAGGTATCCACAAGGCACCGTTTGAGACCACCAGTACCCTGGCGGCCAACTAACCTTTCGGCACGGTACGCATGACACCTTCGGCTTAGGGAGTGGATAAGACCTGTCAAGGCTACCACTGTACCAAAACAGCAGGCTTGATTTTTCGTGGCTTGGATGGGGGTCAGCCCCTGCCAGCCCACCAAGTCGGCTAGTTTTCATCCGGGGATCCAGACAACTTCCTTCAAGCTCTGGTCCCTACACGCACGCTGACAATAATACTCTCATTTACTTTTTCAAGCTCCCTCTTTTTTGTTTTTTCTTTTGTTTTCGAGGAAACCCAGTCCCTTGCAGATTCAGACGGCTAATCACCTATTTTTTTAGAGCCTACTCCATTCCAAGCCAGGCACCCTCACCAACGACAAGGTCTATTAGCCCTTAGAGGGAGAATAGTAGTTGTAGTAGTAGTAGTAGTAGTAGTTTTTTTTTTTTTTTTTTTTTTTTTTTTTTTTTTTTTTTTTTTTTTTTTTTTTTTTT
>NW_019379909.1:2038864-2049493 GCF_000648655.2 Copidosoma floridanum
CATTATTATCATGGCTTCTAAACTCATTAAATCGTGTAGAATTTGATAGTTTGATATACCCAAAATACATTGCCAAAAAAAAAAAAAACGTTATCCTGACACATAACCTCACTGTCCACTGTCCGTGCAACACAATAAAAGACCACATGGTTTTGTAAGTGAGTGATCTACACGCCTTTCAAGTATATTAAAAGAAAAAAATTTTGTTTTATAGTAACAAACGGTTAATTATTACTTACGTTATTATAAAATCAATCAGCATTCAATTAAAGAAGAACTGGAAAAGCACGTGCACAGGCGTAGTATATCTCGCAAGATCCTTCAAATTCTGACACTGGCGTCGATATGACTCGTTCGTAACAACCACATATATTTCGCAACGTATTGTGCATCCACAGCCTACTGTGTGTGACTAGGGCATCAAGAAATGCTACTTCAGTGCCACTGTGTAATAAGTTTAACAATGACCAGGGAATCAAGGAAATTCGTCGATGTGATGCTTATTATTAAAATTATTGTATATTTTTCTGAGATGAGATGAGATGAGGTCTGATATACTAATTGTTTCAGTACCTTGAATTTATTATTATCATAATATACACACCCACACATATATATATATAAAGTAAATACTCTTAGCGCGACTAACTTCACATCGAACTGAACACTAGCTCGATATATACTACTAAAGCTCGTCCGCGGCTAACTTAAGAGTCGGAACTTTTTGGACTAAACGTAAAAATTCTTGAAATGAAATCAGCACTTTTCAAGAACGTATATATAATAAAACAATTAAAAAAGCTTTTCTGGTCGCGATTTTTTTTTCAAATCATAGTTTAGCATTAGAAAAGCCGAATAACATCACACCACTACATATATGATGATGTTAAATGATTTTTTTACCATTTCGAAAATTCAAAATGCGAATTTGAGCGTATATAGTGTCACGGTAGCCATGCACCGTCTGCTACTCAAACTTGCATGTGGCGCTACCGCGCAACTTGATTGAAGGCCAAGCGCCCACTTGATAATTACGATTGAACATTCCTGAAGTTCGCTTTTAGCTGTAGCTGTAGGATAGGCGAATCCTGTGGTTCTGAAACTTGGCTCAAGGAATCGAGAAAGTAAAATCAGTGCTACATGTGCCTAGTACCTCAGGGTGGTTCTCAAACGAATCCAATATTTTATTTATGTCTATAAAACTTATTATTTCGTAGTTGGTTTATTGACGATTTTTTTATTTTTTTTATTGTTTATTTCAAAATGAACCTCTTATTTATCTAAAACTTGTTCTGCACTTTTTTATTGTATTTTGTTACTTAATGCAGAGATAAAAAAAATTGTTCGAAGAATAAGTGAAAAATATTTCATGCATCAGTTATTCATGCTAATAAAAATTGTGTGGCAAGTTGTTGTAAAAAAAAAGCTTGATTTTTCGTAAAACATAGACCAAGCCACTGTATGTATTAAATATTAAAAAGATTTGAAGATAAAAGAAAAATAGTAAATCGTTAATTGTTTTTTAGGCTTTTTACACTTACGCGTATTTAGTAGCCAACATTTTTATTTTCTAATACTAAACGTATATGATGTTGAAAACAGTTGTTACACTGTATTTTTAAAAATAATACAGACACAAAAGGTAGTACAATTTACCTCATACATCGTATCACATGCGTTATACGTATATTTTTTGCTTAACTTTTATGCTATTCATCTTGCAAAAAGTGCACTTTCCTAAAAATAAAATTTTTTTAACTCATTTCCAACCAATTGGATTTTTTTCATTTTTATTGATATGAAAATGTCATACATTTTTTTTCAATGAAACGATTTTTTTTTTTACACTACGAAATAAATATTTTCCAAACCAAAAAAAGGGGGGCTTATTCAACGAGAATAAAGTTTACTGCAAAGTTTTTTGATAAATATATTTTAATACTATATAATGTCCATAACTTGCATCATATTGCTGATAAAATCAAAAATATGAAGTGTTCGTTAAATGAAATTTGAGCTTTTGATTTTGAAAGCACTCTAGGCGTAACAAAAGAGCAGATTGCCAGTGAATACAAGCCTCTCGTTCAGCTATGCAAAAAAATCGAAGAGAAACGCTTAATAAACAATAAAAGAAAAAAAAAAGAAAAACAATCAAATTTAACAATTATAAAATCCAGTAAAAACCAGAAACAAATTTATTGGAAAAAAGTGAATTACATGGGATGTGACATTTCGATTCAAGAACCAAACAAAGTTGTGTTGACAAAAGACTCTGTAAAGTAATAAAAATTAAACAAATGGCTATGAATCCAACTAGTGCTCTTGGCGATTTTAAAGTAACTGGAGAGCAGTTACTTACTCTTGGACCTGGCTTTACGTACCCGAGCAATTCAACACTTATAAATATGTAGAAAGTCAAAATAGATTGTAAAAAGAAAGGTTAAAATTTTAACATGAATAATATACAATAGAAACTAATTTTATTCAAAATTTTTGAACTTTTGGAAGATGATAGTACATTGTTCATTGTTCCACTGCTCCATTAATGTAAAAAATATATATAGGCTGTACATAGGAAAGTGTATTTTACAATGACGAAAGCGTATCATTATAACATTGACAGTGCTTACTGTGTGTGCTTCATTACACGTGCATGAGAAAGCAATTGGCAAACTAAGTGAATTAATTGTTATTATTTGCATAAACAGTGAAAGGTGTTAGTAACCACGTGAGACAACTGTTAATCTGAACAATTCTTGTGTTAGTGTCATTGTATATACGTAATTCGAAATTCTTAGAGGTTATAATAAAGTAAACACTGCAGTTTGTTCCGCTGACTACTTTTAATCTTCATCAGTATCAAATTTGTACTTTGTAAAGGTAAAAAAACAAGTTTTTTTTTCTTATGACTATGATGACCTTTTGTACATGATAAGTTTTGTTACAGATGAACAGTAAATTTTACATAGTGAAAATTGATAGCAGCGCAAAAGAATTTTCTGAGCCTTTCATTGTGCATGTCACTTTTATTGGTGTTGATAACGTAATAGGCCAATGATACAACATTTTATATGCCTCTTCCATGGACAGACGATGATATTCAAGACATATCCAATTTTGTAAGCAGTAGTGCAATTCCAACGCCTACTTTGTCTTACTTATAAGATTTTCAAAATGTATATATGTATTTTAGATACGTACGAAGAAGCATTGAAACATCTGAGCTCTATGATATCCATACCCAAGAAACCTCGATCTTTGTTTACTATATCTAAAACAACGTGCTCAGAAGCAGGGAAAAGTATATCTTTTAAATCAAATGCTTCATCGTCAAAAGTTAATGACAAAACTTCAACGGATAATATGTACATCTTATTTTGTGTTCAAAGCCTTTCAGAGGCAATAAAGACTGGTACTGCAAGTCTTGCTGAAAATGTTGAGGAACAATCAAAAGGTTTTAATGTATAATCATCAATGTATGTATAAATATTCTTTACACGCATTCGTGTAGTAACCATTGCGTACGCAATTATTTTTCACAAATCCACTATGAAAATATATACGAAATATATCTTTAATTATAAAACCTATCTTTATGCTGTAAATTCATAAATAAAGTTCGTATAGACATAATTTTATCATCATAAGTTCGTTTAGCATTAATGCCAACTATTTAGCAACATGTCTATAAAACTATTTCTTCTAAAACTCAAATGAGCATTATTACCATAATATATTTAAATAAAATTGAAGTATCCTTGTCATAAATAAACTAAAATAAATATTACAAATTAAAAAAACTTTTTAAATTAAAATATGAGGGTTCTTTTATTAATCTTTTTTAAAAACTACAATTATTCTGAACTGCTAAACTGACCCGTTTTTTCTGTTGTCGAGTCAGAAATTCCAGCCCACTTACAACTGAAAAGGCCGTCCTTATTTTAAGAAGGAAAGTGCGCTGAGTCTGAGTGACAATTACAGTTTTTTATGGTTATGGTTAAGAAATGGTATTTTTTTGCAGTAATTATAAAAACCATTTATGATTTACCATAGAAACATTTTTTTTTTGGATGAAACACTCAAATTTATACTGGTTTATTTAGGCAAATAGTTTCCATTTAATTTCTCAATTTAACTCCAACTGCCCTTAAANTCAATGCTGAGGTTGATAATGATGATTGATTAAATAATAATAGTGTTATAATATTGGTAATAATGTTAAACGAAGTAATAGCGATTATAAAAAATATAACCATAGAAAAGATGATAAGGACTATGATAAATAGAATAATAAGGTTGGAGAAGACACAAATAATTAAGGTGCCAATTAATAACATGACCAGGTCAATGACGATAAGCATAGTAATAATGACTATTGTTATTATATTAACAATTATAACAATAATAATAATAATGACAATCATAGTAAAAAAAATAACAAAAATGATGTAGATAATAATAATGCAATGACGATGTTGATGACCATAACGACATATATGATGACAATGATACTGATATCAATGATAATAATGACAATAATGACAATAATGATATCGATAATAATGATGATGATGGGAATTATTAGGCCGATGATAATGATGATGATAATAATACTTATGATGACTACAGTAATAATGATAATGATGACGACAATAATGATCATGATAATAATGATGAGAATGACGATAATGACAATGATGATGACGAAAATTATGATGATGACAAAGATGATGATGACGATAATTATGATAATTATACTACTGTAATGGATGATAATGATAATGTGATCACAATACCGATGACAATGACGACAATGAAAATGACAATGATAATAATAACGATTATAATGATAAAAATGATAACAATAATAACAATAACGATATTTATAATAATAATAATGTTGATAATGGTGATGGTAATACCAATTATAATGATAATGATAATGATGATGATGTCAACGATGATGATGTTGATAATGATAAAGATGACGATAAGATAAATGATTCTAAAGATAAGATAATGATAATAATGAACATCATAATGATAATTATGATGATGATAATAATAATGATAATGATAATAATAATAATGATGATGATAATAATGATAATAATGATAATGATGATGATGATAATGATGATGATGATGATGATGATAATGATAATGAAAATGTTAAAAATAATGATGATGATTTCGACGATGATGATGATATAAATAAAGTGAATACTCTTAGTGCGACTAACTTCACATCAAAATGAACACTAGCTCAATATATACTACTAAAGCTCGTCCGCGGCTAACTTAAGAGTCGAAACTTTTTGCTCTGAACGAAAAAATTCTTGAAATAAAATCAGCACTTTTCAAGAATGTATGTATAATAAAACAGTTAAAAAAGCTTTTCTGGTCGGGATTTTTTTTTCACTTTATGAATTAGCATTAGAAAAGCTGAATAACATCACACTACTATGTATATGATGATGTTGAATAATTTTTTTACCATTTCAAAAATTCAAAATGCGAATTTAAGCGTATATAGTGTCGCGGAAGCCATGCACCGTCTGCTACTCAAACTTGCATGTGGCGGTACAGCGCTACTTGATAATAATGATGATAATAATAATAATACGATGACGATGACAATGACGATGAAGATCATAACGATGATAATAATGATTATAACAATGATAATGATAATAATGATGATTATATTGATGATAGCTATAATTATTATAATCTTAATGACGATAATACTGTTAATAAAGATAATAATTATGATAATAATGGAAATTATACCAATGATGATATGACTCAGATGATAATAATGATGACAACAATGATGGTAATAATAATAATGATAATGATGATAACGACAAAAATAATCATGGAGACAATAATTATGATAATATTGATGATGATGATAAGACTCATTATGATGATGATGACGATGACGTTGATAACGATGATTATAAAGATTATAATAATAATGATGACGATCATTATTAAAATACGGATAAAAATGATAAAGATAATTATAGTGCAATAATGATTTTGATGATGATAACGACAATAATGATGACGATAATAGTTATGGCAATGATAATGATGACGATGATGACGATAGGGATGACAATGATAAAGATAATGATAAGGATCATGATGACGATATTATTAATGACAATAATGATAATAATAATAATAATGATGATAATAATAATGATGATGATTATAATGATAATGTTAATAATAATTATGATAAAAGTAACCATAACAATGATAGAAATGATAATTATAACGACGACAACGATGACGATGACTCNAATTATGATAATAATTATGATAATGATAATGAATTTAATAATGATGATGATGATGATAATGATAAAGATTATTATTATGATGATGATGACAATCATGATAATTATGATAATGATGATGATGAAGATGATTAAGGTGATAATATAAATAATCATGGTAGTGATGACGATGACGATGACGATAACAATGACAATAATAATTGTAATGATGATAACGATGATGATGATGATAATAATAATGTTGATAATGTTGACAATAATGATAATAATGATGATTATGTTGATGACGATGATGATAATGATGATTATGATAAAAATAACTATGATAAGAATAATAAATAGAATAACGATATTAATAACAATGTTTATAATAGAAGTTATGACGGAGATGATGTTAATCACGATGACAATATTATATATTATAATGATAACAACGATGATAATAATAATTATGATAATGACGATAGTAATGAAAATAATAATCATAAAAAAGCTGATGACAATGACGATGATGATGACGATTATGATAATGGAAAAGATAATGATAATAATAACGATAAAAATAACGATAAAGAGAATTATGATGACAATAAAAATGATGATGATGATAATGCTGATGATGAAGGTGATGATAAAAATAATAATGATAGTAGTAATGACAATGACGATGACGATAGCTATAACAATTATAAGTATGATAATAATAATGACGATAATGATAATTATGATAATGAAGACAATTATAATAACAATGTTTCTTATAACGATGCTGATGACGATAACAATAATAATGACGATTAAAATGATGGAGATGATAATGATAATAATGACGGTAATAATAATAATTATAATAATAATGATAATTATAATAATAATGATGATAATGATAATAAATATGACGATAATAAAGACAGAAATAATAATAATTATGACGATGATGATTACTTAGATCAGGATGATAATATGAATAATAAAGACGATGGTTATAGTAATAATAATTACGTTTATGATGATAATAATAATGCAATGACAATGACGATGACGATGATGACAATAATGATAACGTTAATGATAATGACAATGATAATGATGACGATGATGACGAAAATGACAATAATGATAACGTTTATAATGAATGCAAAAAATTAAAATAATTATGATGATAATAATGATGATAATGTCGACGATTATTATAATAATAATGGTAATTATGATGATGATGATGATAATAATTTTGATATTGATGACGATGATGACGACAATAAAAATAATCATTATGAGAATTATGATGACAATGATAATAATAATTATTATGATGATCATAATAACGATAATAATAATGATGACGACATTAATGATAATGATAACGATAGAAATAAGAATTTTTAAGACGATAATAATGATGATAATAATAAAAATCATAATAATGATAGTAATAATAATAATGTTGACGATGATAATATTGATAATAATAATAATATTGACGATAATAATAGGTAAAATGATAATTATAATGACAATAGTTATGATAATTATTATTATGATAATAATAATAATGACGATAATAATGACGATAATAATGATGATAATAATGACGATGACGACAATGACAATGATAATGACAATAATTATGATTATGATGAGGATAATAATGACGATAATCATGATAATTATGATAATGGTCATGTTGATGATAATGCAATAATGATAACGATGACGATGACTACAAAGATAATGACGATGATAATAGACGGAAAATATTATGACGATGCTGACGATGATGATAAAAATGATATTGATGATGAAAATAATGATGTTGATGATGATGATAATGACAATGAAAATGTTAAAAATAATGATGATGATTTCGACGATGATGATGATAATAATGATGACAATAATAATAATGGCGATAATAATGACAATAATTATAATGATAATGACAACGATAATGCCAATGATCGTAATAATAATGAGAATAATAATGACAATAATTATGGTACAAATAATTATGTTATTAATAATAACAATAATGCGATGACGATGACGATGATGATAACGACAATAATAAGGACGATAATGATAAAGACAATTATAATGATAAAGATACTGACGATGAAGGTAATAATAATAATGTTAATGATAATAAAAATAATTACGATGATAATGACGATAAAAATAATAAAAATGTCGACGATAATTATGATGATGATGATGAAAATGGTTATAATGAAAATGATAATAACAATTTTTATGATAAAGACGATAATGACGACAATGAAAATAATAATCATGAGAATCATGATGACAATGATATTAATGATAATTATGATGATAATAATAACAATTATAATGATAATGACGATAATAATAATATTAATGCAATAACAATGATGATAATAATAACAACGATGAAAAAGTCGATAATGGTGATGCAGATCATGTTGTTAATAATAATCATGATAATTATGATAATGATAATGATAATAATGTTAATAATAAGGACAATGACGACAATAACAATAATGTTAAGGATTATATATACGATGATAATGATAATAACAAAAATGATAACAATTAGAATGATGATAATGATGGAAATCATAATTATAATTACAATAATGATGATGATAATATTAATGATGATATTGATAATGATGATGATAATGATGATCATTATTATAATAATGACGATAATGACAATTATAATAGTTAAAATAAGAATAATAATAATAATAAGGATGTAAATAATAATGACAATGATTATTACAATGATAATGATAAGTATAATGATAATGATGATGATTATGACAATGATGATGATAATAATGATAAAGATGATGACGATAATGATGATTATGACAATGATGATGATCATGATAATGATGATAATGATAATAATAATAATAATGTTAATGATAATAATAATAATAAGAATATTGATAACGATAATGACGATTATAATATTAATAATAAAGACAATAAAGATGATAATGATAACGACTATGATGATAACAAAAATAATGATGATAATAATGATGATGATAATACTAAAAATAATTTTGACAATGATTATAATAATGATAATTATAAAAACAATATAAAAACTTTAATAATAATGATATAGACGATTATAATACTCGTACTGATGACAATAATCATAATATTGACTATAAATATTATCATGATGATGATGATGATGATGTTGATAATAATGATGATGACAAGAATAATTATAATGATGATAATAACGTTGATAACAACAATAATAATAATAATAATTGAGACGATAACAATGATGATGACTGTGATGATAATAATGATGATGATGATGATGATTGAGGTGATGATAATAATAATATTGATAGTAGTGATGACGATAAAAATAAAGATAACAATGACAATAATCATTATAATGATAATAACAACGATGATGGAAATAATAATAATAATAAAAACGATAATCATGACAATATTGATGATAATAATTATGATGTTGATGACAATGATGATAATGATGACGATAATAATGATAAAAATAAGATTTATAATGACGATGATAATAATAAGCATAATGTCGAACATGATAATAATGAAGATAATAATATTGATGACGATGATAATATTGATAATAATTATAAAAATAATGACAATGATAATAATAATGATAATGATTATGATGATGATGGCTATGCTAAGGATATCGTCAGAAATAAAATTCTTGTTTATGAGAATAATTGTGATAATAATAATCATAATAATAATAATAATAATGCTAATAATGACGATGATAATAAAGTTAATAATATTGATAATAATCATGACAATGTTGATGACAATGATAATGATGATAACTATGATAATAATAATTTTATGATGAAGATGTTGATAATGACGATGATGTTGATGACGATGATGACAATAACGATAATAATGATAATAATAATAATGATAATAATGATGATAATGTCAATAATAATGATGTTAATCATACTGATAATGATAATCATTACGATAATGATGACGATATTAATAATAATAATGATGACGGTGACGATAATGACGATAATAATGACAATAATCATGATGATAATTGATGTGATCATAACGATAATGATAATGATCATAATAATGTTAATAATGATGATAAAAACGCGTTGACAATGACGATGGCGATGACGACAATGATGATGACGATGATGATAATGACAATAATAATGATGACAAAGATAACAAAAGTAATAATAATAATAATAATGATAAAAATAATGATAATAATGATGATGATGACGATGATAATGATGATGATAATGAT
>NW_019379909.1:2061678-2077322 GCF_000648655.2 Copidosoma floridanum
CTCCAGGTACGTCAGTGATCAAGATGCTGATAATGTTGATATTAATGACGATAATAATGACGATAATGATAACGATGATGATGATGACAATGATAATAATAATACTGAGAATAATGATGACAATGATGATGATAAAAATAATAATGATTATGATAATAATGATGCTAATAATGATAATAATGTTAATGATGATAATAATGTTGATATTTTTTATAACGATAATGACGATAATGATGATAATAAAAAATACAATTTTAAGGATAGTGATGATGACAACGATGATAATGATGCTATGATAACGATAATAATGATGATAATAATGATGATAATAATGTTAACAATAATGATGATAATAATAGTAGTGACTTTGACGTTGAGAAACACGATAATGATAATATTAATGACGATAATCATGACGATAATGATAACGATGATGATGATGATGATGATAATGACGATATTAACGATAATAGTAATAATAATGATAAATATAATAATGATGATAATGATGATAATGATATTGATAATAATAATGACGATAAAGATGACAATAACAATAATATTAATAACGACGATGATAATAACAATGATGCTTATAATAAACATGATGATATTTATAATCATAATAAAAATGATAATTTAAATAATATTGATATTGATAACGTTGATTATGATGATGTTGATGATAATGATAATGATTCTGACGATAATAATGAGGATGTTAATGATGATGATGACAAAGATGATGTTAAAAAATTATGATAATGATGATTGTAATTACAATAATTATGATGATAATGATAATGATAAAGATGATGATAATGATAATGATAAAGATGATAATAATGATAATGATGATGATAATGATAATAATGACAATGATGATGATAATGTTACTGATTATGAGAATAATGATGATGGCTATGCTAAAAATATCGTCAAAGATAATATAATTGTTTATAATGATAATTATGATGATAAAAATGATAATGATATAAATAATGATAATGATGATGATGACGATAATGACGATAATGATAGTAATAATGATGATGATAATGTGAATATTAGCGATAATCATGATAATTATAATGGTTATGATGATGATAATAGTAATAGTAATAATAATGATAAAAATGCTGATGATGATCAAAAAGATTATAGGGATGAAATAGCGATAATGAAAATGATAAAAATATTGATGATGATAATTATAATTATGATTAGAAATAATAATAATGATAATGATAATAATAATAATTATGATACCATTGATGATAACGATAATAATAATTATAATCATAAGAATGATAATATCGATAATTATTATATTGAAAAAAAATGTTAATAATGATAATAATAACGCGATGACGATGATGATTACGATGACGACAATAATGATGACGATGATGATAATGACGATAATAATGATGACGATAATAATAATAATTACGATGGTCATGATAATGATAATTATGATAATGATAATACTGATAATGACGATGGTAATGACAATGATAACAATGATATAAAAAATGATAATGATAATAACGTTAATGATAATGGTGATAATTACAAATATGATAATAATAAAAATGATGATGATGATAATAATGTATATAATGATAACAATAATAATCATGGTGATAGAGATAATGACGATAATAATGGATATGATAAGGACGATAACTTTGACGACGATAATAATGATGATGAGGGTTATGATAAAGATAAAAATAATGATAATAATCATGATAACGATAATGACCATGATAATAAAAATGATAATAAAAATACAAGTGATAGTGATGATGACTATGATTATAACAATAATGATGATGATAATCATGATAACTATAATAATGATGATGATCATCATGATTATAATAATAATAATGATAATAACAATGACTATGATTATAACAATAATGATGATGATCATCATGATTATGATAATAATAATGATGATAATTTTCAAATTGATTATAATGATGATGATAATAATTGCGATAATGACAATAATAATTATACTGATAATAAGATCATAATACTCGTAAGAAGGCCAATAATTATATTAATGACTATAAAAATGACAATAATAATAATGATGATGATGTTAATAATGATGACGATAACAAAGACATTAATGTTAATGATGCTCTTAACGATAATTATCATAATGGACATAATAGCAATAATGACGACGATAATGATAATGATAATAATGACGATATTAATAATGATAATAATAATGATAATGATGATAATAATAACGATAATGAATACAATTACAATAATAATAATGACGATAATGATAATAACGATGATGATTATGACAATAATAATATCCACAATGATGATAATGCCAATAATTACTATGGTAATGAAGACAATAATTATAATAAAAATGAAAATAAATATAATGTCAATAATCATAATCATAATAATAATAATAACAATAATAATAATTATGATAATGATGATGATAATGATGGTGATAATGATGATAATAATGATGATGATCATGATAATGATAATAATAATGATGATGATGATGACGATGACAATGATATTATCATGATCGTGACCATGACAATGATAATGATAATGATAATGATAATGATGATGATAATGNATGACGATGATGATGATGATGTTGATGATGATGATGATGATGATGATGATGATGATGATGATGATAATGATGATGAACAGGATAATGATTATAATTATAATAACGATGTTAAAAAAGATGATAATAACAACAACGAATACGATAATAATGATGATAATGATGACAATAATGATATTGAAGTAAATAATAAAGATAATTATGACATCAATAATGACGATGATGATTACGATGATAATAATAACAATGATAACAATAACAAAGAAAATGACGATGATAATGGCGATCATAATAACAATGATGATAGTTACTATTAAAATGACGATGACGGAGATAATAATGATAATAATGATGATGACAATGATGATACTGATAACAATAGAGATAATATATATGCTAATAACGTCAATGATGACGATGATCATGATGATAATGATGATGACGATGGTGATGATAACAATAATAATGACAATGACGATGTCAATAACAATGGTAATGATTATAAGATGAATGACGACGATGATTATAATGATCATAACGATGGTGACGATCATAACAATGATAATGACGATGATAAAAATAAGGTCGACAAACATAATAAAAATAATGATAATGATAATGATAATAATAACAATGCAATGACAATGACGATGACGATGACGACAATAATGTTGACGATGATAATGATTATAATAAGGATAAAAATGACGATGATAATAATAATTATTATGATAAGAATAATGATGACGATGACGATGTCGATGATAATGATAATGATGATAATAATAATGGTAATAATGATGATGATTATGGCTTTAATAATTGTGATGTTAATGATAATAATAATGTTTATGAAGATGATGATGATAATAATAATAATGATGATAATGGGAATAATAAAAATGATAATGATGACTAAGATGATAATAATTACAAGGACGATAATGGTAAGAATAATAATAATGTTAATCATAACGACGACAATAATATTTATGACAATATTAATAATGATAATTATGATAATATTGATAATAATGACGATCTTAATGATGATTATGACAATTTTAATTATTATAATAATAATGATAATAATAATAAGAATGATAATGCACTGACGATGGCGATGACAATGACGACAATGACAATGACGATGATGATGATGACGATGATAATGATAAAGATGACAATGATAATAATAATGATGGAGATCATGATGATAACGATGACCAGGACAATGACGATTACAGTGTGATAATGATAATGATATTGACAACGATAATGTTGATGATAATAATGCTTTTAATAATGACAAAAATAATGATAATAATGCTAATAATGATGACAATAATGATGACAATAATAATGATAATGATGATGATAATGACAATCTTGATGATAATAATAATAATGATAATGACTTATGACGATTATTATGACAATAATAATTATGATAATCACGATGACGATAATGACGATAGTAATGACAGTTATCACGATAAAAATGAGGATGATGATGACGATGATAATGACAAGGTTGATAATGATAATGATGATAACGACGATGATGATGATTATGATGATAATAATATTATTTTGACAATGATGATGATAATAATGATGATGACGATGACGATGATGATGATTATGTTAATAATGATGATAATGTTTCTAAAGACAATAATAATAATGATAATAATGATATTAAGCATTTTAACAATTATAATAATGACAAAATTCATACTGATTATGACGGAAATGATGATATTAATTTTAACAGTAATGATGATCACGACGACGATAATGATTATGACAATAATTGAAGAAATAATGATACTAGTTATTATCATAAAAATAATCTTAATGATAATGATGAAAATAATATTGACGATAATAATAACAATAATGATGACAATAATGATGATTATGATGATGACGATGACGATAATAACGATGAAAAACGACGATGATTGTTTTAATGATAATGACAATGACGATGATGATGATGACATAGACGATGATAATAGTGATGATAATAATGATGATAATAATGATATTGACGATTATGATAATGAAAATGATGATCATGCGATAACGTTGGTGATCAAGATGCTGATAATGTTAATATTAATGACGATAATAATGACGATAATGATAACGATAATGATGATGACAATAATGATAATAATGTTAATGATAATAATAATGTTGATATTTTTTATAACGATAATGACGATAATGATGATAATAAAAAATACAATTTTAAGGATAGTGATGATGACAATGATGATAATGATGCTATGATAACGATAATAATGATGATAATAATAATGATAATAATGTTAACAATAATGATGATAATAATAGTAGTGACTTTGACGTTGACAAACACAATAATGATGATGTTTCCTATAAAGATGACAATTTAAAATATAAAATTGACGATAATGATAACGATGAAAATCATGATAATAATAACGATGACGATGATGATGACTATGATAATAATGATGATAATAATAATGATAATAAATATAATAATAATGATGATAATGATAATAATGATGATATGGTCAAAGATGACGATAACGGTGACGATGAGAAAAATGCTGATAGTGATGATAACAACAATAATAATAATAATAATAATAATAATCATAACGATAATAATGACAATAATGATAATAATGATAAAGATAATCATGACGATCATGATAATAATGATAATGTTGATGATAAGGACGATAATAAAAAAAGTGATAATAATAATGACAGTAACAATAGTGATAATAATAATAATAATGACTAATGACGATAATGCTGACAATAATGATGACGATGATCACGATGACGATAATGACGATAATAATGATGATAATTATAATTATAATGAGGATGATGATGACGATGATAGTGACAAGGGTAATGATGATTATGACGATAACGACGATAATGATAATTATGATGATAATAATATTTATTTCAACAATGAGGATGTAAAATAATGATGATGAAGATGACGATGATGATGATTATGCTGATGAAGATGATAATAATATAAATGACAATAATAATGATTATGATTAAAATGATGATAATGATGACGACAATAATGATAATGTTGATGACGATGACGATAATGACGTTGATGATGACGAGAATGATGATGATAAAAATGACGATATAAATAATGACGATTATGATGACGATACGATTATGATGACGATAATCATGATAATGATAAGGATAATAATAATAATAATAATGATGACGATAATTATAATGATAATCATGATAATGATGATGATTATTATTTTGGCTAAGATACTTATGATGTTAATGACGATAATAGTTTTTCTGATAATGATTATAAAGATGATGATGACGATAATGACAATGATAATAATACTTATTATGATAATAATAATGATAATAATGATCATAATGACGATGATGATGACGACAATGATGATGATGATGATGACGATGACGATAATGTCGATGATGATGACGATAATCATGATGATTATAAGGATGATAATGATAATGATGATAATGACAACAATAAAAATAATAATTATAATAATATTGATGATTATAATTATGGCTATGATAATTGTGATGTCGATGACGATAATGATGTTTCTAAAGATAATGATAAAAATGACAATGATGATAGTAAGCATGATGACAATGATAATGATGTCTAAGATAATACTGATGATGACGACAATGATGATAATACTTATGACAATAATGATGATTAAGACGACGATGATAATTATTACGACAATTATAATAATCATGATACTAGTTATAATATTAATGATAATCATGATGATGATGATAATGATGATTATAATGATAATAATGATGATGATGATGATGATATTGATGATAATGATAACAAGTATGATTTCGATAATAATGAAAATGATGTTGACGACGACAACAATGACGATGAAAATGACGATAATTATTTTAATGATGATGACGATGACGATAATAACGATGACGATGACGATGGGAAAAATGATAATAAAGATGATAGCAACGATGATGATAATAATGATAATAGTGACGATATTAATGACAATAATAATGATAATCATAATGATGACTATGACGGCGATGAGAATAATGACGATGATAATGATAAGGACGATAATAATGATAATTATTATGATAATGACAATGATGATGATGATTATAATGATGATTATGACTGTTAACGATTATGATAACAATAATGATGATGATAATCACGCGTATGATAATAACGATGATGATAACGATAATTCTGATGATAATGAGGATGATGATGACGATGATAATGACAATGTTGATGATGATAATGATAACGTTAAAGGTGATGATTATGATGATAATAATATTAATGATGACACTGATGTAAATAATAATGATCGGACGATGACGATGATAATGATTATGTTTACGATGATGATTATGATGATAACAATGACAATAATAATGATAATGATTATAATGACGATAATAATGACATTGATGATGATAATTATTTTTTGTTTTTGCGCACGAGCGCGACAGCCGAGCGAGGCGCTGCGTGCAGTTCCGCCATGCTACGGGCTTTTGCCTTGCCGGGAGCCGCCTCTGCGTTTGGGCGCTTGAGCACTGCTCTCCGAGATGACCAGATGCTTGTCCCGCTCACACTCACGACGCCTCTTACGCTTTAATCAACCCGCTTGTACAATATTTAATAAAGTGTTTTACCAAACATTGGTCCTTTGAGAGCCGGATTCCTCGGAGATAACCAGCGACCAGCAGCCTAGAGGACAGCTGGTGGTTCCACATTATTCGAAGCAACGTAAGTATAATCTACAAACAAAACGCGAACATGGGCGCAGCGGTCGCCATAGTGTCCGCGGCTTGGCAATAGTCGTTTGGCCACGGCAATGTCACAGCCGTGTCGCCCTGCACGCGTGAAATGTTGTAAGGGACTGACGCGGCTGACAGAGCTCGCGGTCCAGTCATTTGGCCTAGCCACGGCGGCAAGCAGGCTGTGTCGCTGACGGCCAAAGTTAACGAGTGGTATAGACGTTGCCCGGCTTTATCAGGCCGCCATTGTTGCAATGATCCGCCAATGGCCTCCTTGTCGGCCGTGGCAGCCATCTTGTCCACTCAAGCGCGTCGCCTGCCGATTCGACTCGAATTGTCGACCCCCCTAACACCGCCAGCTGTGGCTCGGTGGCATATTTCGCTTAACCGTCGAATACTAATGTTTCAGAATGGACGAAGGCTGGACCGCGCTGTTCAGTGCTCAGTCGGCTCTCGCCGAGGTTGTTGGCCACCTGGCTCGCACCGTTCATGAGATGGAGCCAGCCCGCTAGAGCTCGGGCATGGTAGAAGCGAGGTTGGAGTTGCTCGGCGGATATTGGGGCGATTTTCAAGCCAACCATCTCAAGTTTATCGAAGCTCCGCCACCGGAAAAGGCGTCTCGGTTGGTCCAGCTGTACACTGACGTGGAAGCGCACTACCTTGACGCACGGTCTTGCCTCTACGAAGCGAGAGACTCCCTGGCGCCGGCATCTGTCCCTCCTGGGCCATTCCCGAGCCCAGGGAACCCGGCTTCGGGCTGTGGGCCTCGCTTGCCGAGAATCAGCATTCCGAACTTCTCCGGGAGACGAGAAGACTGGGAGAGCTTCCGTGATCTCTTCCGAGCGCTGATCCACGAGGACTGCCAACTCACCAACGTCGAGCGCCTGTTCTATTTGAAGTCGCTCACTCAGGAAGACCCTAAAACGGCCCTCGATACGGTCCAGGTAGCCGAGGCCAATTACTCTACGGCATGGGCTCTGCTTGAAGCGTGCTACGAGCACAGCCGCCTTCTCGTCTACGACCATGTCACAGCCCTGAAGAACATCAAGCCACTCAGAGATGAGTCCGCCCACGGGTTGCAGAGCCTCTTGGACACCCTGGAAAAATATCGCGACCAGCTTCGCGCCTTAAGTCGTCCCGTAGCCAGCTAAGACGATTGGTTTGTCTCGTGTGGAATCACTGGCATGGATCCAGCGACGAGGCGTGCATGGGAGGAGGAGCTCCAACGGTTGGAGAGTACCGTTTCCGGCTCCGAGGTTGACGTCGCCACATTCGCCACCTTGACTTTCTTCGGCGCCGTTGCCGCGCCACCAGCTCTGTCAAAGCCTCGCAGCCCACACGTCCCTTCAGCAGGACAGCCTTACGCTCGAACTTCTCGACATCAGGACGCAATAACCACGCCCTTGCCAAGAGCAACGATACGCCGTCGTGCCCGGCGTGCCATAAGGGCCATTATCCCGGGCGTTGTGCGCAGTTCCAGGGGCTTGATGTACGCGCACGGTGGGAGCTCGTCTACAAGGCACGGCTGCGCTTCAATTGCCTCCAACCCGGGCACGCAGTGAAGTACTGCCCCTCCCAGTCGGCTTGCCAATATTGCCGAGAGCAGCATCACAGCTCACTGCACGACGGTGCCCGTCGCCGCCACTCGGGGCAGCCCGATGGCTCTACATCATTAAAGCAGCCCCGCACGGACCCGCCCACCTCTTCATCAGGAGAGCACTCGACTGACGCGTCACCTCAAGCGTGACTAGCCGTGCTTCCGACCACCCTCGTCCATCTGAGCGGTCCTCCTGGTCGTCGAGCTCCGGCCCGAGCGCTGATCGATGCGTGCTCCAAGGTCACCGTCATCTCTGCGACTCTCGCGCGCCTGGTTGGCGCACGACTAGAAACCATCGAAGCCAGCATCTCCGGCGTCGGTGGCGAGTCCGCCGTCCAGTCCCAAGTCGGGGCCCATCTCCGCCTCGAGCTTCCAGGGCCCGCACCACCGGTTGCGCTAACAGCGCTGTGTTTGCCCAGGCTCGGCCTGGTATCCCCCTCCACCCCGCTGCACCCGGAGGAAATCCGGCAGTGGGCTGACTGCGAGGGCCTTGCCGATCCTTCGTTTGGCACGCCACAATGCGTTGACATCCTCATCGGCGCCGACTACTACCACTTGCTACTACGACCTGGCTACACTCAACGAGGAGAAATCGTCGGGCAGCGCACAGTCTTCGGCTGGGTATTGGCAGGCCGTACCATAGGGCTCGCTCCAGGTACGTCAGCCATCTGTGCAGCCGCCCAATCCGACGTGGCTCCGCCTTGGCACAACGAGCTAACCGCTCTGCTACAGCGGTTCTGGGAGATGGAGGATCTTCCTCAGGCTCACCGCCGCTCAGATAAGGACATCGAGTGCGAGCGTGCGTTCGCAGACCACCAACGCGCCGCGAACGGACGGTACATCGTGCGCCTCCCGCTGAAGGGCAGCGGTTCGCTTCTTCTTGGCGACAGTCTTCAGAGCGCCAAGGCCTCCTTGGCAGCCCTGCAACGCCAGCTTCGGCGAAGCCCCGATATGGCTGTGGAGTATAGTCGATTCATGGCTGACTATCTCGCGATGGGCCACATGCGCCCGCTCACCAGCGCTGAGCTTGCAGCTACAGCTGGGCCCGTCAACTACATCCATCATCATGGCATCTGGCAGCATGCTGATCGCGGGCACAAGCTCCGAGTAATCTTCAACGCGTCCAACCCGACTTCCAGTGGCCACAGCTTGAATGACGTCCTCCACGCTGGACCCAGACTCCAAGCCGCGCTCCCATCGGTGCTCATGCGCTGGCGGCGGCACCGCATCGCCTTCTGCAGCGACATCCGCATGATGTTCCGGCAGATTTGGATCGACTACCGTGACGTCGACCTGCAGCGGATCGTCTGGGCTGCCGATCCCAGCCAGCCTCCAACCCACTACCAGCTGCTCACTGTGACTTACGGCGAATCGTGCTCGCCTTACCTGTCGCTGCGTACCCTCCAACAGCTATGCCAGGACGAAGGCCACAACTGGCCCAAAGCTGCGTCAGCCGCCCTGTGTGACCGCTACGCCGACGACTTTCTCTTCGGGGCCGACGACGTCACCGCGGCTCGGCGCCTCCGCGACCAGCTGATCGGGCTCATGAAGGCCGGCGGCTTTCCCCTGCGGAAGTGGGTGGCCAATGTCCGCGAGCTGCTCGATGATCTGCCTGACGACGTCCGCTTACGTCCGACCTGGGAGCAGCTCAGCGCTGAAGGCCTCGTCAGCGAGCTCGGGGTCAAGTGGGATCCACTGTCGGACTGCTTTCAGTTGACGCCTCTACCACTCCAGCCGCAGAGCACAAAGCGGACGATGCTCGTGGCGCTCGCGGGTCTGTTCGACCCATGCGGCTGGCTCGCGCCGATCGTGTTGAATGCCAAGCTCTTGCTCCAGGATCTCTGGCGCTCCTGACTAGGCTGGGACGAGCCTGCGCCGATCTCAATGACTCGCCGATAGGCGGAGTTTACCGCCGAGCTCCGGCTATCTCCACCTTCACCTTACCGCGCTGGATCGGAGTTGGGCCTTCTTCCGAGCTTCACGTGCACGGCTTTTCGGACGCCAGTCGCCGCGCAATGGCAGCCGTCATCTACTCTCGCCTCGCGCCTGGGGCTGGGCCGGCGCTCTGCCACATTCTTCTGGCTTGGACGAAGCTCTCGCCGATTCGCTCGCTCAAGACAGCGCCAGAGACATCCGCGCGCATGACGATTCCACGCCTCGAGCTCCGCGCCGCACTGATTGCCGCCAAGCTCCTGCGGACCGCTGCCGACGAGCTACGCGTACCTGTCGATCACTGTCACGCATGGTGCGACTCACAGATCGTTCTGCACTGGCTGCGTTCCAACAGGCCAACCAACAACGTGCTGATCGACAACTATGTCGCCCAAATCCAGGAAATGCTACCTTCGAGTGTCTGGCGATACGTGCCGACCCAGTCAAATCCAGCCGACCTCGCGACCAGAGGTGCCGACATGACCGGCCTTCGCTCGCAGCGCACTTGGTGGGAGGGCCCCGCTTGGCTCGCCGAGGACGTCGACTCGTGGCCCCTAGACCCGCTCCCCGCACCGAACCAGCATTCATCCATCTGCTGCGTAGTGCAGCAGCTCGACGCCAGCTACCTCGAGCAATTCTCCAACTTACGCATGCTACTAAGCTTCCTCGTACGCATTCGTCGATTCGTCCGGAGCCGCTTGGGCAGGGGCCCCGTGCTTTCGGTCGCTTCACCTCTTACGCCGACCGAACTCCACGACGCTTTTCTCGCATGTGTACGCCTCAGCCAGGAGAGATCATTTTCGGACGACCTCCAGTGTCTTCGACGGGGCGAACGTCTGCGGAAGACGAACCCCTTGGTACCGTTAGCAGCCTTCCTCGATGACGACGGGATTCTGCGCGTCGGCGGGCGGCTAGAGCATTCACCGCTGACCTACGAGGAGCGGCACCCACCAATTCTCAGCGGCGCCTCTTCCCTCGCTTCCATGGTCATCGCCTGGGCGCACTCTCGGGCGCTGCACGGTGGATACCGTGTCACCCGTGCCTACATCTGTTAGAGCGCTTGGCTCCTCAGTGGGCCCCAGCGGATCAAGGCTCACCTCCGCAGGTGCGTCGTCTGCATCCAGCTGCGAGCGCGACCGGCGACTCAACTCATGGCCCCACTGCCGTCGTCTCGAGTCTCCCCTTTTCGTGCCTTTGCCTGCACCGGAGTGGACTACGCCGGCCCTTTCCATGTACTCTCTGCCAGAGGACGATGAGTCCGGACCACGAAAGGCTACATCGCCGTTTTTGTGTGCCTTGCCACCAAGGCCCTGCACCTGGAGCTGGTCGGCGATCTCTCGGCTGCATCCTTCTTGGGCGCCCTCCACCGATTCGCTGGACGCCGCGGTCGGCCTGGTGAGATATGGAGCGACAACGCGACTTGCTTCTGCCGCGCTGATGTTGAGCTGCGCGATGCCTTGCTGACAGCCGAGCTGGACTGGGGATTGGTCGCGGGTTCTCTCGCCGATCAAGGAATTGCTTGGAAGTTCATTCCTCCGGGTGCTCCTCACTTCGGTGGCTTGTGGGAGGCCGCCGTCAAGTCAACCAAAAGTCACCTCCAGCGCATCATAGGGTCACGCTATCTCACCTACGAGGAATTTCCCACGGTGCTCGTTGGCATCAAGATGGTCTTAAATAGCCAACCACTGACACTGCTATCTGAAGATACTGGAGACCTCGATATTCTCACCCCAGGGCACTTCCTTGTCGGTGGCCCTCTCAACTCCATCGCTCTGCCCGGCCACCCTGCGGAGAGCTTGGATGTGCTCGCCCACTGGAAGCTTGTTCGAGGGGTCCGCGCCCAGTTTTGGTCCCACTGGAGCCAAAAATAGCTCAACACACTCCAACAGCGGTTAAAATGAACTACTGCTCGCCGGAACTTCATCGTCAGCGATGTGGTCGTCCTCCTCGACGCTACACTTCTGCAGTCCAGCGGCCGATGGCCGATCGGCCGCGTCATTAGCGTCCACCCAGGAGCCGACGGCTTTGTCCGCGCTGCTACCCTCAAGACGGCGACTGGCGTGTACAAGAGATCCATCACCAAGATGGTCTTGCTGCCTGTGTCAGCGCCTCCCACGGCTCCGCCGCCTTCAGAGGACTCCCTGACCGACCCCGGTTTGGCGGGCGGCACGTAGTTCTTCAATCCAGGATCGAGGCGGGCAAAGTGTCTGGTTTCGCGCCCGAGCGCGACAGCCTAGCAAGGCGCTGCGTAAACTTCCGTCATGCTCACCGGCTTCCTGCTTGCCGGAAGCTGCCTCTGCGTTCGGGCACTTGAGCACTGCTCTCCGAGACGAACAGACGCTTGTACCGCTCACACTCACGACGCCTTTCACGATGTAATCAACCCGCTTGTACAATATCAAATAAAACGTTTTACCAAACAATTATTATAATGACGATGACGATGATGATAACGAAGATGATAATAATGATAATAATAACAATGATAATGATAATGATTATAAGGTCGATAATGATAACAATGATGATATTGATGATGATAATAATGATGATAATGATAATGAAGATAATAATGATTTTAATAATAATAATAATAACAATAATGATAAAGATGATAATGATGACGACCACAACGATATTGATGACAATGACAATGACAATAATAATGACGATAATGATGATGATGATGACAACGATGACGATAATGACGATGACAATGACATTAATCATTTTGATGATAATGACAATGACGATAATGACAATGACGATGACGATGATAATAATAATTATAAGAATGATGATAATAAGGATAATGACGAGGATGATAATGATAATGATGATGAGAATCATGCGATAACGATGCTAATAAAGATGCTGATTATGATGATAATAATGACGATGATAATCAAGATGATGATAACGATGATGATAATGATGAGAATAATAACAATGATGACAAAGATGATAATAACGATGATGATAAAAAAAATTATGATGATTATGATAATAATGATGCTAATAAAAATAATAATGTTGATGATGATAATAATGATAATATTTATGATGATGATAATGACGATAATAATGATGATAAAGAAGACAAATATAATAATTTTGATGATGACGATGATGATATTGATGACTATGATTACGATAATGATGAAAACGATAATGATGATAATAATGTTGATGATGATGATGATGATGATGATAATGATAATACTAACGTTAACAAAGACAATAATGATGATAATTTAAATGAAGATGATCGTAAAAATTACAATATTGACGATAATGATAACGATAAGAATGATAATAATAATAACGATGACGATGATGATGACTATTATAAAGATGATAATCATGATAATAATGATATTGTTAAAGATAACGATGACAATAATAATGACGATAATTTTAATAATAATGAGAATAATGATGACAATAATAATAACAAGGTCGAAAATAATAATGATAACGACGATGATGATTATTATGATGATAAAAATATTAATGTTCACAATGATTACAATAATAATAATGATGACGATGACGATGATGATGATAATGTTAATTATAATAATGATAATTATAATGACAATGATAATGATTATGATTATAATAACGATAATGGTGACGACAATGATGACGATGCTGATGACGATGACGATAATAACGATGATAATGACGATAATTATTTTGGGGATGATGACGATAACGAAGACGATGACAATAATGATAATAACGACGATGATGATAAAGATGATAATAAGGACGATAAAAATAAAAATAATGATAATAATGGTAAGGATGACTATGACGGTCATAAGTATAATGATAATAATGATGTTTAGGACAATAATCATGATAATAATGATAAAAATAACAATGATGATAATGATAATGATAATAATAATGACTAATGATGATAATCATGACAATAATAATTATGATGATCACGCTGACGAAAATGACGATAATAATGACGATAATCACTATAAAAATGAGGATGATGATGACGATGATAATGACAAGGTTGATGATGATAATAATGATAACGACGATGATGATGATTTTGATAATTATAATATTACTTTTGACAATGATGATAATACTATTAATGATGACAATTAGGATAATGCTAATTATGTTGATAATAATAATGATAAGGATCATCATGATAATAATGATGATTATAATAATGGCTATGAAAATTTTGATGTTGATGACGATAATTATGTTTCTGAAGGTAATAATAAGAATAATGATAATGATATTAAGCATGATGACAATAATGATAATGACTAAAATAATACTGATGATGACGAAAATAATAATATAAATTATGATAATAATGATGATTACGACGACGATGATGATTATGACAACAATTACAGAAATAATGATACTAGTTATAATAATAAGAATTATTATGATAATGATAATAAAGATAATAATGACAATAATAATAACAATAATGATGACAATAATGCTGATCATGATGATGACGATGAAGATAATGACAATGAAACTGACGATAATCATTTTAATAATGATGAGAATGACGATGATGGCGGTGACATAGACGATAATAATAATAATGATAATAATAATAATAATAATAATAGT
>NW_019379909.1:2077431-2114931 GCF_000648655.2 Copidosoma floridanum
AATAATAATGATAATAATGTTAATATTTTTAATAACGCTAATGACGATAATGATGATGATAAAAAAAAGATTTAAAGGATAGTGATGATGACAATAATGATAATGATGACTATGATAACGATAATAATGATAATGATGATGATGATAATAATATTAACGATGATGATGAAAATAATAATGATGACTCTGACGTTGACAAAGACGATAATGATTATGTTTTTTATAAATATAACGATAAAATTTATAATATTAACAATAATGATAACGATGAAAAATTATAATGACGATGACGATGATGATAAAAATAATATTAAAGATTATGATAATAATGATAATAATAATGATGATGATAATAACGATGATAATAATAACGATGATGATAACAATAATTATGATGATAATGATGATGATGATGATGATGATGATGATAATGATGACGATGATGATGATAAGTATAATGATGATAATGACGATAATATCAATGACGATAATGATAATGATGACGATGATGATGATAATAAAGACGATTATGATAATAGATTATAATAATTATAATTATAATAATTATAACAATGATGATGATGATGATGACGATGAAGATAATGACAATGAAACTGACGATAATCATTTTAATAATGATGAGAATGACGATGATGGCGGTGACATAGACGATAATAATAATAATGATAATAATAATAATAATACTGATTTTGACGATAATGATAATGATAATAATGATCATGCAATAACGATAGTGATCAAGATGCTGATAATGTTGATATTAATGACGATAATAATGACGATAATGATAACGATGATGATGATGACAATGATAATAATAATAATAAGAATAATGATGACAATGATGATGATAAAAATAATAATAATGACAACAACAAGGATATTGATGACGATGATAATAACAATAATTATGACGATAATGATGATAATGATGATAACGATAATGATTATGATGATGATTATGATGATGATAATGATAATAATAATGATGATGATGATGATAATGATGATGATAATGATAATCATAATGATGATGAAAATGACGACGACGATAATAGAGATAAGAATGACGATTCACATTTTTATAATGATGACGATGACGATGATGTCGATAAAAAATGGCGATGATAATAATAATGACAATAATGTATTAATAATGATGATAATGATGATAATAATAACACTGACGTTGACAAAGACGATAATTATGATGATTCTAATNTATGACAACAATTACAGAAATAATGATACTAGTTATAATAATAATGATAATCATGATGATGATGATGATATTAATGATAATGATAATGATTATGATGATGATGATAATCATAATAATGACTATAATGATGACATGAATAATGACGATAGTAATGATGATGAAAATGACGACGACGATAATAGAGATAAGAATGACGATTCACATTTTTATAATGATGACGATGACGATGATGTCGATAAAAAATGGCGATGATAATAATAATGACAATAATGTATTAATAATGATGATAATGATGATAATAATAACACTGACGTTGACAAAGACGATAATTATGATGATTCTAATAGAGATAATGATAAAAATAATAATATTGACGATAATGATAACTATGAGAATGATGATAATGATCACGATAACAATAATGATGACTATAATTATGATGATGATGATGATCATGATAATAATAAAAATAATAATAATGATGATAATAATGATGATGATTATATTGTCAAAGATAAAGATGACGATGACGATGAGAAAAATGATAATAGTAATGATAACGAAGATGATGATAATGATAATAATAATGACAATAGTAATGAAAACATGATGATAATGATAATTATGACTATAACGATCCTAAGAAGAATAATTATAATGATGTTAAGGACGATTATAATGATAATGATAAAAATAATGACAATAATGATGATGATAATCTTGATTATAATGACCAATGATGATAATGATGACAATAATAATAATGATGATGACGATAATAATAATGACGATAATAATAACGATTATTATGATAAAAATGAGGATAATAATGACGATAATAATGACAAGGTTAATGATGATTATGATAATAACGACGATGATAATGATTATGATTATACTGATATTTATTTTTACAATAATGATATGAAATAATGATAATGGAGATGACGATGATGATGATTATGTTGATGATGATAATGATAATAAAAATGACAATGATAATGATTATGATTATTATGATAATAATGATGACGACCATCATGATGATGTTAATGACGATGACGATAATGACGATGATAATGACTATGATCATGATGATGATTAAGATGATGTTAATAATGATGATAACGATGATACTTATTATGATAATGATAACGATAATGATGATAATAATAACGATGATGATGACGACAATGATAATGGTGATTATGATGATAACGATAATGACGATGAAAGTGACAATGATTATTTTAATGATAATGACGATAACAATGATGACGATGACAAAGACGATGATTATAATTATGATAAAAATGATAATAATAATGATATGACGATGATAATAATTATAATGACAATGATAATTATGCGATAACGATGGTAATAAAGATGCTGATAATGATAATATTAATGAAGATAACAATGACGATAATAATAACGATGATGATGATGATGACCATGATGATAATAATAATGGGGATGATGATGACAATAAAGATGATAAAAATAATTATAATTATGTTAATGATGATGCTTATAATAATATTAATGTTGATGATGATAATAATAATAATATTCATGATGACGATAATGACGATATTAATGATGATAAAAAAGACGATTATAATGATAGTGATGATGACGATGATGATAAGAAAAAGGCTAATAATAATGATAACGTTGATAAAGATCATTATAATAATAATAATATAAATAATGGCAATGATGATAATTATATTGATGACGACGAGGACGATAATAATTATAATGTTGATAATAAGAACAATGATAACAATGACAATAATAACGGATATAATTATAATGACAATAATAATGACGACAATGATGATAATGTTGATGACAATGACGAAAATGACAATGATAATGACGATGATCATGATGATAATAGAGATGATGATGATGATAATGATAATGATGATGATACTTATTATGATGATAATAATGATAATAATGATAATTATGACGATGATGATGATGACAATAACGATGATGATGAAGACGGTAACGATAATGACGATGATGATGACGATAATCATGATGATAATGAGAATAATATTGATGGTAAAGATAATGACGATAATAAAAGTGATTATCATGATAATAATGATGATCATAATTATGGCTTTAAGAATTGTGATGTTGATGACGATAATGATGCTACTAAGGATAATGATAAAAATGACGATGATGATAGTAAGCATGATGACAATAATAATGATGTCCAAGATAATACTGGTGATGACGACAATGATGATAATATTCATGATAATAATTATGATCACAACGTCGATGATGATTATGACAAAAATTATAATAATGATGATACTAGTTATAATAATAATTATAATTATTATGATGATGATAATGATGAAGATGATGATAATAATAATGACGATTATGATGATAATATTCATGATAATAATTATGATCACAACGTCGATGATGATTATGACAAAAATTATAATAATGATGATACTAGTTATAATAATAATGACAATAATGATAATGATGACTATGATAACGATAATAATGATAATGATGATGATGATAATAAAGACGATTATGATAATAGATTATAATAATTATAATTATAATAATTATAACAATGATGATGATGATGATGACGATGAAGTCATAATAATAATGATGATGATGATAAGGACAATAATTATGATAATTATGATAATTATTATGATGATGATAATGATGAAGATGATGATAATAATAATGACGATTATGATAACAATTATGATTACGATAATGATTACAATGATGTTGACAATGACGATTATGATGAAATTGACGAGGATTATTATAATTATAATGACGATGACGATGATGACGATGACGTCGACGATAGGAAAAATAATTATAATGATGATAGCAACGATGATGATAATAATAATAATAATGACGATAATAATGATAATAATAATGATAATTATAGTGATGACCATGACAATCATAATAATAATGATGATGATGATAAGGACAATAATTATGATAATTATGATGATATCGACAATGTTGATGATGATTATAATAATGATTACGAGTATTGACGATAATGATAACAATAATGATGATGATAATCACGATGTTAATAATAACGATGATGATAACAATAATTATGATGATAATGAGGATGATGATGACGATGATAATGACAATGTTGATGATGTTATTAATTAAGATGAAGGTGATAATTATGATGATAATAATATTAATAATGATACTGAGAATAATAATAATGATGAGACGATGACGATGATAATAATTATGTTTACGATGATGATGATGATAATTATGACAATAACAATGATTATGATTATAATGACGATAATAATGACATTGATAATAATAATTATTATGATGACGATGACGATGATGATAAGTCAGATGATAGAAATGATAATAATATTAATGATAATTATTAAGATTATAATGTCGATAATGATAACAATCATGATATTAATGATGATAATAATAATGATAATAATAATAAGGATTTAAATGATTTTTATAATGATAATAATAACAATGATGATGGAGATAATAATAATGACAACAACAAGGATATTGATGACGATGATAATAACAATAATTATGACGATAATGATGATAATGATGATAACGATGACGATAATGACGATGATAATGACAATAATTTTTTTAATGATGATGACGATGACGATGATGACAATGACAATGACGATGATAATAATGATTTTAAGAATGATGATGATGATAATGACCATGATAAGAATGATAATTATGATGATGATCATGCGATAACGATGGTGTTGAAGATGCTTATATTAATGATAACAAAGACGATGATAATAATGCCGAGGACGATGATAATAATAATCATAATAATTACGATGGTGATAATGATAAAAAGGACGATTATACTAACGATAATAATAACAATGATGATGATGATGGCGATGAGAATAATGATGATGAGAATATTGATGACATTAATGATGATGATGTTTACGACAATGATGAGGATAATGATGATAATAATAATGATGATGATAATTATAACTATGACGATGATAATAATAACGATGATAATAATAATGATGATGATAATAATAAAAGTTGATAATGATGATGATGATGGCTACAATGATTAAAATGTTGATAACAATAATGACATTTATGGAGATAATGATAATAATCATGATTATGATAATTAGCATGATGACAATGATAATGATAACTTAGATGATAATAATGGTGACGACAATAATGATAATAATTATGAAAATAATGATAATAACGACAATAGTAATAATAATGATGACACTAACGTTGACAAAGACGATAATGATGATGTTGCTTATGAAGATGATAATAAAAATTATAATATTGACGATAATGATAATGACAGGAATGAGGATGATGATAACGATGACGATAATGACGATGATGATAATGACGATGAAGATGATGAAGATGATAACGATGACAACGACGATCATGATGATGATTATGATGATAATGATGATGATGACGATGATAACGATGATGATGACGATGATGATAATGATGATAATGATGATAATAATGATGATTATGATAATGACAATGCTAATGACAATGATGTTAATGATGATAATGATGATAATAATAATGTTAATGATGATGATGATAATGATTATGATAATCATGATAATGATGATTATGATGATGATGTTGATGATGATGATGATGATGATGATGTTGATGATGATGATAAAGGTGATGACAATGATGATGAGGACCAAGATGATAATAATGATGACGACGATGATGATAATAATGATAATAATGATTATTATGACGATGATTATAATGTTTATGATGATGAAGCTGATGATGACGACGATGATTATGATGTTGATGATGATGATGATGATGATGATGATGATAATGATGATAATGATGATGATAATGATAATGATGTAGAGGATGACAATGATTATGAGGACCAAGATGATAATATTGATGACGACGATGATGATAATAATGATGATAATTATTATTATGACGATGATAATAATGTTTATGATGATGATGATAATGATGATAACTTACACGTCAAGAACTAACTTAGTCAAACCATTTGTTTATAAAAAGTATAACGCTAAGAAATAAAAAGCCCTGGTGTAAACTTACTACGATATTTTTATGTTGTATACAAAATGGACATGCTCCTATGTATTGAATACTCTGTTGTATTTGACGAATTTTTTGCGCACTTTAAGGTTAACGCTTATTAGCCGTATACATTATCAACTTATGGCAACAGCGGTGAAATTCGCATCCTTATGTTACATTTAGATTTGTGTTTGTTCCCTTTCAGAACACCTTTACGTGTTTACGAAAAATTGGTTGAAGCATATAAAAGTACTGCTGTAACAAATACCGCATTCATTAATAATGCCATACGTCACTTATTGAAAGAAATAAGATACAAAATAAATGCTAAGGTGGTATACAAGTGCAAAAATTTTGGTCTCATAACCCTTTTGAAAATATAGCTATCGCTTTGTTTTAATGAAAAGAAGCTGGTTAAAGCTGGTTGGCTCGGCATTGTAGACGAAGATGATAATCTTCCTCATAATAATGGCTACCTATATATTATTCTTTTGCTTAATATTATCTAAGGTTTTGCTAAGAACTATGGTTAGATAGTTGTTAATGTGAAACGTAAGCTTTTACTTGCAAGATTAAAAAACGAAATAATTGCCGTGTTGTTAAGTATAGTTGTTGCAAATACCGCTAATCCCTCGGCTGTAGCAACTCAGAAAGAAGCTTATTTTAATACTTAAGTCTCTTATGCTCTATGTGGTAACATGAGATTTTTATACAATTTGTTTATTAAATTATCTACAAAAAGATAATTTTATATCTATAAATTCTTGAACTTGGGAATTATATGAGCACCTACTGTTACTCCGCACACAACAATATATTAGAATAGTAAAGACCTATAATTAGTGAAAGAAGTCACGTTATGTTATTTAACTTGCAGACAAACTAAAAATATTTTAAAAACGAAGTCGCTAGCATTTTTGATTACTGCAATATGCGGAATGTGAAACTCTATTTAAATTCACAATATTATCCTCATCGTGATCTTATCTTCGAAATAACGCGTAATCAGTGTGCATAGCTGTATAATACGTATTTTTATTTTTAAAGTCTTATGTTATGGCAAAAATGGTACGGCTTAATTAGGTATACATAACTTTTTATTTGGATACTTTTAATTATTTTCAATTGTTGCAAGCACAACGAGTCATTAAAAAATGCTTCAGTAGATGTGAGGCTAGAATTTGAGTTGCATACAAATTTTCTTGCAAATACATCAGCTTGTTGCTTAATTTTATATGATCGTATCGCTTAGTATAGTTCAATGAGTTGTTATGTCAAGAAACTCGTATTAAAGCTATAAAGCTGATTAACGGCTCTACTAGGGTCAGTTCAGTTCACTATTATGAATAAGGATCCGAGCAGCAACAGCTGGAGTAGAGAAAAAGAAGGAAATAAATGACGACAAGAAGAATGAGAAAAATTTATGAAGAGAAACACAGAGAAAAAAACGAAAAAAAGTGTTAAAAATAATTATGCAAAGCAATTAATAGATAAGAATAAAGATTGTGTAATTGTTTAAGAAAGCTCTACATTAATCGATGTGTCACATAATCCGAGTTAAAAGCAATTTTATAACTCACGTAAAGTACTAAGAAATCTTGACTGTTTTCTTTTATATCACGAATTAATACAATGTCTCAAGTGGTACAATCCTATTTAAATATCTAAAGACAAAATTTGTACTACAAGCACTATAAACGCTTCAGTATCACATCAACACAAGTCCGTGTACTGTGTGATACGTGATACGTTTTATCAGTTTGCAATGTAGTCAACACAGATCTCCTCTGACCAATCAGAGAGCTCCATTAGCCTTATACCGGCGTGTTCACACAGTATGTACACATGATCGTATACGATACGCTTAGAGGATCTGACCCCAGCTAAGAACTCTATGAAATAGACAGTATAAGATGTATTTTATTGCGTTTTTAATGAACATGCATAAGTAGAACATATGCATACTACTCATAATTTTATTAAAAATGTAACCCTTAGAATGGTTGTCGAAGTATAAACACATAACTTTCTGATGATAGTAATGCTTAGCAGTCTATAACAGAAAAAAAACATATCATTTAGTTTCACATAAGAGCACTGGTATTGCTGCGATCGCTTTTACAGCTTGTGCACGTAGCGAATAGCAAAGCTCTTATTTTTGCGTGTTCTGTGCGTACGCACATTTCATTCCATTCCAACCCCCATCAAACAACCTCTCAGTGTGCGTATGCAGGTACGCAAACTACAGTTTCTTATTGCATTTGAGGCTACTAAATAAAGTATAGGTGAACAAGTCATTGTAATACGTGTATGAGTCGTAGGAGCACTACAAACTTTGAAAATTCCATTCCGAACTTCTCCATTCCGACCCTACCTGACCTCAAAGTGACGTTCTTTTTTGTTTTAGATCAATCAATCCCATCCAAACTTTTTTTTATCACTTTTGGGCTAAGAGATAAGACATATCTTTCGGGGTTTCGTCCAATTTACCCTTTTTCGCTGCATAAATGCAAAAACCGTGGTGCTGCTTCCAACGTTGATACCCAAGAGGTGCGCTCCATCAAGTTGCTTTATCTGCGTTTAAATAAAAGCAAAAACATAGTCCTAATAATTAAAATAAAAATCTTTGAATTTTATGCCCTGAATGAAAAGTTATTGTGATTTTATGAAAAATACTGAATTTGAGCCAAAATCACATTATTAGCAATAGTTGCGCTCTAATAAAAACAGCTGTTACTTTTTAATGGAGGCAAAAAATCAAACGAAATTTATCTTAATTAACAGGTCATTATCTTAGCTTTTATTTCAGCTCAGTAAGATCAATTGATGTATTAAAGGAGCTCAGCTACACGTGCTACAAAGTGATAAAATTTTTCTAAAATCGATTAAAACTAACTTTTATAAAATTTCGTATAACTTTTGACCAAATAATGTTATAGTTGTATTGCTATATATATATTTGTGACTGATAGTGAATGCAGTAGAAATACCACGAAATTTTTTTTTCTTTTACCAACTTCAAATAAAAAAATTTTTTATGGCAATCTGAGCAAGTGACGGCAGAATTACCCATACATATTGCGAACGCAGTTTTTGTACATTGATTTAATAATTTTTTATGTCAAATAAACTTTTTGTCAGAAAGTAAAACTGAAAATTCATCAAGATTAATTTTTTTCACATCCCATAACGATCTTCATACTTAAACTACTACTTAACCTAAACCTAATAATTAAGAACATGGGAAGGAAGCAGTCTTGCTGTGAGTTAAATCTTTCACAAGCTTAAGCAGAATGCCTCAACCAGACAGATGTATTCAAACAAGAGAGTCTTATTTTTTTTTTTAAAACTGAAGCTGTATGCGTACGAAATTTGGAGCCTTATATAGAGGGGTATACGCTTGGTAAGTATCTCTGGTGCTGAGCGCTTATGCCATCTCACGAGTAAACGTTTCAATAGCTAGGTGGTACGAGTTCATAGGGTACATGATAACCATAATAAATGTGTAGTTTTGTTTTCATGATTTTCGTGATTATTAGGTACTTGATGTCACATAAGCGTTCCTAACAACGGAATGAGGTATTCAATAAGTGTAACTAGTTCTGCTTTATAAAGCTGAAATCTACGGCCAAGCAGAGCCTATTTAAGCCCGTGAGAGAAAGTGAGACAGTGAGAGAGACTAGCAGAACTGACCCTCTATACTCTCTCTCTCGCTCTCACGGGTTTCAATAGGCTTGTTTAGCAGTTGATTTCTGCTGTATCAAACAGCGTTTGCTCCAAAATACTCTCGTTTCTACTTATTTAATACCTCATTTTATTATTACAAATATTTATAAGCCTCAAATCACTAAATCACTTATTAATCATGAAAACTTGAAAACGAAACTACTTTTTTTATATGATTATGATATACTCTATCAACTCGTAGCACCTAGCTATTAAAACTTGCTTCCAACAGACAACCCTGTCAGCAGTACTTATTAAACGTATATATTTTAGCTAACCTTGCTATAAAATTCATTCCTTAAATCATCCTTGACTGAAAAGCATATTGTTAAAACTTTGAAGGACAGAATACATTGTAGACGTTCAGTGTTTTAAAACCTATCACAACTTATTTATTTTTAATGAAATTTTGTATGTTAAACTCGGGAAAAAAAAAATCCCATATCTGTTGTAATCGTACTCAAGCCACCTTTTGCGTAGAAAAATTCATTATTTCGGGACAGAAGGCAAAATAAATAGTTGATAACCAATTTCTATGGCATAAGCTAGAATTGTGGCAATGATTCTTATTAAAAAGAGCTGAGAGTTTTTAAAAACGAGATGGTTGACGCTGAAAAAGTGCACGTTAAGGGTCTCGAGAAAAAAAAAACATTGTCAAGAGGTAACACTATGCTGGAGAAATTATTTTTTAATATAAAATGTACACGAAGCAAGTTAGTGAATAATCTTTTTAACCCTTTTAGAGTCATTATTATCGAGGAGTATAAATATCCGGCCCTAGCAAAATTTACCAATGACTATTTGCCGTGTCAATTCCACAGCTTCAGTGTTAACCCTTCATGTGGCATAAGAAATATCCAGGCAATAAAAGATTGGATGCTGCAAGAAAATGTGTTAAATATAATGTACACAGCAGTTTTTTGCTATTAAAATATACTTATATTGTAGCTACTAACTTACTATTTCGACTGTATTTTCAATAAGCAGTTTTTCATTTTAATTTTCTACTGAAAACTTTTTCATCCCAAAAACCTTAAATACAACATAAGCGTGAGCTTAAGCATAAGCATTAACAACTTATAAAAAAAAAACTTTCTGTAACTAAAGTATCGCAAACAGAGAGAGCTTTGCATTCAAATTGCTTGTGGTATTAAAAGAATGCAGTGTGTGCGGATAAAAAAAGTTGTGAAAGAGAGAGCTCCATCTTCTACAAAAACTCAAGCAGCGTGCTGATTATACCAAGTAGCACACGCAGATAAAAGAATCTCTGCAAGAAAGAACTCTATTTTCCAAAAAAAAATTCAAGCAGTGTGCTGATTATATCTACCAAACAGTGCGCAGATAAATGAAGCTGAGCAAGAGAAAGCTCAATCTCTCATAAATTTCTTGCGGCAGGTGCAGGGAGGGAAGTAAAACTGCTGGAAAGGGGAGGTGTGTTAGAGTCGCCATGACGATTGTAGCACAGGTGTGTTAGAGCCTCTTTTGTTTAAATACTGCTGATGTACTACTTAATTTAGTTGATAACCATCAATTCAACTTCGTACTAAGAGAATAGAAAATCCTTTCTACCATAAAAAAAGTTAATTTAATTAAATCAGAGAATCAATCAAACATAACAAATATAAAGATAAAACATCCGTCACAAAAATTTTATGCAATATAAAGTTTAAGAATTATGTTTTTCTTAGTGTATTGGGAGACACGAAAAAAATAAGGGAAGCAAGTATTTTTTGGGCCTTTTCTAGGCACTTGGCAAGAACGTAGCAGCAACTAAGATAATATTTTCTGATTACGTTACATGAGCTGCTTGGACATTGCGCGTATACTACGTGACTTGAATGGTTCATAGTAAACATAAGGTGGCATGTAGTTTTATGGCGTAGCTCGTTATTTAGCAGAATCTTTTCTGGCCCATGGTATGTAATTTACGGAATGTAAGCAGGTACTGGGTATACACCTAGCATGTACTTTCTGGGAACTGGGCTGGTACTTTCCGGGCACTTAGCAAGTATTTCCCAGGCACTATGAGGGCATTTCAAGAGGATTTCGTCGGCATCTCTCGAGCACTTGGCGGGTACTTTGCGGGTATCTCCCAGGAATTTGGCGATCATTCGGCAAATACTTTGCGGGCACTTAGTGGGTACTTACGGGGTACTTGGCGGGTACTTTCCAGGCACTTGGTGGGTACTTTTAGCCATGTGCCTTCAAAATAACATGAAAGTAGCCGCCAAGTACACAGAAAGTACCAGACAAGTGCTCGCCATTTGCCTAGAAAGTACACGTCAAGTGCTCGGGAGATACCCGACAGCTTCTTGGAAAGTGCCCACAATGTGTCTGGGTTGTACCTGCCAAGTAGCCTGAAAGTATCCGCCAACACTTTACTTTCCAAGTATTTGCCAGGTATCTTCCGGGTACTTGGCATGTACCTCCCTGGCACTTGGTGAGTACTTTCCAGGCACTTAGTGGTTACTTTCATGGCATTTGGCAGGCACTTGGCGGAAAGTATCTGCCATGTGCCCAGGAAGTACCCACCAAGTACCCCGTAAGTATCTGCCAAGTGCCTTGAATATACTTGCTGAGTTGACTTCGAAGACTCAAACAAAGCTAATAACCACATCGATAGCTTGATAAGCTGATAACCACGCTTCCGTTTCACAAAATTTCATTATTTGTCTGTTATGCAATTTTTATTTTATTTATTTGATTTTATTAATTGTTATTCTCATTCTAAATTGTCATTGTTTAAATACTGTGCCTTTTTAGCACTTGTTCATTACTAGAAATGTGCCTTTTTGCGTTGTAGTCATTGTACAAATATTATATGACCATCAATACATGTTGTATAGGAAGCAGAACAACATCGCTAATTTTTAAGTTGACAAAATGTAACTTTTTTTATAATTGTTTTTGAGTAAATATTCAACGTTAGTCACTTGTAAGTTCTTAGAGTTAACCATTGTTATCGTTTTCTTGACTTGTGTATGATTAATGTGATTTGTAAGTAAGTTGTTGTTTATTTTTCGTTGTTATAGTTTGCTTGAAACAGGTTGTTAGTATACAACTGAAACGTTGTGTACACTTTAGATCAAAAATAAATCTTTCGACAGTATGCCATAAAATGTATGTACTTTATTTATTCAGACATAAGTTTAAAAAATTTTTAATTATTTTTATGTTTTCACTTGAGAGTTTTTTATTTCTTGGTGAAAGTCAACAATGACTTTGTTTTATTAAACTAATGTAAAAAAGATATTTGGTATGAATCAATAAATAAGGATAAGGATGGAGGAAGTTTCAAACAAATTTATGGTGTCTGGTAAGTTTTTTGTCTTACTAGTAAGTATGCAAGACGCTCTAGTAATATTGGTGGGTTTGCAGCAGTAAACTAAGGTTCAATATTGCTATTGTGAATTGTGAGTCAGTAAAATTTTAAGTGTTTTGGCGTTGCAACCTCTATTGTTAAGTAAAAGTTAGTTGTTTTTTGAAACATGCCCTCCACTAATATGTAGTTACTGTATCCTACAATTTTTTCGCGTATAATTTTTAATAGGCTTTGCAATACGTATATTTTAAATTTATTGTTAAAAAGTAGGAAAAATAAGATTTAAACAGTAAATATAAAAAAATTCATTTAATAAATTAAAAAAATTTTACAATACTTAGACGAATGAGATTTACATAGAGATAAATACCTTAATCAAAGATAATTAATTGTACGTTAAGGAAACTTTGATACTAGTTTAACGGTCTGCTTAAGAAAGAAAGAGAAAGAGCACTTAAAGCATGGTTCTGCTGAAACCATTTATTTGATAAGTAATTCTAAATAAAAAAACTTGTATGAAAAAGTAGAGGGACATTTAATTAGCATTCTCCTGAAAAAATTTAGCGTGCTGACCTAGACGAGGTGTTGATTTTGGCAGGTGCTGACGTATAGAGCTCAAACTGTTAGTTAGCAGGAAACTAATTAATTAAGCGTTGATATAGATTAAAACGAGTGGCTGGTAGTAAAGTGAAAAAACTAGCCAATAGTTTTTGGTATCTATAAAAATCATATTGAAATTTTATACCTTAAAGTTATGAAATATGCGTTATGCCTGGAGCAAAAATGATGATTTAATAGCTCTTTTGCAGAAATTCTCATGATTATATAGCATAAGGATGCATGAAAAGCTTTGAACTTTTTGAGCTAATCTTACTTACTGATACTTAATAACTCGTCAAAAAAAAAAAAACTAGACACCGATAAAAATAAGCATTTGCCTACTTTGGGCTACTTTGAGGGTTAGGTGTGCCTTCGGTAGAAAAAATAGGGTTTGCACCTTGTGTGCGTCCAACCAGGGCAAACACAAGCAGTCCCTCTAGCCTGGTGCTTGCCCTGGCGACATGCACCACCAGATACAAAAACTACTATAAGTTCATACCAGATGATTCTATCAAGCATTATAACCTGTTGATCATTATACAGATACTTATATTTTTCTACTTTTTCTAAATATTTGTTAAGTTAACGTGGTACACTACGTCACTAGGGTACGAAATAAAAACATTAGGTATACGTATAATGTTTTTATTACCGAGGGTGCAGAGTGTAATTTTGCACCCGTGCGCAACCTTTGCCCCGAGTAAACCGCTTTGGGCCCTAAGGCGGAAAAATACTTTTCCGCCCTCGGGTGGTTTTGGGAGACTGGTACTTCCTCGGGCGAAAAAGCAGTTTTCCGGAACTCGTTCGAAAAGTCTCCTTTACGAACCTCGTTACGTCCCTCGCCTTCGGCTCGGGCCGCAAACCTCTCGGTTCGCAAACAGAGACTTTTCAAACTCGTAGGAAAACTACTATTTCTGCCCGTGAGGCCAAAGTGATTATAAAGGCGCAAAATGTGACCCAGGGGCGCGAAATGGCAGTTGCACTTTAAGTCCATGGTAAGAAAACTGTATTTTCTGTCCTTGAACGTTTTTGAGGATCAGGTGTGCCATCGGTACGAAAAATAAGATTCGTCACATAAGTGCCATCGATTTACGCCTAAATTACGCCGCAAAATAGTCTTGAAGACGATGGCACTTATCCAACAAAGACTACTTTTAATTGATAAAGTATTGATCATTACACTTTAAGTGACATGGAAAACAACTAATTCAGTCATAAATTTTCCGGAACTCACTTTGTTTTAGATCGCAAGTGTGTGTGCCAAACTCCTCTTATCAACGAATTCTAGGAATGGATAAGTGGTGCCAAACAAACTGTCTTCGATACCCACCAAACTGTCCTTCATCTATTTGTACATGTCTGTAAGTATTTTATATTAATTTTTTTTCATGTTCCAAAATATAAAATATTTTGAGATATGTTTTACTAGACGTTTTAATAACGTTATTTGTTTTTATTTTAATTTCTCTCTCTGCATTATGTATATTTTTGTTATGCNTTTTTTCATGTTCCAAAATTAGTTTAAAAAATAAGTATACCACATAATTATGATTTAGTTGTAAAAGCATTTTATTAACATTATCTCTTTTCTTAAGTTTCAGTCTTAATAGCAATAAGATAGACCATATAGTAAATTTTTCTTTCAAATAATGAAATGTTACATGCAGTTGGAAGCCACCATAAATGATGACAACTTTTTTTTTATGTGACAATACTCTTTCGAAAAAAAAATTTTGATGTGTTGACCTCTAATATTGAAAAACTGAAATATGTCTTGAAAGATAACAAAATAGAGAATAGGTTTTTTTTTATTGACCAAAAAACATTTTTAAGATGTGTTAGTTGTCTCTACAATTTATTTTGTAAAACTCATTTTTCACGATAGTATAAGGATAGACGTTAATACTTTTTTTATATTTTAGCTCTAAAAATTATAAAAAACAATTGTATGTATCTTTCGAAAAAAACAACAAAGTAAATGTAAGGTGCAACAGAACTTTTTAGTACATGAAGAAAAATTGAGTTACCTTTTTACAGTTAGTTAGTTCTTAAGGACCATACTTTTAAAATAATTTATTACGAATACTGAAGTAGTTTTTTAGGACTATAGGATCACTGTTGACGATTCGGGTCTCAAATTTTTAAAACTTAATATGACAGATCTGATATCATAGAGTGCTTATTAAAAAATTTAGAATTTTAAAATGTAAGGCAGCCGTTTTCTTTTTGTGAATATTTTAACACAAAAGTTCTGTTGTAATATTTTGAATAAAATGTATAGTTTTTAAGATAAAAATCTCTAATATTCATAATTTACTCAAGATTTATATAATTTTTTTTTGTTCTTGTAAGTAGTCTATTTTTATTCATCTTTAACACGTATTTAACTGTTTCTTGGGTCGTTCACGGGAACTTCAATTCTGAGTTCGAATTTAAAAAATTGAGTATAGCTGATGTTGTCAGATAAAATAAAAGTACATCCAAGATACTTAGTACTGTAATAAACCATGTTATGGGTGCTATTTAAAATTTTTGAATTCCGATTTGAGATTTGTCACTGCGAGTCTGATTTACACTTACGTTAAAAAGAAGAGTTATGATTGAAGGAACAAAAAGTACATTATGATTCTTACCACTCTACATTAAGGACGTTCAGTAGAGATAGAACCCTGTAATGAATCTTTTTGGAATTTTACACCAGACATTTTTATCGTTGTTACAATAAAGCTGTTGAAATTTCAACAGGTTCATCTGTTTCGTTTTCGAGATATTGAATTTTAAAATTCAGTCATTTTAACACGGTCGCTTATGAGGAAACTTATAAAAGCTCAGTTTAAAAAAAATTGGTTTGATGAATATCTCCAATTTCTTTATATGTCACAGATAATGTTATTAACTTTATGTTAACAAAGTCTTACAACGATCGTCTGATTAGCTTATGAATAAGAAAATTAAATAATAGTCCGACAAAATCGCAACGGCAACGTTGTTAGAAGCGAGAAATTTAAAACGTTACAGAACGTAAATCAGTAAATATTTGAATATTATGGTAGATATTTATGAATTTCTGTATAAAACATAAGCTTATATATGTGTGTGAGTGTATCTACATAGGTTTACCCATACCTATAATGAAACAATTTACTATAATAACACATATTTATTTTTCTTATTAAAATTTTTAATTTGTAATTCTTATACAGTAAAATTTTTTTACACAAGATAGCAAAATCACATGCTTGTAGTAATTACAGAGACTAGAGTGTGTTCTAATTATTTAACATATCACTTTTGATGAGACTTTTCAAGTCATATAAAAGTTTAAGAATTTTATTTACATTAGCTACGAATATAATTGTATGTACATATACATGTTTTAAGTCTTTTTAATTATTTACTTATTTTTATTACATTGTTATAACGAATAAACATCAAATACTTACATTTTCAGCACAAATACATTACAAATATACAATTACACTGCCGTAACCGATGCAGCAGACAGTGCAGACTGCAGACTCTGCAGAGTGCACACCACCTGATATGTGCATATATGTGTCTACATGAACACTCACACAAAGAAGACCTATGCGTTGATGCCAAGTCCTCACTCATCGCTACTTCCCCCTTACCCCGCAAGTGGTTCCCCCCACTATCTTTACCGAACGTCCTTAAGCTTCAGTAGTAAGAAATTGTAAAGTGTAGCAGGAGGACAAGCCCTGCCAGTATTATCATACACACAGAGATACATATATATGCGTAAATTGAATTGAAAGAAACAAACCAGGGGGTATAAATGAGTCATGGGATCAACGATAAGAACGAAGTTGTTCAATTTAATGTTGTTTAAACATGAGATGAGTGCCAAAAAATAATTAAATATCAGATGTGCATCGAAGAACATCATTGAATAAAGGAACACAATTTCTTAGGTAACAAGGGGATTGCGAGACCTATAACAAGCATGAAGTTCTATAAGAATAAGTACTGCATGTATGTAGTTTAGTAACTGTATATATGCACGACGTTCTCTTGAAGTTAAACCAATGGGACTATTTTGTTTCTTTTCTTTTGTTTTTTTCACTTGTTTTTCAAGTTTTCATTTAACTGAACTACGGGTATGTAAAACTTATTCCCATAGAGCTTACTTCTTTTTATAGGTCTCTCAACCTCCTTGTTACCTGAGAAATCGTGTTCCTTTATTTTATAATGTTTTTTGATACACATCTCATGTTTAACTATTTTTCAGCACTGATTTCATGTTTTAGCAACTTCATTTTAACCGTAGATCCCATAACCCATTTATACCCCGTGGTAATTTTTTTTTAATCGTCTTATTTAATCTTTTTTTTTTCATTTTTTTAAGTTTCATTGTTTTACATTTTAATTTTTTTATTTCATAGTACTTTTTTAATGTCTTTTTAAATTTTATCGTAATTTTTTTTTAAACTTTTTATTTCATTACTTTTTGTTCTCTAACTTTTTTTCAGTTCATTTCCTTTTTTCATTAAACTTCTATTTTTCACTTTTAAAAAAATCTTATTTCCTTTATATTTATTTTATTTTATTGTTAATTTTCCTTATTTAGTTTTTTTTTAATGTCTATTTTGATTTAATTACCTTTTTAAATTTTATTTTTAATTATTTTTCTTATTATTTCGTCCATTCCCTCGACTTATTAAATATTGATTTTGAAGGACTTGAACCCATGTCAACTGAATTAAAAGAACAAGCAGATTCTTAAGCTATTAATGTTATTATTGCTTACAGCTAAAAATTGAACAATAAAACGCACTTTACACCCACAGAAAATCATTATCACAATCTATTAACACTTAATTCATTGACACGTTGCAACACGAGGAAAATTAACCTCAAAATGAAATATATGTGCTTTCTACGTATCACTCAAAATCGCTTCACCTTACAAAGACAACTGTCAGATAGGGAAGGAATGTCTTAAGGGGGTAGTGTCACAATGTATGGTTAGTGTGTGTTCTGAAATACATTATGTGTTCCAAAATAAACAAGTGAAAATAAATGTGGCAACGCCGCATGAGGCGAAAACCCTTTGTATATTTACACGTATAAGTATAGATACATTTAAAGGTTACATTGTACTTCAACATTGAGTTGGTTGTAAGATCTTCGTTGTAACATCTTTACAGATCTTGAAATACACGCTTTTGTATGTAATAACTAAACAACGGTAAGGCTATGGGTGCTGCTGTCTAGATATGATGTTTAAAACATACTATTTTACTTTATACTTCAATTTCAGCAAAGTCTAAAAATTTTTTTAATTGAAATCTGTAAAATATTCTTTCTCCGATGAGAGTATGTGTTTAATAGATCATTCATTTCTCAAAAACGGTGAGGCTAGACTATCTGAAATATTAATATGTTATTCTATGTATAATTATTAGCTTATACAAATTTTCTCAAGGCGTTTCTAAATTCTTGGATTTTGTGACACTATCTCTTTACAAAGCTTGTTGCGGCCGTAGTTCATAAGTGATAACAGCTGGCACCATGTGAGAGCCAAAAAAAAACGTTACGCAGGAATTGGAAAACTATTTTAAATGTATTTTACATAGAATTTTATATGCTTGTTTATATACACAGATAAATAAATTATTTAGATAATAATTGATTGATATTATGCCCTAAACTGCTTATTGAATTTGAAATAAGCACCCTCAAAAACCATTATAATCATATTTTACTATTTCAATTGATCCTTTATAACGTATTAATAAATTTGTTAAATTAATTATACAGTTATTTAACATTTTGATACAATTTGTTAGTTAAATTCGAAATAAGCGGCCTTAAAAGCTTTTAGAGCAACATGTAACTAAAAAAATATATATGTAATAATCTTACCTAATTTATTTATAAATTTATTAACTATTAGTGAAATTATTTACCTATCAAACATAACTTGCTTATCAAATTAAAAATAAGCACCCTCAAAAACCATTAAAATCATATGAAACTTAATTTATTTATTCAATTTCAAGTAAGCACCCTTAAAAACTATCGATACGTTCCACAACCTTATTGTACATGCTTTTTTTCATAATTTACTTATTTATTAAATAATTTAGTATGCACCAAATGCATAAAATACTAATACTCAATGAGTCATAACGCACCTTATCTGATTTAATCTAAATAACCATATTTATGGTAAATACATTTTTTTAATGTTTATTATTTAGAAAATATGTTTATCATTAGTAAGGTTCATCAAACAATTTAGTAATTCAAAACTGTGTTTTCAGTAGCATACGTAATGTAGACAATAAGAATTATAGTAGTCGTAATATCTTGATACCCCTGTGGTTAAAATGCTTGGCTATCAATCAAAAGGTTGTGTGTTCAAATACTGATCTATCTTTTTTTTTTTTTTTTTTGAAGAGGAAGAGACTTCTAGTAAGTGACCTCCGTTTCATGAAAATCTGTCGTTTTAATAATTCCAGCTTCCTAAGCACGCAACAGAAGGAATTTCCAGGTCGAATAAGTGTTGTTGTACAAATGTTCTGAGATTATCTTTTGATTCATTAGTTTTTTGTTAAAACAATGAACAGTGGGGATATAAGTCTTTAAGTGGCACCAATATTTAAAATAATAGCACAAACAAAGGTTATTGAGGCTACAGATCTTACTTTCTACATTTGAAGACGACTTCTCTTCACATTGTAAATTTTTTTGGACTATAGTACTAAATAAATATCTTCACGTTAACATTTAATTAACTAACCTATTCTTTAACCCTATTTTTTAAAAGTTTTTTTTTGTAAAAAATTTGCTATCTTCTTTACTGAAAATTAAGTTAATTTTTTCGATTAGTAAATCCAGTTGTCAGATGCCTTAAGTCTAACGTCATAAGAGCCTAAATTTTATTTGTCTTTTAAAGTTCACTTTCGTAGGTAAATTTCGTGGACCAGATAATTGGCTTCAATAGATTTTTCTTAATTTTACATACGATACATGTGCTATGTGGCGTGCTAAATGCTACCTTTACTGTCATTTGCACAAATATTTGTTTTTGTTTATTCTGTAAATTACTAATACAAATGTACTGTTAAATTGGTTCAATGTCATTCTCACGTTCATTATTTGTGCCTTAGACTTCTGGGCACGTCATGATTCTAGCGTACAGTGGTTGTTTTTCTTTATTTATGAGGAGCTCTTACAACTCACCGTATTTAAGAGATAGGAGTCGGGGTAGGCGCATTAAGCACGTAAAAGAGTTGAGCCTCACTAGCATACAATTCTATTTATCAGCATTCTTAACATGCAATTGTTGTCATCAGTTGTCACGTTACCAGCAAAAAATTGATATTTATGTAAATGCAGCCTAAAACTATCTGTACATGCGTGTTACATGACTGTCAGCTATGACTTACTTACCGATTGGTATTTGTTATGTAGACTTGAGTATTATATTTTGTGTATTCATTTAAATCGTAGTTGTATAAAGCCAAGTGTGATTTTAGTTTGTATTATATCACTCATTTTTTGTGATACACTGTGTACTATATCAAGATGAGAAAAATGTAATGATTTTTTTCAAATTTGTATAGAAAGATTCTTGGCATACAAGAAGTAAGTTATTTTGGGTATTTTCGGTAACTTTATTATACGTTATAAGAGCAGAGTTCACCTTGTGATAGCTGTAAAACTCCTTCATTAGCGTTTTGTCTAAGAAACTAATGGGGCAAGAGACGTGGTTAATTTAGAATTAATAGGAAAAAATGGCAATTCTTACGATCTAACAGATATGGCTCAGAGAAAAGTGTAGTCAAAAAGGCTTTGCTCTAGTCAGTTTTCTTATTCTTTTATTGGCTTTAATTTTAATTATTGTCTTATTACTTACAATAAGTTATGCTTATTATAGGTTGTATCATTTCTGATATAGAAGCGAACATGGATTAAGCTTTAACGTTGCGTCGGACACTTCCTCCTTGATTGATGCACGTGACAATGACCGTGATAAAAAATTGTTGGATAATATAACATGTGCACATGCTTTTTTAAATTTTCATACACTTTCTGAGTATTTCACATCAAGTTTCTTGATCTAAGATGAAAGGTGGGATATTTTTAGATATATGTTTCTCGCGTTTTATAAAATATGATTAGTAGTGGTTAGATGATTTTTCTTCTTGTTTGCTTTACTTTCCTATTTCTCTTTGAAATAATATTGACAGGCAGTAGACGTTTGGTTTGGAAATAGTTAGTTTTTATATGTTGATTAGATTTACAGTGGTACCTATGGTCATAGAAGGAAAGCTAATAGAGCGATTCGTGCCATTGAAAAATTTTAAGTTTCTTAAGAGAACGTTTACAGTAAGTAGTCAAAGCTGTCGCTGGCTACAGCTAGCGATAGCTAATTACAGTAGACAACAAGTAGTGGCCGACTGCAGTCAGCAGCTGCTCAGTCTACAGTTCATTCATAGGCCAGTTGTATGTACGAATTGTACATGAGGCTGCGGCAAACCATTTCTCCTGTAGTTAGCTGATGCCTCCTGCTGTTAGAGGTAGGCAGCAACAGCTCCAAGTGCTCACTATAAGGGATCACTAAAAATGACAGTAGCTGTTTTTGCATTCAGGATTGTTTTTTCAAGTTTAAATAGCTATGTTATCGTTAAAAAAAATTACTACGTTTGGTACTTGATTTGCATCCAAACACATTACACAGAAAATTTCAACGGTATTAGAGGTATTGAGAAAGTATTAACTTCTAAGAGAATTCAAAACTGGTGAAAGGCTTAGGAAAATCTGGAAGAATATTAGTCTAGTTATTTTTATTCCAAATCTGCTGAAAATGTTTTTCAGGTATTAAAGAAAGTGTTAGAAGTAGTTTATCTTATAATATAACTGAAACAAGAATGATAGTCTGTACATATCGCAATGCACCCCACCATCAGCTCTATTAATTTCTTTAAACGTTCAGGCCAGGTACTGCAAGGATCAACAGGTAATAAAGAGAACTATTATGAGCGACCTATTGGAGTACGTGGCTTAGAACAACGAAAGGGAGTGAGGGTGGATGAGAATCCTCTCCCAGGGAGTCAAGTTGGCTGTAGAGATGAATCCACAGAGAGAACCCTGGATTGGAGACTCTAGGAGAAATGAGATAGTGCTTCTGCTGAACTCCAATACCAACGCTAAAGTTAGTGTCTATGCTGGAGACTACAGGCGAGGAGAGGCAGTGCTTCTGATGGATTTCGATGTCACCGCTGGAGCTAGTCTCACTGGTTACTGGTTGAGCAGTGACTCACAGTAGTCGAGACGAATCCATAGCCATGAGATGCGATTACTAGCAGAAAAGAGCCTCGATTGTTTGTCCAACTCTTCCAGTAGTTGGATAACAGTGCCTCGTAGTGTGGATAATGAAGGCAAGAGTGGGTCGCGTAAGAGTTTATACATCGAGTTTCAATGTAACATTAAACATAGGTATTTTACTCTAATTTATTGGTGCTTTTAGCCACTGCCGTAGCGTAGGTCTCGTTGAAAGAGCGAGAACCTAGATATGTCTTAGATCGTGTTTTCCGAAACGATGATTTCAAGAAGTCACGCAGCCCTTCTTATGTACTCTAAATAACTTTTTTACTTGCGATGATTGCCAGAAACTAGTAGTTGCCACATAGTGGGTGGTAGGTGGTACTATCAAGTGCAAAGTTTTAAAATCAGAGCTGCACGCGACATTTAAAAATCAAATTCATGTAAATCGATTGAATTTAAAGAATCATAATTATTTTAACAATTTATGATTAATAAAGAAAACCCTGGACGGTAACAAAACCTTTTAAACATTTTTCATAAAAAAGTTTTTAATTAAATTAAACGGTAGGATAAGTGGGTTAGTCATGATATTCAGAATAAAATGATTCTAATAATGATTACACCCAGTACAGTGTAAGCTCATTCGTAATAGAAATAGTAGTCTTTTTCTTCGTCTGATGGCCGATGAAACTACTGACACAATAAGCAATGAGCAGTTGTCTACTTATTTTCGATACGTAGTAATCAACTTTCTACAAATGAGAGAAGATTTCACAGATCCATACAATGCGTGTGATGATACAGAAAAAACTCTTTCCAAAACAGTGAAGAATGACTTGTCGTAAGTGAATGTTCAGAAAACTCTTACAGTAATGCTAGATAATTTCTCGTTATGTTATATAACTGATGATTACAGGGCTACTCGTCATGGCCATCCTGAGGAGATATACAAACTTCATTGGCATTATATATTGCCCTCTTAATCTGTAACTCAGAAAAGAAAGAAGCTGAGCCTATAAAAAATAGTGATCATTTTCCTACCAGCGCATAGTATTCTGCACAACCATTACGAATTTTGTACAGTTTCATGAAAACATTCGATTCTTATCGTGTATTGATGGTTACAGAAAAAGCTCATGCTGATAAAAATATAAAACTAACTATGTCTACAATACCCTGTATTTTAATTCTTCGAAAATGCCTGGGATGGATTTACAATAAAGTAGAAGCTGTACAGCCGTCACCTAGAAATAGTCTGCGTCGGATATTTATTTCAGTGTTAAACTTGTCAAAAAATAAGTAAAAAATGAAGTTTGAGTTAATCTAAATAAACTACTTATTTAAGTTTGGACCTATTATTCTGAATTATTGAATAAAAAAATTGGTGTGTCTCTTGGAACCCCCAGTAAAAGTAAAACTTTGAACTCAAATGTTATTAAGTTTTGTATGATAGATACTAAGAAAATGAGATAACACCTAATTTCAACAGGTCCTTAGGAATTCAGTATTCAAACAGTCAAAATTTAATTATTATTACTGATTAGAGCACGCACGTGCATAAAATATACATACTTATTCATGCTACTTATGTTACACGTGATTCGTGACTTTGAGTACTTCTACGTTTGCTAAAATATATGTATGAATTTGGACCACATCTAATTAATGAATTAATTAGTTATAATATGTAGAAATTGTTGGTCATAAGACACAGAAAGAAACAAAAATGCTCACCATAGTGCCCCGTATGAGGGTGCTTTTCTCCAGTCACGTCAATTTGTCTGTTACATTTAAAATTACCATTCATACATTTGATTTGACATCCTATATGTGCAATAAATTTTTGTGAGAATCATTGTATGCAACGAATTCAATTTTTTTTTAATTTTGGCTACCAAAAAAGTAAAATAATTTACTCTTCCTGATGGAGATTCAGAAAAACAATAGACATACAGCTACTTTCCATTGTAAAGTTGTTATTTCTCATTCAACTCGTTTTCTATGATTATTTATTAATTAATATTAAAGTTCACCCGTGCTTATAACCAATCTCTACTTATTCTAAAATTTATAATAATAAGAATATAGGTTTTAGTCACGAGATAATTATTCTTATAACACATGATATAAAATAAAAAATAAATCAATTAATAGGTAAGGTATGTAGGATGTAGCTTTTTGTTTGGGATAAGACTTTCAGTGTTTTGAGAATTTTGTGATTGTCTGTATAAAGCCGTGTAACATATATTTTTGCACTTCAATAATTATTTTCTATACATAGAGTTATTGTTAAAAGAAGTTATGTTCTGACAAAAAATTTTCCAAGAATTTATACATGTCCATATTGATTTTCAAACATGGCATACAAAAGAAAAACTTTTTTTAATTTGTTTTTTTTAAGATAATGTCAAAAAAGAAAAAAATTAAGGTTATAATTGTGCATAGTTAAGCCCTAAATTTGGTACACCTAAATCATTTAAATCTCCTTTAGAAATCCCATAAAAATTGTTATTTTTAGCCAATTTGGCTTTCCTTTCGAGATACAGCGTTTTTTCTTAATTTCAAAGATTAGGTTATCGTATTTTACATATTTCATAACTTGTGCACGTTTTTGAACAGACATGTGTATAATAATCGAGCATACAACACGTATAAATACGTATACAATACACATACGTATACTTTGCTTCTAGTATAGGTGTGTACAATTGTATTTCTTTTCCGGTATCTTTTTTCTACACCTCTATCTCAGCTTAAGAAACCGCATGGCTTTAGTCGTAGCGTAGAAATATATATACCATATATCTTTTTTATATGTGTACAATATATAGGTACAGTAGCAGCGTGAGGGGAAGAGAGCGGGTGGTACACATTCGAGAGAGAGAGAGAGAGAGAGAGAGAGAGAGACAGATTAGGAGACAGTGGGTATGACAGGAGATTAAGGAGAGAGCTTGGGTCGCAGGGCGGGTGGCTACTTTTTTTTTGTAACCCATTTTTCCACATGTGGCTGTTCATGGCCCAACATAAAAAGTTTCTGTTAAAAAGCTTTTTAGAAAATGTTATCCAGACTAATTAAGGTGTTCACACGATCAACTTTAATATTGAGTTACTAATATTTCAAATGAAAATAGCTTATATCCCAGATAAAGACCATTTGAGAACACACAAGGGAGCTGACTAATCTACCAAAAATATCAAGGTCAGTGAGTGCTCAAATAGATAAGCTGGTAGTCTAGCTCTTTTAAGTATCAGCTACATTGACGTTATGTCAACGGTCACCAAGCGTCCTTCGACACATCAGGGTGTACCACCAACTTCCAATGAACCAAAGAAAACTTAACCTTCTAGCAATACTGCACGTATACAGAAAAAAGACTTTGGCCTTAGACTAAAATGACGTTGTTAAAGAATTCATTTCTAAAATTTCCAGAAGGTGTAATGTATTAAAAGTTGTGTGAATATTTTAAGTTGCTCATACTGAACTGTTAGTGTACCTTATAAACTTACTATAATAATTCATAAAACATTTCTCTTTGCTACTTATGCAACTGTTAACTTTGTTTTTAAACTAAAGTAAATGAGAGAAGAGAATACAAAGATAGAGTAGGGTGCTAATGACCTTTGAAGTGCACCCCCTTCTTTGTCCTAAATGACATCGCCATGACTCTTATTGAATAGACAAAATCTTTTCTGTTGAATAGTCTCAGCCTACTATTTAGCATACAGTACTATAAATAGAAACTCTTTACTTTTTATTTGTTACTATAAAACTTTTAAAGCAAAAAGCTATGTATATATAAACTTTATCTGTTTATTTCAGAACAGATTGTCAGCCACAAGGAGAAATAGCAGGAAGAAAGGGAGCCATAGCATATTGTTTAGATCAGTGCTTAGTATATCTAAGTAAATGTCCAGCTAACAAGTGCCATTGCTTTTGATTTTAAATTGATTTAGAAAGTGTAAGGAGAACTGAGATGAATATTTGCAATCTTAAAAGGATCGTAATGTTCAATTACTTTTCAAAAAGAAAAAGTTTAACTTAAGTTTGCTGTATAATAATAGTTAGCAATCGTTAAAGACATTATTTTTATTAATAAATTTATACTAGATGTCGATAGTCACGAGAAACCATGGAATTTTTAACTACAGTACATGTTTTATAATCATGGTAGAAACTAAATTTATTTTTCATTACAGAATAAATAGATTTGACGGAAACGATACAATCGACTTATAAATAATGTAATAAAAATGAACTTACCAATGTAGGATTTGATAATTTGCACATGGCCTTTTTTAGTTCAACAAATTACATCTACCAATATTTCAACATTATTTTCATGTCGTCCTTATGGCTTAACTATACGAGTGTGGTGATAACAGGAAATCATCATATGCACAGTGACCAAAGTGCAGTAAAATTAATTTTTGGATACTGTAGTCATACAAGTCAGTAAGATCAACAAAAGAAATTAAACTTTGCAAACGTAAAACTAAAAAAGAGTTAATATTGAGACACATAATAATTACATAGGTAATTTCCTATAATCTATGTATTACTATGGATCCAATATATTTTTTCTTAAATTTATTGACGTTTTCTCACTGTGATATTAAAAAGCATTAAATTCCATATGATACGGAAAAAACCAGCGTGTGTGACTCGGAGTCCTGCGGTAAGAACAAAGTTCTCGCTTGTATGTAGAAATCACATGTATTCTGTAATATGCAAGGTTCACAAATACATCTAAGTTCAAAATGTTTTTTTTACTGTGTGTTACTGCGGTAAATATCTTTCCTGTTGATTTGTCATGTATAAAAGCCTCGAGCTAGATAGCATTAGCTTTTTTTTCCTACCGAATTTTAATTATAATGGCTTATTAAAAGTGATAATTATTGATAATATAGTATGTCATTTAGTTAAAAAAAAAAAAAAATACAAATAATGGAATACGCAAGAATTAATTTGTTAAAACATTTGTAAAAAAATTTGTATTGGAATCTGAACATATCACGTGACTTTCTTGATGTATACAGCCGAGTCTTGATATATAAAGGCAGGGTAAATTAACACAGGCCTTATGAGGATAGGTCCATTTTTTTTTTTACGCCTACAACGATTGTAATACTATAAAAGCTGGAAAATAACATCTCTTTAAGAGAATAATGGTATTGTTACTAACTTTTTTCCCAACTCAATTATTATAAGAGACTTGAAACCTTACCTTGAAAGTGATAAACGCACATATAAAAGTCATGTCTGTAAACATATACATAAGCAGTGGTGAAAGGGATGTGTACAGGTTAACGTGCATTTCTCACTTTAAAAGTAAGGTTTTAAGTTTCATATAACGATTGAGTTGTGAAAAAAATTAGATACAATACCCTTATTCCCTAAAGAAGATATTATTTACCAGCTTTTATCGTATTACAACTGTTTCCAGCGTAAAAAAAATAAAAACAGATTAGTTTCCATGAGGCCTATGTTAATTTATCCTGACTTGGTTACGTACATCGCGAAAGTCACGTCACGTTTTGAGATCCCAATATTGTTTATCAAAATCAGTTCCCTTGCTTATTTCTCTACCAGCGAGTGCACAGACGTATGTGCGTATTGCGTTATACTGTTTACGCCGCAAAGTGAGGGTGTCAACACACTTACACACATTTAATCTCCTTAAACACATATTTGTGGGTCACTTAGTATGTTTGTAAAAGCATATTCAATGTTTGCTAACTCTATTTATTTTTTGAAATTGAATATTAAAATTTGCCATTAATTCCCTACTGGTTATGTGGTTGTGGCGACTGAACCTAGATAAGTGTGAGAGTCATGTGTATGTATGTTGACCAAAAAAGTGATCCCATTTTTTCAAATAACATGGGCTTACAAAAACACAACGGTTTGTACTCTCTTTAATTTAGTTTCTTTTTTTTTTTCTTTCGGTCAGCAAAAATAGGAGTAAACGCATTTTTCCTACGCTTTCCGGCTAATAGGTTCCAGAGCTGGTTGGCTATCCCTCCATCTCTCTCTGTATCATCAGAACTACTCTTTGTTTTCTCTCCCTATAAGTGGGCGCTTGATTCTTACGCTTTCTGGCTGATGAATCCCTGCACTGGTAGACTCTCTCTTCCTCTCTTGCTCTGTATTGCCCCTGTTACCCTGTAATTCCCCTCTCGCCTAAGAGTGCATGCTGTTTTCTAAACATTTTGGCTGATGAATCCCTGTTCCTCACCATCCTTGTCAACGGGAAGTATATGTCCCATCGTAACCCGCAATGAAGAGCTTCCTTCTAAACATTTAAAGGAAAAACTACACAAATTTCTACAGCAATAAGGCACTCTCAAAGTTAAACATTAAATTATTTAAGTCAACTTTTAGATGGATGTATACTTATAACTCACGAAACATCTGATTATCACTTTTCAAATGAAACTAACTACAAACGGATGTATATTACCAAAAGAGAAAAGATGACTGGTGATAATTTCTCATTCTCTTCGACACTGGTTGTGCTCTGATTTTCCCGATCATTGCGGCCTTTTTCCCACTGCTTGCTGCTGCTATGTGGTGGCTAGGGAATGGCTATTAAAAGAGTGGGATGTCCAAAAAGAGAAAGAGATAACGCAGCTTACACACTGTATCGTTTGTTCCAATATATGTCAATGTTTCTTTGGAAAGCTAGATGTAACTATGTATGCTTTCCTTATTCTATCATTAGTCTTATTAACAGCATCGACAAGTCAGTACTAAATGAAATACACAATATACATATGCAAGCATAGATATAAGTGGTACCCCATTCACACATGTAAAGGGAGAGAGAGTGAATGACAAAAAAAAGTAAAAAAAAGAGAGAGAAAATATATACTCTATTAGTTCTTATAATCGTAATTTACGGGGTTTAATAATGATTTTACTCAATTGACTTATTTGCTATTTTTTCTGTTAAGTAAGCATAATCCAGTAAATAAGCGAAACAAACTTTAATATCTAGAAAAAGGGGAAGATACAACCGATATGAATGAAACTTTTTAGATTTTGTTTCCAGAACTTTCAGGAACATTTGTTACTCTTAACCTATTCTGGCAAATATAAATTTTAAAAAGTAAGACAGTTTTCACTCTTTGTAGGCACCTCAAAAAAGTGACGTGTGACGTGGTAAAAAATTTCGTAAAATTGATATTCTATTGATTTCTAGTTTCTCCTGTTCAATAAATGAAGAGTGCTATTTTTCAAAGCTGTAAAGACTTAAACCTTGCAAAAAATTTATAATTGAATAATTTTTCTTATATTCTACAACTTTTTTACCAGAGCAACAAACTTCTGATGCTGAATTTCTTCACTTTTTATCGCCACACTAAATACAAATACATATTCTTCCTATTTACAAATATACAAATATAAGATTTAAGTGACTACGGTGAGGCTCATAATATAAAGTTGATCTCTCATTTAATAAATTTTTATCTATCAATTTAAATGCTGCTACTTTAATCTTGATGAATATTCTGCGTCAGCTTCTTAACAGCTTTAATTGTATACATTTGATGAATTTGAAGTTTTTCTTTCAATTCGCCTGTATATAACTTTGGCATTGTTAAGACTCTTGTAAGCCCTAAAGGCTGTTTTTGGTCAACTTTTTTACGTTGTTACACATTTGCCATCAAGATACTTCCACGTCCAAATGGGAGATCGGTTCATGATGCTTACCTGTTGAAGACTGTCTTATTTGCTAAAGTTTATTTTTTCTTTATAGCTGTTAGGTTCACCCAGCAAAGAGGATCTGTGATTCCTAATTCAATGCTTTGAGTCAAGAGGGTATTATTGGGTCGTCGATCGTCCGGGTTCTCAGCCTTGCGCAAACAACTCTGCTCGTGGTGTTTGCCAGTGAATGACTTACTTAGTTCAATAGTCACGTGCTTCATATAGTTTCTTAGTCAACTTATCCTTACTGTAAATAGTAGTAAAAATGTGTATGTTGTTAAAATGGCTTAACCTTAGGTGTCTTTTAAAAGAACCAATGACACTGATGGTTAAGTAAAAAACGTAAGTCCTTATAATGGCCCCGAAAAGGGCCAGTGTTGAAATTTCCAGTTATTCTTTATTATTATTCTTGATGATGGAAATCCAGCTGCGGGTTGCTTGACTCTTATCCTTGGAGTCTCTGTGTAAGGAGATCGTACTGAAGGAAGGAACGCTGCTGACCAATAAGTATCTCGTTGTCTAGTCTTTTACTAAATAACCAACCTTTCATCGTTAGTCAGGAAAGTGGATTTGGAGAATAACTTATCTGGGTATGACATTAGAATGACCACTGAAATGAAGGCCGTTGTGGCTGACCAAGATTTTCAGGATCGTTTTTCCTGTCTTACTGTTGTAGCAAAATGTGCTTTGGTAGCTCTAGGAGATTGTGCTCTGGCTAGATATGTCTCTTGGTATTTTGCAGGAGACATATGCGTTTACAACACCTCTCTATTGGTGGCACTCATTAATCTTGATGGTTTGGGATGGAGTTTGACGTAAGTTGCATGCTTGATAAGTAACAGTGTTGTTGGTAGCCAGAATACTTACCTTCGTCTCTATACTTCATGCTCTGCCGATGATCAACTGTGGTGCTTTATTTTAAAGTCAGGGATATGATAATCAGACTTATCTTATTCTATTGCAGGTAGCTTAGATGTTACTTCTACGCTACCTACCAGATTCTGCTAAACTGAAATTGTAAGCTAGCATGTTCTTAAAAAAATTTAAGCTTATTTTTTTGTATTGTTAATAATGACTTCAGACCATTCAAGAGGTGTCGAACACCAGTATGCAAAGTTTAAACGAGATCAGTTGAGTAGTTCTTGGGGTTAGTGATTGTAACGGTTTTAATGGCTTTACTTTGTATATCAGTAAGATAAAGGCCATTTTTATTCCTCAATCAGGCGCCATAAGCGTTACTTCAAATATTAGGAAAAGGTTATTCGAACATATGAAGCTTAAAATTACAACAAATACCAAAGAGTTAAAACGTTATTAAATTATATAGCACATCGAATGTAACAAATTTTATTTGCTGGTAGCACACACTATACACAAATGAATAAAATGTTACTATGATACTTTTGTTTGTATTTACTAACCAAATTGATAAAAAAATATTTCACTGCATCAACTGACTTTACAAATTCTTCAAACAATTTTCAGCTTAAATAGAAGCGATAAATATTCATAGTAATGGTAATACTTCTTTATCATAAACATACCAACACGATTCTTAAGTATCTTTCTCAGTACTTGTGATACATTTTGTAATTTTTCTGAGTCTTTGGTTATTTCCTCATAGTACTAACTAATTATCAACATGTCAACCAATAGAATGTTGTGTAGCGAAGATCTTAATATAAGATTTTTAAGCCTCTAGTTGAATACTCATAAAAATATCATCAAGATTCATAAGATCTTTGAAACTCTATAAAGTGTTTGACTAATTGTCTTTGTACCACATAGCTTATTTTCCAAGACGAATATTACAAATCTATTTAATGTATTTGAAAAAAAATTATATCGGTTTTCGCAAAATAATAAAAAGGGACTCCAAGCATGTACTTTCAGAAATCATCCAAGCCTAAATCCATCGTAGATCATTAAGAACAAAATCCAAAGAGTTTCCATGTCATATATTAAGAAAATACGATTGTGCTTATAGCCTCTCGTCTCTGTATAGTCCATGGCTTGAAGGATTTCCTAATATCATGCTTTCGAATCAAGAAAAAGTTTGTTTTTGTCCCCACAGAATTTTTTCAGAAATACAGGAACAATAGTTTTATTTAAATTAAAAGTCAGCTTTATTTATTTTTAAGCAATCTAAAAAAAATAACAATTTTAAGTTAAATTAATTGCATATAGCTCCACTTTTATTTTTCGTAGGAAAATTTTATAATAATCAACGTTTTTATCATGAAATGTACTATAAAATAGATACTTGTGCAAATTCATTATTTACTGTTCATAACACATTAATGTCAAGAACGTCAGAAAAAAAGTTTTTTCTACCGAAAAACCATCAATTGACTAAAAAAAAACCCCCCATGTTAGCTTGAACGTCATCGTATAAAAATGTGAGCATGAAGTTGTACAACAAAGAAATGTTTGGTGAATCGCTTAACAATTGTTAGTTTTTTGTTGATTAGTTTTTGAAAGTAATACCGATACAGTGCCAAAATTGGTAGTTGAGCCTGTTCGATATATAGTACGTTGTTTGTAACTGCATAATCATGTACAACAACTCATTTAAATTCGACCACGAGCCATAGTCCGTATTTTTTTCCAACAATACTGTAACTGGTTGGCCACCTAGTTGCAAAAGAGGGACACAAATGAAAGCATCGAGCTGCCACTAACTGTTTTAATAGGATTTTTTTGATCCTTTTTAGCTCACCTTCTGATGAAATTGATAAAGTGCTTGATAGTGTGATGCAGAGATACATGAAGATAATGTATGAATTTTTCTGTAAAAAAAATTTAATTATCAGTTTATTATTGCAAAAAAACTTAATTTCCTGTACTTTGACTTTAGAGTAAACGAGAGCGTTTATTTTTTTTTTAGTATTGTAATATGTATGGCAAATGTAATAACATTTAATGGGAAAAAATATGCAAAATTAATTAAAATATTTTTTAAGTTGCAAAAAAAATTTCTTGTTGAAAAAAAAGTCAGATTGTACAAAAAATAATTCATCATTGCTGACATTTAATACAAGGTCTTAATCAAAGCAAGATTCCTATTAACATACCAAAAAATTTGTAATAATACTTTAAAGTTCTACTTTGAAAATTTAGTTAACAAGAAGCTAATAATTATTTTGCAATCTTATAAATAGCTTTTTGTTGTGCAATTTCATATCTGTATTCTCTTAAGGTTGTATTTAAACTCAAATGATAGCTTTTTTACGTCGATTGGAAGTTTTGCAGTACAAACAATTTTGTAACACTTTTTTAACATTAACGTGTTATCAACAATAAATAATGGATTTGTAGAAGTATCAATTTTATAAAAAATCTTATGGCAAAGAGACTGACGGTCGAAAAATTTATCTGAGAGCAATAAAAAAAAAAATATAATCAAAAAACAAAATGTAAATTTGGTATTTTTTCAGACATTGTTCGATAAGTTATTGAAGCTACTTTTTTATTCGGACGAAGCCGTTGTTCGTGTATTCTTGAAAAAATTTTGTTGAGGAATGAACAATTTTTGCTTTACTTGTAAACATACAGCTGAGTCAGATTTTTTCGTCTCTGGGCATTATATTATCAATGGTATTACAAAAGACGTCTCTGAGACGTCTTTAAGATGTCTCTGTTAACGGTACAAAAAACGTGCTAACGGCGTAGCTGTCAACGTCACTGTTAGATTTTTATTTATGCAAGGTACTTCCCATTGTTGATTACTTATAAAATAAGATAAAGATTTTTTTTGTAGTCGTCAACATGTGTATTTTCTTCTTGTACTAAAGAAATAATTTAATGTATTTTTTATAGAAGTATCGTGTACTAGACAGGTGTTTAATCCTATAATATTTTATATAGCAAACAATAATAAAAAGTGCTCTTTTATTTATTCCCACAAAAATTTCTATAAAAACTTTTACGACGATGGAATGAACGAATTTGAGAAAAAAGTTTTTTTTATGTAAAGAAAAATTTCTTATAATTTATATTATAAGTATTCCACAAGTACCTGGCAAATATACGTAAAGTGCTTACCAAAAACCTTCCAAGTTTCTACTTTTTAAAAGCCAAGTAAGTTCTTGTTATGTGATGGTTCTGTGGTATTTTTATTAGAGCTAAAATGAGACTCAGGGAAAGTTTCGGTAAAGTACTAGTATAGATTAATGCTTTTGTGAGTTTTTGTTATCTGCGATTTAAATTATTAATAAACAATTAAATCAAGTCATGTCCAGTTCTTTTAAAAGTTTGCAGTAAATCTCTGGTCTCTTTGATAGCTGAATCGTGAAAGGGGTACGTTTTCGTAGCATCTTGATTAATGGTTAGTGTCAATTATTTAACACAAAGCAAGTATTGATATATCATTTGAACGGTAACGTGTTTTAATTTATTTTCGATACTTCACTTATGCCCCCATACGACCGGTCGCATAATGTTTGTATTGGAGAACAACTAAATTACTTTAAACTATTATTATTAATAATTGTTACTTTTTAATTTGTATGGAAATATTTCTTCATATCGACTTCTTGTTCATTTTTGAATTATTGTGGGGGACTAACAACCCTCAAATATAGATATGCATGTATCCAACTTGAGTAACAAGAATGAATGTAGCATTAGTATAAGATAATTAAGCCTAAAATACAACTATCTTGTAAGCTTCTATGTCTACCGACACCCTTATTCGTTGTGAGTTGCACTATAATCTGTCAATTACTCGAGCCACCTTATCAAAGCCGCCGACGCCACTGCTTCTCTGGAGGGTGTAGCAGACCCGTGTCAGGTCATGTTGATTATTTTGGCTAGGAAGCTCTGCTTTTCCAAGTGCTGTCTTACATTTTATGATACCATAATAAATACCAAAGTTATATCTACCCATTTTATTATTACTTTTTTTTGTATTACACCTTTAATAAGATATACTACTCTGGCTAAACGGGTGCTAAAGAGGCTATTGTAGTCTTCTAGTATTCCTCGTTTACCAATGACTTCTCTCTCGTAATACTTAGGTAGAAAGTGGATGTCCGAGACAGTGTGAACGGGAGCTGTCCTCTAAGTAAGGCAGCTGGTAAGCCAGCAGATCTTCAGGACAGTACGAATTGAAGCAATCCTAGGGCATTCATGAATAACCACATTCAAAGATTTCATAACAGAGTAGATAAATTAATACATAATAATATCAATTAACCCGAGACGTTGTGCATTATAAGTAAGAGACATTGTGACTTAGACTACGTACCTACACGCTTTTACTTAGATGTCTCGTAATACATGTTGGGTATACTACCAACCCATCTTTGTACCTAAGAGTTTTCATTGTCTCCTATCGATTCCTCAGAGGTCGATCCCAGAAATACTAAAATGTATGAATATATGAGGTCACGTGGCAAAACTCTTAAGTAAAAGTATACCATGGTTGAAAATAAATATATCTATCTATCATTACTACCCTCACGTTATGATGCAAAACTACTGAAAAACATATCTTAAGTGCTATCTATTGTTAAAATACTGATCATGAAGCTATGAACAAACAAAATTTCCTCATATTTTTCTCAACATCCATATAATCTGTGCAATTAATAAAAATGATAAGCAAATACAATATTTCTTTTTATTTTAACGTACTTACAGTTAAATATTTTATATACTTATGTACATTACAACAGTATTAACTTGTATAGTTATAATAAATATGTACAAAAATAAAATTTAACCCATTCCTACCTTACATGGTGTAGTATATGTAAGGAGCACCTGGCAGTAGCTGTAGCAAGTGTCAGCCCTTTAGAAAGCGAGCAATGGCAAGCTCAAGTCTCTACATATTTTGAGTATGACTATATGCAAAGCCAGATGTAGTCACCTTGCTATTAGTCTGTATATAAATATAGTGGCTATTATAAGTAACATCAAATGTATGCTTTAAACTAGCGTGCTCAATTAGTTATTTAAATATATTGTATTAAGAACGAGGAATAATGGTACAGTTTTTTTTTTACTTGAATGTTGCTACATAGTTTCCGCTAAGATGATGTACAGCATATAACAGTGTATAAGTAAAGCACACACGTGCAGTGGTAGTAAAATAACTGAGGGCTTTCAGTTTAACAAGAGGTAACAAAAAAAAAGGACTAGTTAATTTATGTCTAAAAATAGAGCAATTAGTAGAGCATTACAATTTAACAGCAAAGCTTAATAATTATCTGCGTGATTAATTCATGGAAAGTAATATGATGTGATTCTACTAACGAAATTCTCTATCGTCATAAAAGGTTGACCTTTATTCTGACAGTAAACAAATCTTTGGCCATGGAAGAAGTTATTCATAATTCAGCCAATATGCTACCAAAGAGAAACTTTGTTAACCCTGTAAAGTCAACTATGCCTCCGAAATAAGAAATAAAGAAAAAAATGAAAAAAAAT
>NW_019379909.1:2115871-2130566 GCF_000648655.2 Copidosoma floridanum
TATTTTTTATTTTTTTTTTTTAGACGTATTATTTAGAAAACAAATTTAGATGTATTATTTCTAAAACAAATACATAATTGAATGTATTATCAGTGAATACATTTAAAAATGGAATGTTATAGTTACGAACCACACCATAAGTACAAGAAACCGAGTTTCCATAGTCGGCAGCGCTCGTAGCATAGTGGGTAAGGTTCTGGACTCGTATGCAGGAGGTTGCGGGTTCAAATCTCTTTGTTGGAAAATGTTTTTTTTTTTTGTAGAATTGTAAAAGAAAAAAATTCAAAGTGAAATGATACTTAAATTAAAATTTGTTTAAAAATCAATTGCTTGGGAGTGTGAGGGGGAACGGTGGGTAAAGGTGTGTAGAAGAGTAACACGGCATGGTTGGCAGATATACATATATAGTGAAGAGAGGGGAAGTGTATGGAGAACAGTTGGTGAGGGGGACGGGGTAAGGGGGGAAACTTGAGAGGAAGAGACTCTGGGTAAACGATTTTCGTTTAAAAAAAAAAAAATCTGTCGGTTTTAAAATTTCAGCCCCCCGAGTAACGCGACATAAAGAACTTCGTTCTAAAAAACAAACAAAAGCGAAATAGATTGAAATTAACAATTGTTCAAGGGAGCTCAAGTTCGAGTATGGTTAACCAGCAAGCATCAGGCATCGAGTGCTTTAGTTGTGGATGTATGGTTCATACATATTAAAAATGTAGACACCATGAGTATGTATGCTGTATAAGTAATCGAGTAAATCACTTGGCTTGCACTGTGAAGTCGATTGCAACAACAATTAATTTAGAAGGAGCTGCTTGAGTTTCAAGGAAAAACGATATTATGTACAGGATGATCCATGAAGTAAAATTAAGGATGATGTAAGTGATCACTTGTATTTAAATTCGAACTATATTAATGCTAATTTTAAATTCTTTACGGTGACTTTGAATATTAAGACTGTTATAATTAAATCGAGAATTATTACATTTCCGGTGATTTCAGTGGTATCTAAATATTTTTATTCAAAAAATAAGGCTTACCATTATATATACTGCCAGAAATAAGTGTTTGATTATAGGTAAAGATTTACTTAAAAAATTAAGTGTGATTGAAAAACGTAGTAACTAAAGTGGTACTTTTATAAAAAAATTAGTAAATTATCAATGAATTCAGAGTTTTTAGAATCTTTTTTCCGAAAAGGTAAGATTATATTATTTCAAAAAGTTAAGAATGTTTTTGAAAAAAATTGTCACACTAGTTTACAAATAAACTTGGACCATACCCAATGCAATAAGGGGATTATAAGTGATTACAAGGGCGTAAAGTGTTACCCGAAAGTGTTGAGCGACAGTTGCACTTTGTGCCCGTGGTAAGAAAATATCAATTATCACTCAACTTTCCTATATTATCCTGCGCAAAATAATGCATTGAAAAACGCTGTTAAAACAATTAAAGTTGATATAAATAAATAAAAGTTGCTTATAAAAACAACATCTAATGGTGGTACTATCATATTTTGTAGCTGTTTAAACAATAAATCAACGTCTCGGCTATTTGGATAACGTCCTAGCTCTTATCAGGTTCAAAAATCTATATATAATAAGACTTCTTCACAATATAAATTTTACTACAATGAACGCAAATTCAGGTAAGTGTATAACATACCTTTGATTCTTGCGAAAGAGATGTAAAATTATAATGTGGTCAGAGTTTAAAGTTTAGCGGCTTATACACTCTGCACATACACAAAAGTTGTTTTTGTTTTAAGGCAACAAATAACGAAAAAATCGTTGCGAGATATCTTTTAAATAATAAATTTATTTGACACATTACATACAAGTTTCTTTGTCAGGGCTACTAATTGACAAAAAATCATTAAATGGATTTAATTTTTTTTAAATTACATATAGCGTTTTCGATAGTAATTAGATAAGAGGCTTACAAAAAATATGTTTCAGAAAATAGGGATATTAGTTTTTGAATTAATAAGGGTTACAACAAAAAATGAAATGTATGGTCATTAAGCGGGTGATGAGATTTGAGAAAAAAAAACTATACTCACGTGTACTGTAGAAACACAGAATAAATTAATCTAGAAAAAATATGTAAATCATCTCAATTCCTCAATCTTTCATCTAAAGGTATTTCTTCTGCATCAGCTAGTGATTATTTTATTGTTAAACGAGTTAGAGACTTAAACAAGTACAGTTAAGTAACCACCAAAAAAAAAACTATTGTTGTAAGTTCTAAAGGGTTAACTAAATAAAGCATAAATGTGTCCAGAAAAGTGGGACCACTGAATGATATTAAGCCACTCAGGTGTTCTCAGCGTGAACGCAAGCCCGTCTCTCGATGGAGTTGTAACGAAAGTAAGTTGATATAATATTTTTCCTTAAGGACTAAAGGATTGTAGCATATTTAACTAGCACTATGTAGTTGATGTAGCGAGCGTCGGCCCTGTTATGGTTGTGAAATAGCAAGCTCAAGTCTGTGCGCATTCCAAGTACGACTGTTTAAAGCTAGGCATAGCCATCTGGCCATCACTCTGTATATAAATATATTTTCCTAAAATAATTAACAATAAATGTGTGCCTCAAACTAGCATGTTTACTTCTAAGCCTTAATACATAGTTCACAGAAGTATTTCGTTTGCTCTTAGGTCCCTTTTGCTCTCTTCACTCCTTGTACTCTTGTTACAAACTAAGATTCTTATTTCCCTACTTTCCAAAAATTTTTCATTTTGTTGCTTTCTATTCATTGCTTCATACACCTTCTCTCCATAGAGTCTATATATTCTACTAATATCTTACTTAATTAAATAATATTAAAAATTTTTCTAGCTCTTAGGGCCATCATCCTTTGTTGCCTCTCAAATTTTAACAGATTATTATAGTTCTTATGGCTTAGTAGATCTCATGACTTCTTATTATATCATATAACATTAAATAATACAACGAGATGCATGCTGCATAACAATTTAGATATGTAAACGTGTTATCAGTATCTTAGAAACGGCTTGTACTGTTTTGGTACGATCATAACGCATTTAATTTCTTATGACTTATCAAAACTAGTATTTGGTTGGCTTTGGATATACGTTACTGTAAAATGTATACCTTTTTAAAAGAAAAATATATAACTGCCCATAAAAATGTCTAAAAACTTTTTTTTATAAAGTACAACCAATTTTGTTTACAATTATGTCGCTGAGATTCACTTATACTTATAATAAAATAAAGGAAAAAAGTAAATGGTCTTCTATTGTAGATAAATAGTCACGAGAATGAATTTTAAGTATTTTAATTCATTTTTAGAATATATGGTTGATTCCTTATATGATCGATGTGATTGCTACACTTTACTTGAACTCTAATTTTCGAATTCTGTAATTTTTTTGTTCTGTATGAAATAATATCAACTAACTATTATTGTTTTCTCTTACAGGTATTTAATTGGCAATAAAATGTTAAGGTTTATCGTAATAAAATTACACATTTGTGACCATAACTGTTAGCTAGAGTTTGTTTGAAAATAAAAAAATTAACTCTAGCATACTTTTTTTTGTAGCACGACATATTATATTATATACTTAGTATTTGTCACTTCAAAACCCATAATTTCGTACTAAAATGATAAAAAGCGCATGCTTAGCGATCTTAAAACATCAAGCTGTTTACATGCTTCTTCAAACGTATAACGTGTAACTTACTTCTTTTCAAACAAGCTACCGTAGCAAAACTTGAACTACAAGCGCAACCTCCAAACAATCTTACAAAGCACTTATCTTACAACATCCATTAACACTTGTACATGCAAGAATGTAAATAATCAACGATCTCAACATTTCTAACTGCGTATATCTGCAAGAAATATCATACAAAATTTTGACAACAACTTGTACTTAATGCACAATCAGAGAGATCAGCATTTTTAACCATAAACTACTGTGTATTGATTGCACCATGACTGTGCTCGTGTTAATCGAGAGTAATTAGTTTAAACTCTGATTGGTCGTTCATACCCATAACCTGTTGTATTCTTCTAAAATTTAAGAAAGTAAACACTTTCTGCACACACCAACCCTTACCTTTTCTCTTTTATCAAGTACTCTAAAGTTACTATGAAGGTTATAGAGTGAGTTCTGTTGCGTCTTTTAAGTAGATGTGAGACATAATTTGGTAATTAAGCTACATGTTGAAAGTATGCATTTCAAATAAATGTAAAACTTCGTTCGGTGACTTCGATTGTGTGAGAAATGCTTGAGCAAACCAGGGTACTTAGACTCACTTAAAGGGTGAATCAAAAATGAACAAAAAAGAAGGGATGGTCAGTTTGTGTTTTGTGACGTTAAAAATAGTAGCTTCATTACTGTCATTGCGTTGAGTACTCTCGCGAAGAATGAGAATCATCGTTGTGATCAGTCTTCTAAGATCGTGCGACTACGTGCGTGCAAGCAGTGACCTAAGCAGGGATTTTATTTATTTTTATTCAATTCATTAAATCATTGGATACAACATATTTTGTTTGTTAATGAAATTTATTTTATCAATTTAAAAATTTTAAGATTTAAAATTCTAGTTGATAGAACCATAGTCTTAGCTTTGATGAATAAGTTTAATGTCTAGCTAAAATTAAAAAGGTAACGTTAGACAAAAACCTTAGTAAGAACGTGAGACAAAGAGATGAATAAAGTATGCATTTATAAGATTTTAATTGAAACAGTAGGCCAACGAGAGGTTGGCGTACGGTACACCAACACCACGTCATACATATCTTTCGTTGAAACCTAAGTCTAGAACAACGCGTCAACTACTTATATAAAGAGAATACAGTAAGTGGGAGAAAATAGGGCTTTTGAGACGACGGCTGGTTCCTGATAAAGAAAAAAAAATAAATTTATTTGTTTGTAGGATGAATCTACGAGCTTCACTCTTTACATAAAAGTTTAGGTGTAACAATAGTATTTTTTATCTTCAAAGTTCTACTTACGTTAAATAAACAATAAATACACATAGAAGCATACTATTTTTTTACTTTTTGGGCTGTTTTTTTTTTCTTAGACTATAAAATATTTCTGAAATGTTACTTATAATCTCGAAAACTTTTTTTTGGGTAGTTCTATTCACCATTTTATTCGGATAGTTAGTGTGCACTTAGTAAGCAATGTTCAGTTCACATGTGGTACGTATTCAATGAAGGTAATCACAAAAAATCTCTCGGACTTAGTGCTAGCCCTGGCAATATTTGCCACGAAGTACGAAAACTACTGTTATGTTTTACAATAAATCCTTCTAATTGTAACTTATCTGCTCTTAATAAATAGAATAACACTTTAACCCTTTTTAGTAATTTATGACAAGATTTTCGTATATTTTTTTCACTTTACATCGATAAAAAGTTAGTTTTTTTGTTTAACTTCTATTCCCATTTGAAAATAAAATGATCTCTATAAATTATAAATAAAAAATCAAACATTCATAGCTTCTCAGCATAAGAATTATATGTCACGCTGTGTGTGCATGTGTGTACGTGTATTTCATATCTTCGAGGTCAATATTTTACGTACACAATCACTTATGCATCAAGGGCCTCGTATACGACATGATCGCATGCATAAGTATAACAACGTCCTTACTGTAAGTACAAGGTTGCCTCATATTATGCTGATATATAACGTGGCCAGCATTGTTGTTTCAATGGTTTTATATACTTTTACGGACGTGGTCCAGCGTGGCCGGTCTACGCCCGTGGCTTGCGCGTTTAGCGCGAGCTCAGCGCTTTTCAGCCGAGCGCCCGAGCACTTGGCACCAGCCAGATCGTAAGGCCGAGTCAGCACACAGGTATAATGCTCAGATTAGCTCTGGGCATTAGGTGATGTTTCTCCAAATTCCTTAGAAATTCGGAGGAGGAGCTAGGGCCTAAGAACAGTGGTCATTTCACAACAGTGGACGGCAGTCAGGATTTGATAGTGCTTCTAGGCAGTTGTAGTGCTTCCTCGCGATCTACTCGAATAAACGGGATACAAACCAATAACCGTCTCTACCATCGTTTGTCGGAAACCTTCTGTAACAATACGTTATATGTTAAAATTTTTAAACTAATTGTATTGTAAACATGACTAAATTAATTTATTGGCACGTTGATTGTCGAATTCAAGGAATGCATGCCGATTTTTAAATTGTTATTCAGAAATTTACTCATTATATTCAAAACTAATTTGTAAAATAAGTGAAAAATTTACTGGCAACATTATTTAACTTCTGAGTTATACTTAAAGTTGTATTAAGTATTATTCCTACTGCTGACGCAAAACCAATATCATTAATAATAAAAAAATTTAGCTGCACTTTTCAGTAAAATCCAATTAGTACTGTTGTATTATTATTTTTTAAACGTACAAAATTAAAACATCAACCATTATTGTAACAACATAATGTTTTGCTTTTTTGTTGTCAATGCAGCTTTTCAAGAATATCGCTCGTTGGTTGACTTAATTCAATTGGAAGCCTCTTTTACTCGCATTAATGTTATAAAAACGCTTAATCAAAAAGGATAATAGTTCTCTTTACGTGTGTTACCTGTCCCCTCAGGATTCAGTTTATTCTTAATTCTGGCGTCCCGTAAGTACATTCAACACGCAAGGCACAACGTATTGTTCGAGGCAACTTGGATATACTACACAGACATTAATAGTCTCAGACTATGCTAACGAGTAATATATACTGAAAGAGGCCTGATCAAACTGGCTTGGCAACTGAAAAAAAGCATAAGCCTAATTAACTTCTATTCCAGCCATTAATTTATTCATATAGTGTGAGAAGCTCCTGAAATGTATCTGCAAAAAGCATTAAGAAATTTTATAGCAGTAGTATACGGCAAACTATCAGTGAAAGATGTGAGTATTTTATGAGTATTATAAATAATACTTAACCTTGCTTGTGTCACCCAAGAAACTCAGTTTATGTGAATGACCGTTTTAAATTTGGCCAAGTGAAAAGATAAAATAAGTTACTTTATCTACATTGATTTAATTAAAACTTTTCATTTAAAGTAATGAAGCAAGTAAGGCTCAAGAGCTGAATACTAGGTTACCCACCAATGGCATTGTTTAAAAACGGTTAAGTCTTAATATAATGAATAAGTGAGCATGTCTGAAAATTTTAAGAAAAACCTGTTCATATACTATTCTAGTTTATTATAATTTTTAAATTTTTTACAATTATTTAACGGCACTATCTCATAGTGTGCAAAAATCAAGCATTAAAACACGTACCTTCTTATGACGCATACTTGACTCCCTCAAAGGACTTTTTACAAGAGGTACGAAATAAATGATCTTTTATAACAGCCACATAAGAACCTACGTATCCTTGCTCAGTTGTTTTTAGACTCAAAAGCAAAGCCAAATCAAAGTTTTATAGGTTCTACTTTTAACTTAGCCGATCAGTTAATAAACCTCTTGTAACAAGAATCTCCCCTCCCCTCCCAATTGTATCACGAATACATGGTAGAACTTTCAAATACTATGGCACGATTTATCGCAAAATGAGCAATTTTCCACTTTGACTGGCGACAAAAAATTTTCACTGGCGACTTGCGATAATTTGTGCGAAAACGCATAATTGTTAAAGTCGCTATCGCCATGGTAATTAATAAAAAAATTTTAGTTACGGAGCAATTCCATAATTTGAAAATACCGTATGATAATGTAGTAAATGCCTACATCATCATACCACCGTAGTTGTCTGTGGGTCACTTGCGAACATATACCTATAGCTATAGTATTATTAGTATATACCACATTCTTCAAGTTCCATCTTTTTTTTGTATGCCAACGGCTGATTATGTGACTTACATACTTACTCACTCTTATCTCTTCCTTTCCATTTTATTATTAGTACCCCTAAATAGTATCCTCTTTAACTCTATTGTGTATGCCAACAAGTAATGCTGTAATTGAAAGAATGTTCTCTACTATGAATTGTACAAAAACCAAAATTCGATACAAAATGTTATTAAAGTTATTAAAAGCAATTATGAGAATAAAAATCCATTTCTATGCGATTGGGAAATGCTGCAAAAACTTGAAAGTCAGTGATCAAATGTTAAATGATTTCACTTCTTCCATCATTTATTGTTCTGTTACAAGCTCGAGGGAAGCTGAAATAAGCAACAATAACTTGAAAATAAGGAAATCGAAGTGATGGAAATATTGTGACATTCCATGTATCAGTCTGACAGAAAAGTTTTTAAATTGATCGATTCAATAACATACGTAAAAAGTATTTATATTTTTAATTTTATGTACAATAAAGCATACTGGAACAGTAACATTGTGTATTAAAGATAAACTAAAAATTTTTCTTGTTGAACATTTTACACGAATTATTTTTATCTGCTAGAAATTAAATGTTGTATTGTGTGTGTGTGTCTGCATGTGTGTCTGTGTGTTATAATATGTGATAGTTAATTATTAACTTAGAAACTCAAAACTTCAAGAATATTTAGTATTTACCGATTTTATTTCTTATTTTGATAAAATTAAAAGAATATTTCACACTTGCGATTTCACGTGCGATTTGATGTTCGCACACTGGCGACTTTGTGTGATTTTTGTTCTAATAGATGGTGACAAGAATGGTCATATAGGCGCACATTGTGGAGAGACGTGGAAGGGGTATACCGAATGTATGTCTACGAGAAGAGGAGTGGAAATGTTAAATTATAATGTATAAATTGTATAATGTATAAATAATAGTTACATCTTAAGAAACTAATTTTATTAATATGAAATTGTGAAATGGCCTTGCCAACGAGAAGTATTAACTTACTAAATTATTGAATAGATTTAGTATAAAAATAGTTATTTACGTAACAAGTGCGGAAAAGACGATTTCCCGCACGAGTAGTGATTGACTTACACGAGTGCCGGAGTTGACGGGAACGAGTACCAGTTGAGCACACGAGTGCGTAGCACGAGTGTGATCGCAAGGTACGAGTTACCGTCACCGGCCACGAGTGCGAGTCTATCACACGAGTGCGGGAAATCGTCCCGCACGAGTTGCGTACAAGTTTTTTCGCAATGTGTGAGGAAAATAGGTACAAAATAGGTTTGAATTTTGATTTCCAGTGTGTAGCAAAATTTTTTCCGGTGTGTGGCAAAACCTTTTCCACACACCTTTTCCGCACACTGTGCGGCAAAAACCTTTGCCGCACACTTTTTCCACACACTGTGCGACAAAAACCTTTGCCACACACCTTTTCCGCACACTGTGCGGAAAAACCTTTGCCGCACACCTTTGTCGCACACTATGTGGGAAAATCGATTTTTCACACTAATACCAGTGCGAAAAACACCCATTTTCCGCACACTATTGCGAAATAGTAGTTTTCCTACGAGTTTGAAAAGTCTCTGCGAACCGAGAGGTTTGCGGTCCAAGCCAAAGGCGAGGGACGTAACGAGGTTCGTAAAGGAGACTTTTCGAACGAGTTCCGGAAAACTGCTTTTTTGCCCGAGGCAGTACCAGCCTCCCAAAACCACCCGAGGGCGGAAAATATATTTATTTAAACGTATAAAAAAAAAAAAAAAAAAAGTTGGTAACATTATTTATAAATTGAAATAAAACGTAAATAAGAGACATTTAACCTGAACGATGAACTGCATGAAAACAAGAAATCTACAGAAAGTTGGAATCGATCCTGTGATAGCAAAACAATTCGAGCGGCGGCATAAGCATAAAGTAATTTAGCTACCGAAACTTTGGTCCTTAGAAATCTAAAAGCCACTTATATTTATTAATAATCTTCGGAGCTTGTCCTACAGTTGATAACAATTATGAGGAAAAATAATAAATAAGGGATTATAACTGAACTGCCATCCTTAAAAAAATAGCTAAACATTTTTTCAAAATAATACTGAATTTCAACATAAGTATTAAAAGTAGGAGAAAAAGAAAAAAGAGCGAGAGCAAAAATCACTTTAATATATACCTATACGATATAAGTACACGGTTGCGGTCAAAAACGAAAAACTCGTGTGGTCGCTTGCTTTAGCTGTGCGTTTAGATATATAGCTATAGTTAACATTTCCACTTCTCTTCTCGTAGACACACATTCCGTATACCCCTTCCACGTCTCTCCAAAATATGGGCCTATATGACCATTTCCACGCGAATCCACTCCTCTTCTTGTAGGCGGACGCTATCCAATATGAGTTCTGAGATGTGCCCCCGGTTTGACGGCTGGCCGCGGCGGGGCGCTCCAATCAGGGCCAAAAAGTCGTCTCGCATCGTAGCATTGGCGTTAGCAATCTTTTTACTCATCGCTGACTCTGGTCATGATATGCAATCCTGAATAGTGTGTTATATTATCATGGCCTTACTTTTTTAAGAACCTTACTACGTGCCAATGTACTATATTTATTCTTATAATTTCACTTAAGGCTATCCTAACCATCGACAGACCTTTTTTTAGTACGACAACTAAAACTTGTATAATCAAGAACAGTATCATCAATTTATCATTAAAAACAATATTACTTTTACCCTTACTATCGGAAAGCAAGAACAACACTCACTGTTTAGTCGTAATTGCGAGTTTGAATCCGATCATGCATTCAAAATCAATTATGACAATAAAATGCTATAAAGCTTTTTGATCAAGTACAATAGAAAATTCGTTAGTAGTTAGGTTATGCCATAAAACATTTTTAAACGATTAGACAATATTTATAATACATAAAAGTGGGAAGTTAATGTCATTAGTGATAATGCATTAAAGAACGGTACAGAAATGAGTGGTTACAGAAAAGCAATTAAATTAAAAGGAAGAGCTCCAAAGTGGATAAACATTTTAGGTACTGTCACTGTTAACTTATAAGATACAGATCACATATTCGACATTATCAACCCAAAATTGCCAATAAATAATGTGTGCATTTTAGTAGATCTATTTTTCATCAAACAAAATTCCATAATCAAAATAGTTCAAACGCATAAGTAGTAAAAATGATTGAAATTGAATCTGTACGTTATTAAGAAACAAAATTGAATTTATAAAATAAATTAAAAAACAAGAAAAAAAAAGGTGACACATACTATTATACAAGTACTACGGATACATTTATGTGTGATTGTCCATGCATGCACGCGTGTTTCGATGCATCAGGGTATTTTACTTAAGTATTTTTTCCACGGACTTCTCTTCAGGTGTACACTGGTTACCAGTTAGAATAGGTAATAGCTGCAGTTTTGGTGCATGCGTATGTATACATTTATGCACATATCGGCTGAACTATGAATGTCAGTGTATTATATACATATATGTAGTATAAAAGCCAGCTTGAAAAGCTGCTCGCCAGTCAGCAGCAGCAGCACTGTACTGTATATGTATAAGTAAAATTTACAGCCGCTGGAAGAATCAGAGGAAGACCGCATAACCATGTCACAAAATTATGTCAGTTTTTAGAAAGTTACTCCCTAAGCCGAAATTCCGACCGTCTTATAAAAAGTTTTGCTTATAAAAACCTAACAATACAAGCGCCTATCACCACAGAAACCGGGGCACTTACTGGTCACTTTGTTATGAATAAAGTAATTTAATAACACAAGTGACAATCCCCACAGAACCCAGAGCGCTACTTAGTCGCTTTGTTAGAGAATAAATAAATTAAATAATACAAGTGCAAGTAAAGACTTACAACCCGTGTAATATAGATACAACCCATGGCCCTTATTCACCGATTTAATAATAAATCAACAACTTTAATATCACATGCGTTTATTACAATGCAACCCAGAGAGCTTTTTGGTTGCTTTGTTGATCAATGAATTAATTTACTGACACAAGCACAAATCCACACACAAGCTGTGGTGCTTACTAGTTGCAGTGTTAATAATAAAAAAATTAAAAGACAAAAAAAATAATTACCACAAAACCTGAGGCGCTTACTCGTCACTTTATTGATAAATAAATAAATTAAATAACAAAAGCACTTATCCCTACTAAACCCAGAGTGCTTGATACTTGCTTTTCTAATAAATAAATAAATGAAAAGACATAAGCCCTAATCACCACACAACCCGAGGTGATTACNCATAACTCGAAAAGCTCACTGGTCGCCTTGTTATTAATGAAATAATTTGATAACACAAGCATCAATCTCCTCAGAACCCTGATCACTCACTGGTCGCTTTGTTATTAAGGAAATAAATAAAATAACACCAGGGCCAGTCTCTATACAACCTGGGGCCCTTACTGGCCATTTTAGTAATAAATAAATAACTTTAATATCACAAGCGTTAATCACAACACAACCCAGAGAGCTTACAGGTTGTTTTGTTAATAAATAAATTATTTCAATAACATAAGCACAAATTCACACATAACCTGAATTGCTTACTCGTCGCTTTATTAATAGTTTAATTAATCAATAACATAAGCGGCAATCACTACCAAACTTGAGGCGCGTTCTGGTCGGTTTGTTATTAAATAAATAATTTAATAATACAAGCACCAACTTTTACACAACCTTGAGTATTTACTAGTCACTTTGTTGAGAAATCAATTAATTTTATTACACAAAGACCTAACACCACACAATCCGGAGCCCTCACTAGTCACTCTGTTATTAAATACATGAATAAAAAAAACAAGTGCCAAATTCCACACAACGTGGGGAGCTTACTGGTTGCTTTAGTAATAAATTAATAACCTTGATATCTCAAGCGCCAATTACCAGACAACTCAAGGGGCTTACTGGTAGCTTTGTTATAAAAAAAAACTTTAATATCACTATCACAATCGCCAATCCCCAAACAACTCGGGGCGCTTGTTAGCCACTTTAATGATAAATTAGTAACTTTATTATCAAAAGAACCAATCACCACACAATTTGGGGTGCCTAATGGTCGATTTGCTAATAAATAAATTGAATTGATAATATAAGCGCCAATGACCACACAACCTGGGGCACTTACTGGTTGCTTTGTTATGAATATACTAATGAAATTTCACAACCACCAATTCCCACGCAACCCAGGGCGCTAATTAATCTCTTCATAAATCAAATAATTAATTAAATAACACAAGCGCTTATTTTCACAATACCCATAGGGTGCTTGCTGGGTTGCTTTGCTAACGAATTAATAAATACAAAGACACAAGCACCAATTACCACACAACTCAGAGCACTTACTGCTAACTTTATAAATATATAAAATAATTGACTAACATAAGCGCTAATCACTTTACAACCCAAGATGCTTACTGGTCGCTTTGTTATTAATAAATAGATCAACTAAAACAACAGCCAGTCTCTATACAACCCACGATCCTTTTTGGCTACTTTAATAATAAAATAATAACTTTAATATCAGAAGTGCGGATCACCACACAACCTAGAGAAATTACTGGCTTTTTCGTCAATAAATGAGCTAATTTAATAAGACAAGCACCCATCCATACACAACACTGGGCGCTTCTTAGATGCTTTGTTATTAAACAATTAAATAAAAAGACGCATGCACTAAATACCTAATAGTCTGAGGCGCTTAATGGTCACTTTGATAATGAATTAATAAATTTAATAAAACAAGCGCCAGTTCCTACACAACCCAAAGTGATTATTAGTCGCCTTATTATAAATGATATAATTCAATAACATAAACGCTAATCACCACAGAGCCAAAGGCGCTTACTGGTTGCTTTGTTATTATAAACTAGTTGAATAATACAAGCACTAATCCACACACAATCCAAGGCACCTACTGGTGGCATTGTAAACAAATAAATAAATGAAAAGACACAAGAACCAATTTTCAGACAAACTGGGGCGCTTATAGTCGCTTTGTTAATGAATAAATGAATAAAAAGTCACACGATTTGATCCCTACAATAACTATGGGGCTTACTGGTCGCTTCGTTATTAATCAAAAAATAAAATAACACAAGCACCAGTCCCTACACAACTTGGGGCCCTTACTAGCTACTTTGGTGATGAATTAATAATTTAAATATCACAAGCATAAATAACCACACAACCCATAAAGATTACTGGTTGCTTCGTTAAAAAATAAATAAATTTTTATATTACAAGCACTTATCACTACATTACCTCGAGCGCTTACTAGTTGCTTTGTTAATAAATCAAAGAATTAAAAGCCGGAAGAAGTAGTTAGTGCACGACCAAAGGCGCTTACTGGTCACTTTAATAATAACTTTATTAATTGAATATTATAAGCGCCAATCACTACACAACCCAAGGTGTTAACTAGTAGGTTTGTTAATAAATAAACTATTAATTACCACAAGCACCAATCTTTTCACAATCCAAAGAGTTAATTGGTCGTTTTGATAATAAATAAATCAATTAAATAACACAAGCACTAATCTCCACACAACCCCAGGTGTGTAGTAGTTGCTTTATTATTAAATACACAAATCATATAATACAAGTGCCAATCCCCACACAACCCAGGGTGCTTTCTGGTCGCTCCATCTATTCGCTCCGAGCCGATGCAGAGGTTGCGCTCCCTCTAGCCAAAATCAGGCAACATTTCTTGCATGTAAACAAACGGTTTAGAACATATATACATACGTACAGCTGCTTGTGATTGGCACTTGGCAAGCTAGAGAGAGAACGACGATCCTCTCCTGCTGTCTTATTCAGCCAATCACAAGCAGCTATACGCATGTATATATG
>NW_019379909.1:2130606-2165363 GCF_000648655.2 Copidosoma floridanum
TGGCTCGGAGCGAATAAATGGATTAATTTATCACCACAACATCAATCACCGCACAACCCGGGGTGCTCACTGGTTACTTTATTAATTAATAAATAAATTGAATAACACAAGAACTACTTCTCATACAACTCGAGGCACTTACTGGTCACTTTGTTATTAAACAATTAACTTCAATATCTCAAGCACCAGTCCCTAAACATTCCGGGGCTCTTACTGGTGACTTTAATAATAAATAAATAACTTTAATAACACAAGCGCCTCTCACCACATAACTCGAAAAGCTCACTGGTCGCCTTGTTATTAATGAAATAATTTGATAACACAAGCATCAATCTCCTCAGAACCCTGATCACTCACTGGTCGCTTTGTTATTAAGGAAATAAATAAAATAACACCAGGGCCAGTCTCTATACAACCTGGGGCCCTTACTGGCCATTTTAGTAATAAATAAATAACTTTAATATCACAAGCGTTAATCACAACACAACCCAGAGAGCTTACAGGTTGTTTTGTTAATAAATAAATTATTTCAATAACATAAGCACAAATTCACACATAACCTGAATTGCTTACTCGTCGCTTTATTAATAGTTTAATTAATTGAATAACGAAAGCACTTATTTTAACTATCTCAGGGCGCTTACTAGTTGCTTTGTTTATAAATAAATGAATGAAAAAACACAAGCACTAATCACCACACAATCCAAGGTGCTTACGGTTCGCTTTGTTAATAAATAAATTATTTCATAACACGAGCACCAATCTTTACACAACTTAGAGTGTTTACTGGTTACTTTGCTCATAAATAAATTGTTTTAAATAAGCAAGCACCGACTCCCAAACAATACGGGGAGCTTACTCGTCACTTTGTTATTAAATAAATGAACTAAATAACACGGGAAAATCCCCACACAACATTTTACGCTTACTGGTTGCTTTATTTATTATTAAATAAATAACTTAACTATTACTAACTCCAGTACCTAAACAATACAGGGCACTTACTGGCCACTTGAACAATAAATTAATAACTTAAATATCACAAGCACCAATCACCACACAACTCAGGGCACTTACTTGTCGCTCTGTTATTGATGAAATAAGTAAACAACAGAAGCACTAATCCCCACACCACCTCGAGGCGCTTACAGTTTGCTTTGATATTAAATAATTAAATTTGATACAGCAAGCGTCAATTACAACACAACATGCGGGGCTTGCTAGTCGCTTCGTTAATAAATAAATGAATGGAAAGACAAGAGAACCGATCCTCTTCCAAAATGAGGCTCTTACTGGTCGCTGTGTTATTAAAAAAAAAATTAAAAGACACAAGCAAAAATTGTCACACAACCTAAGGAGCTCTTACTCATCGCTACTTTAGTAAATAAATTAATTCAATAATACAAGTACTTATTTCCACAGAACCCGGAATACTTGCTAGTTGCTTTGTTCATAAATACATAAAAAAAAAGCTCTTATTACTACACAACCCGGGGCGCTTTCCGGTTGTTTTAATAGTAAATGAATTAATTCAATAACATAAGCACCAATCACTACACAATTCGAGGCACTCACTTATCGATTTAATCTTAAATAAATATTTTAATAATACAAGCACCAATCTTTACAGAATCCAGAGTGTTTACGGGTCACTTTGTTAATAAATATATCAAATTAATTACACTAGCACCAAACACAACGCGATCCGGGGTGCCTACTAGTTGCTTTGTTATTGAATACATAAATTAAACAACACAAGCGCCAATCTCCACACAATCTGGGGCACTTACTGGTTGCTTTAGTAATAAAATAATAACCATAATATCACAAGCATTAAACATTGCACAGTCTGGGTCCCTTACTAAGCGCTTTATTAATAAATCAACAGAAGTCAATTAGTTAATAGCAAGAGCGTTAATTCCAGCACATCCTAGGGCATTTACTGGTCGTTTTCTTATAAATCAATTCGTTCATCAACATAAGCGCTAATCACTGCACAACCTGACGCGCTGACTGATTGGTTTTTTATTAAATAAATACTTTTATGACACAAGCACCAATCTTAACACAACTTGAGGCGTTTATTTGTCGCTTTGTTAATAAATAAATTGATTTAATAAAACAAACACAAATCCTCACACAACCCTAGGCGTTTAAGTACAAGAAACTTTGTTGTTAAATACATGAATCAAATAAAACAAGTGCCAGTACTTACAGAAACCGGGGCGCTTACTGTTTGCTTTAGTAACAAATTAATAACTTTGATTTCACAAGTGCCAACTACCAGACAACGTAATGTGCTTACTGGTTGCTTAAGTATTCAATAAATTAATTAGATAACACAAGAACCAATCCCTTCACAACCTGAAGCACTAACTAGTTGCTTTGTTAACAAATAAATAAATAAAAAGGAACAAGCACCAATCACCGTAAGACTAAGGGCACTTTTTGGTTGCTTCGTTAATAAATAAATAAATAATAAGACATAAGCACCAATTACCACAAATTCTCAAGTACTAACTAGTCGCTTTATAAATGAATAAATTGATTCAGTAATATAAGCGCAAATCACTACACATCCCAAGGGGCTTACTGGTCTGTTTTTCATTAAATAAATGAATTAAATAATACAAAAGCCAATTCCTAAACAACCCAGAACGCTAACTGGTCGCTATAGTAATAAATAAGTTAACTTATTAACGCAACAACAATCACTACACAACACAGAGTGCTCACTTATCACTTTGTTATTAAATAAATAAATCAAATAACACAAGTGCTAATTCCTTAACAACAAAGGGTGTTTACTGATCACTTGAGTGATAAATAAATTCATTTAATAACACAAGCACCAATCACCACACTACCTAAGGTGCTTACTGCTGGCTTTGTAATTAAATAAATAAATAAAACATCACAAGAGCCAATTACCACACAACTTAAAGCCTCTACCAGTTGCTTTGTATTAAATGAATTAACTTAATAACACAAGCGCCAATTCCCACACAACCGAAGGCGTTAACTGGTCGCTTTAGAATTGAATAAATTAGTTTAATAACACCAGAGACAATTACCACACAACACGGGGCGCTAACTGGTCATTTTATTAATAAATGAATAATTTTGATAACAGAAGCACTTATTCCCAGAAAATCTGGGGCCCTTCCTTATTGCTTTGTTAATAAATAAGTAAATAAAAATTCACGAGCACCAATCACAACCCAATCCAAAGCACCTACTGGTCGCTTTAATAAGAAATACATCGATTTAATAACATAATCACCAATCATTATCCAACTTAAAGTGCTAACTGGTCGGTTTGTTATTAAATAAATAATTTAATAACACAAACACCAATCTTGACACAATCTGGGGCACGTACTAGTCACTTTGTTATTTAATACATAAATCGAATAACGCAAGCGCCAATCCCAACGAACCCAGGGGGCTTACTGGTCACTTAATAATTAAGTAATTAATTTTATAATACAAGTGCTAATTCCTACACAATTTAGAGCACTAACTGGTCGCTTTGTTGATAATTAAAAAAAATAAATAACACGAGCACTAACTTTCATACAACCCAGGGAGTGTATTGGTTGCTTTGTTATTGATAAATTAATTAAATAACACGAGCACCAATCGCCACACAACTCACGGCGCTTACTGAAAGTTTTGTTTTCAAATAAATTAATTTGATAACACCAGCAGTAATTCTTGCGCAGCCGGAAGCAATTACTGGTCGCTTTGTTAATAAACAAATGAATCAAATTACATGAGCGCCAATCACCACTTAACCCTGGGTGCTTACTGGTCACTTTGTTAATAAATAAATAATTAATTAACAAAAGCACTAATCCGTATACCACCCATGGCGCTTCCTGGTTATTTCGTTACGAAAAAAAAAGAATCGAATAACGAGAGCGCCCATCACTATACAACCAAGGGTGCTTACTGGTCGTTTAATTAAATGATAATTTAATTTGACAACAGAATTGCCAATAACCACACAACCTAGGGCGCTTACTGGTTGCGTTGTTATTAAATAAATTAATTTAATAACACAAGCACTAATCCCTACACAACCTGAGGCGTTTATTAGTCACTTTTTTGATAGATTAACTAATTTAATAACGTAAGGGATACTCACCACACAATCCAAGGTGCTTACTGGTCGCTTTGATATAAAATAAATAATTTGAATAGCAAGAGTGCCAATAACTACTCAACCCAGGAAGCTTACTGGTCACTTTATTAATGAATATATTAAAATAATAACACAAGGATCACACTTCGCACAACTTAGGGCACTTATTGGTCACCTTGTTAAAAAATAAATAAATTATATAAATTGAGCACTCAATTCTACCCAACAAAAGGCATCTACTGGTCCCTTGAAAAACAAACAAACTCATTCAATAACACAAGCACAAATCCATACACAACCTAGGGTGCTTAGTGGTCACTTTATTAATAATTTAATAACATTAATATCGCAAGCGACAATAAGCACGCAACCTAGGGAGGTTCCTGGTTGCTTTATTATGAAATAAATTAATTAATAAACACAAGCAGCAATTCTCACACAACTCAGGACGTTTATCGGCCGTTTTGTTTGTGGATTTTTAAATAAATAACATAAGTGATTGTTATAACTCAACCGACGGCGCCTAATGGTCACTTTTATATCAAATACACAAGATAAATAACACAACCGCCAATTTTAAGACAACCCAGGGTGCTTACTGGTCACTTTATTCTCAAATAAATTAATTTGATAACACAAGCACTGGTTTTCACACAACATGGGGCGCTTACTGGTTGCTTTAGTAATTAATAACTTATTTAATATCACAAGCACTAATCTCCACGCAACTCAAGGCGCTAACTAGTAGCTTTGTTAGTAAAGACATAAACAGAATAATACAAACACCAAGTACCACACAACCCTGGGCGCTTAGTGCTCGCTTTGTTGTGAAATGAATGAATTTAATAACGTAAGCGACACATACTTCGAAATTCAAAGTACTTTGTAATCGTTTTTTCATTAAATAAATAGCTAAATGAAACAAGCAGCAATCCCCACACAACTTAGGGTGCTCACTGGTCACTTTGTTTAGAATAAATTGATTCAAAAACACAAGCACCAATTACAATGCAACCCGGGGCGCTTTCTGGTCGCTTTATTATAAAATACATAAAATATATGACACAAGGGTCAAACTTAACATACTCTGGGGCACTAACTGGTCACTTTATTATTGAATAATTTGATTAAATAACATAAGTGCCAATTACCACACAACCCAGGGTGCTAACTTGTAGCTTTGTTATTAAATAAATTAATACAATAACACAAGCAGCAATCCTTACACAATACAGAGCACTTACCAAATACTTTGTTACTTATTAATATAATTGAATATCATAAGCACTAACTATCACATAACCCAGGGTGCCTTCTGGTTGCTTTGATATTAAATATATAAATAAAATAACACAAACACCAATCCCCATACGACTTAGGGTGCTCACTGGTTCTTTTGTTAATAAATAAGCTAATGTGTTAACACAAGCACAAATTACAACACAACACGGGGTGCTTACTAGTCACATTGTTAATGATTACCTAAATTATATATCACAAGAGCCAATCTTCATACAAACTGGGGCGCTTACTGGTCGCTTTGTTATTAATCAAATGAATTTAATAACACAATTGCCAAACCCCAACACAACCCAGGGCACTTACTCGTGGCTTTGTTAATAAATCACTTAAGACATTAACACAAGCGCCAATCACCACACACCCCGGGGGACTAACTGGTCACATCATCAATGAATAAAATGATGAAATAACATAAGCGCTAATCACCACACAACCGGGGGTGCTTACTGGTCGCTTTGTTATTAATAAATCAAATAAATAACACAAGCACCAATCATCACACAATCCAGGGCGCTTACTGGTTGTTTTATTATTAAATAGCTTAATTTAATAACTTGAGCGCCACTTACTACACAACCCAGGTTGCTTACTTGTTGCGTTGTTATTAAATAAATTAATTTAATAACACAAGCACCAATCTCCACACATCCTGGAGAGCTTACTGGCCATTTTAACAATAAATCAATAACTTTAATATCACAAGCACCAATCACCACACAACCCGGAGCGCTAACTGGTCGCTCTGACAATTTATCAATAAATTAAATAAAACAAGCGCCAATCCCCACATCATTCGAGGCTTTTTGAGGTCGCTTTAGTGATGATCAAATTAATTCAATAACACAAGCACCAATTTCATCCCAGTTTAAGTCTCGTGCGTTATTTAATTGATTTATTCAATAACAAAGTGACCTGTAGGCTCACTGGGTCATTGCGTTAAATAGCTTGGGGTTTATTTATTAATTTATTATGTATAAAATACTGTTATGTTTTTTGGATTTTTACGTCTTGCTCCATACAGCCAATAACTGGAACTTCATGCTACTTTGGGTGCCACTGTTGAGAGCACAGATACAGGATGTAGCCGGAAGCATGAAGATTACAATTACTATTGATCGGTAGCATCTTCGTACCTTGTAATATAATCTCAGTTTGTTGTGTGGCTAAAGGGTTATTTCTACACAATACTTGTGTAGTGGAAGAATTTTTTTCGTTACGTAACTACTGTTTGGTAGTTTTTAGTCTTATCTTATGAATTCTTGTTGACTTAAATAATTCTATTTGACAAGTTTTTAATGCTCATTTTAATGGGTTTATCAATAAAGAGAGTTTGTAAGGACAATTTATACACTGAGTAAAAGGCTACATAAATTGTTTCTCTCAAAACAACCGTAAAGTTGGAACTGAAAATCTTAACTATAGTTTTTACTGTAACGTTTATTAAATATTACCGTAGCTTTACTGTAATATTTTTTTTATTGCAAAATTTATCGTAATTTACTATACTTTTAACCTTGAACTCTATAATTTTTACCTCAATTAAAAAATAAAGATGCAACCAGTGGTTGATAACATAAATACTTACATTATTGTATGTTGATTTTAATTCACGTTATGGTAAAGAAGTAATAGGGAGTACATGCGTATGCTATTTAGGTGTACACACATAACCTTAACCTGCATCGTTTAATCAAGTCCAGCAATCACGTGCCTCGGTTTTACTATCCATGTATAGTTTTTCAAGTGAATAAGTGAGCATTAAACATTTTCTGAGTGTTTAAAATATACCCTCACAACAATGTAACTAGGAATTTTCAGTAAGCATTTCAAATATGCCTATTTTAAATAGTTCTATCTTATGATTCGCAATGGACTTAAGGCAACCTCACGTCGTGTGAACTTTTCATGTTTAAGTTAATGAATTGTAGAATAATTTTGTTTTGTTCTAGTTGATTAAAAACGGCAATCAAGTCTGCACTATTGCAACAAATAGCTAAGGAGCCTTAGAATGGATAGGGTAAGATGAATACTTGTTAATCAAACTTTACTTTTGAAAGAGGTTTTAAGGGTCAGTAGTATGCAATACATTACTTTGAATGCTTTTTTACTTTATAAAAATAAATAAATTATCTTATACATCAAAAAATAAAAGAATCAATATTACAATCATTTTAATTTTTGCACATTAAAGCTTGGTGGTTTTTGAATCGGAGACAAAATGTAAAAATATTTTATTTATGATAACTTTGTAAATTGTCATGAAACCATTGATACAACCAGCTTTATTTTATGTTGCCAGCTTATCAAATCCTCAACTTAAGCACTGATGAGAAAACGGTACCTGAATTCTATGAAAATCATGTATTTCTCGAGAAGAGTATGCGTAACTTGCTCAGTCGATTAGTAATAGAAACGAAAAAGACAAAGCCTACCGTAACATCCAGGTGGGGGGCAATCCAGATATTTTAAATAAGTTCAAGTAAGCTTATTTTGTTTTTTCATAATACTTTTTACTGTTGAAGTCAATCACAAGATTTATGTATAATTGTTGATTTGTTAAGCAGTGACAATACTAGTACATACTATATTCCATTTCACACAAAAAATAAGCTTAAAGTTGGTCTGAGTGAAACTTTATTGGAGCACTAACAGTACACAAAAAAAACGAAGAAAAGATGTGCATTTAAATAAAAAAAATCAACAAAATATAAATGAAGCACATTTGCAAAATGATTGTAATCTAAGTAAGTCGAAATTCAACAGAAATTTTCTCTTTTACTGTTGAAATGCAGAACTATAAAACCTAATAATTCTTATTTTTTAATACAGACGATGCAAATGATGATCTCTATTGGTTAAGCTTAACCATTAAACCTGTCACAGAAGTAAAAAAAAAACTTATGCAAACTTTTTATGAAAGATCAAGGCTCTTGAGAGAAAATAAGCTGTCCATTTACGAATATTATACTAGATTTCGTTGTTTGACTACTCAGAATGGGAAAGAACTGGTGAGAACAAAGTTAATTTAGTATTTTTCTTAATACTGACAAACATATTTTTATTACAAAACGTAATATTTAAATTAATCTAACTGTACATATTATTCTTTCTAGTTGGTAAATGACTTCGTTTTAATATGTTCAGATGCTGGTGGCAAACTAATATTTTCATGGCCACTGATAAAATCGCACCTAATCAGCTAGCCTTGCTACAATAAAGAAAATTGAAAATGAAATTTTATTATCATTGATTCCTGCGTTGTTCCCACGTTTGTGAGATTTCATTTTTTATTCAAAAACTTCTTTTTAATCATGACATGATGCCTACTCTAAATGTCTTTGAGTGAATTTTACTCGAAGCTGTAAGTGAGTTTTTCTCTCGGAAAGAGTTACCAGATTTAAAGATTATTTGTTTTTATAGATAACTGTGATACTGTTATAATTTATTTATCACCATATATAATCAGTGGGTCAAAGCCAAAGTCAAAACATACAACAGGTTCAGATAATTTTGGTAGATTATCCTTCGAAGATAGAAGGAATTCTTTGTTTCTGCATGTTGAAGCATTTAATTAATTGTCATCCTGTTTGTAAATTTCAATTGACTACCTAAAATTTACTATTTGTTTATTATTTTAGAATGCAGCTGACGTAGACCTTTCAATTGGAAGGCTTGAAGAATCCTTAAGGAAAGACAAGTTAACGCTACAACCTACACCAGTTCTTGTTAGAGACATAAGAAATATTGAGGCTACGTACGTTGCTGTAAATGACACGCTGTTTAAAGTTGACTTGTCGTTGGAGGCATTAAACTTGTGCTTTAAAATTGTTAAATACTCTTGACTGCAAATATGCAGACCAAGCACTTCCTTTCCGGATGTTTCTCCAGCGCGCAATTTATAATATTTATTTGGATGCAGATATTTGCAATCTATCAGTGATAGGACTTATAGGAGGAGTAGAAAATATTATGAAAAAGTATGACGCTTAAAAAACTAATTGAAACGCATTCCTTTGGAATGTTAGTATGCTATTTTTGCTTGAAAAAGTTTAGTAATAACAATACATTTCTGCAACACATGAAGTATGCTCATACATATGGTCCAAACTCGAGTATAATGTGTGACACATACTGCGGTAAGATTTTTAATAATGAAAAATGTCTTCGTAATTATCTTTACAAAAACATGATTCAGATGTAAATACAATCAACACTTTATCTAACCATAAGAGTAATTGTTAAATGTTGAGGTATCGTGTGCATAAGATGTGTCATTTAATGAGCAAATTGAATTTTGTCAAGAAAGTAGTCATAATGTGTGTAAGCCAACGCAAAGCCGTAACCATACTCTTGATAAAAACATGACACGGTTTGTTGCAAAGTTACGTAGCCATCCTGATCTCATGCGTAGCAGAACTAAAAGTGTTATTACCGATGTGAATAAGTTATTGTCTCATAAAACAAGCGAGTCAACTCGTGTTAATACTTCCAGATTTGTAAATCATCAAATCGACTCCGAAAAAATGTACATAAGGTTTTCGAAAGTAGTGCTTGCATGGAAAATTTCTCATCAGAATTCTGCACGCTTAAAGCGTTTGAGAACTTTAAAACTTTTGTCAAGCCTGAAATAATGGTACGCAGACACTGCAAATGGTGCCTATCACGCGCGGTATTTATACCCTAACGACATGTTCCTAAATTATTTTCGAAATACCAGGTGCATTAAATCAAATCTTATCCTACAATAAGTCTTTAGAAGACGAGAAACTAATTATAAGTTAATTCGTACAAGGAACTCTTTGGCAGACTCTTTTGAAAAATTTTTCCGGTAAGCGTCAAGTCTCACTTTTCTTATACTTCGATGACTACGAAAACAATAATCCACTCGGGAGTCACAGAGGAGTTTTAAAGTGTAGAGCTGTTACGTAAGCATCCCTTGCCTACCCCTTCCAATGCAATCTAAGTTAGAAAACATTTTTCTTTTTATTTTGTTTAACTCATTAGACAAAAAAATATTTTCTAACAAAATAGTTTTTCGAAAAGCTGTAAAAGGATGAAAATATTAAGAGAACGTAGGAGTAGAAGTTGCGTATGAAAGTAAAAAAATGCAACTATATTTTAAATTATGCTTAGTAATTGCAGATTATCTTGGGTCCAATCAGTTACTGACGTTCACAGAAAGCTTTAACTCGACATTTTTTGTCGCTTTTGTTATGTAACAAAAAAGAAAGAAATATCCAAATAATTAAAAGAAAAAATTGTTTGTTGCGAACAACTGATTAACACGATAATGATATTTAGTTAAATGATACACAAAAAACTGAAATGGTTAAAGAGTGTGTTATTAGATTTTAAGCAGTTAGATTTTGACGTAACCCAAAATATATCAGTGGATCCGATGAATGATTGCCTCAAAAGCATATTACAATACGACCTAGCTTTTATTCTTAATTATTTTATTACAGAAAAAAAATACTTCACTCTATTAGAATTAAACTGTTTGTTAAAAGAATTCTATTATGGCAATAGTACAGATAAGCCAGCTGAAATTTTAGACAATCATCTTCAAAAAAAAATCATAATGTCTGCGTTGGAGATCTTATGTTTAATTCGGCACATGACTTTGATTAAAGGGCATTTAGTTCATTCTAATGATTTGCACTTTAATTTATTAAAGCAATTATATTATTTAACTAAAACAATAGTTAGTTCCCATCAACATAAAGGTGCTAAATGCTTACTAGAAATTAAAATTTAAGACTATTTAAATTCTTTGAGTAAACTGAGTTCAGAGTATATTTTTTCTAAGCATAACTTGCTGTTTCATTATGCCAGAATTTGAAAGTCCATGGGTCCCCCATAGAAAACTTGCTGCATGCGATTTGAGAGTCAACACAGGAAAGCTAAAATTTTATCTCCCTCAACGTTTAATCGAATAAATGTATGCTGAACAATCGCTATAAAACATCAATTGCGATTCAATTATCGTTTGCTTAAGGGGTGGTCAAAATTCTCGACTGGTGAGGATAAAGATACACAAAAAAAAATTTATATGCATACTTTATCTGGTTTACATTTTCTTAATAATGTGCTTCCCAATTACGTTAGAGAATTAAAAATAATTTTTATGGTAAAATCTGTTTTTTTTTTTTATACAGCAATATTAATGCTTACATTGTCATCATGATACGAAGTGAAGAAGGACTTAGATTTTAACAAAGTAGAACAAATTGTGAAGGAAAAAAATAAAATTTTTTAAAAATTAAAAAACACTAAGAAGATGACTTTCTTGATGACAATATGGACCAGTATGAAATTTTAACGAATAATTTTTTTTGAACGTCTTCTTTTGCGAAAATATTAGTGATTGTTATGTTACCTACTCCTTAAGAACGAGCAGTGGCAGACATTTTGTTGTAAGAAAATGGTATTATGACATATCTTATCTTTTACAATAAAACAACTTTTGTACAAAAAATTTAGAATGAAACAAAAAGTATATTATTAATTTGAATATCATACAGCTTTTTTCTAAATGTCTTCCTTCTTTATTAAAGGCAAGATAATTATGCATCCGTGAGAAAGTGCTGTGCTTTGATCTTTAGTCACGTAATGAATACTATTTAATTTTTACAACCTTAACAAGGCATATTATAGAGTCTGAAAAGTTTTATCGGTTAAAAAACAAAAAATTATAACGGAATTATTGCCCTTCCTTTTTTGACCATAATGTAATATAATAATATAAGTATCTATGTTATCGACCACTGATGTAATTTTTTTTTTTAACAAGGGGAAAAATTACCGTGGTTCAGGGTTAAAGATACATAAAATTAGGATATATTTTACAATAAAGAAAATATTACTGTAAAGCTTCGGTAAAATTTACTACATATTACAGTAAAAATTATAATTAAAATTTTTAGTTAAAACTTTACCGTTGTTTTTACAGTTAAAATTCCTGTAGTTTTTTTCTTAGTGTATTATTTTTAAAAATGAGCATATCTGGTCGGCAATATAAAATCTTTCTATTTGAAATGCAGTTATTTTAAAGTTTCTTATCGGTAAGTAATTTTAAAGATTATGGCTAACAGTCAGGTTACTATGTCGGAGCTTAATGCTGACATATGCTTTCAAATCTGAGTGGAAATTTCTTGGAACTGGAATCGAGTACATGACATAATTACTAAATTATTCTTTACCTATTAGCGGAAAAATAAGTTCAACTGCTAATCTACCATCTATTATATTTGCGTTTCTTTTGTACGGTGCGTGCAGGCGTTAAAGTGTTACGGTTAAATCGTCCCATAGTAGCATAGATTTTTTTTTTTTTTTTTTAAACTAATTTTATTACAAATTTTTGTAAAGTATTTGTTTTGTACAATGAGTAAACGTAGGTGCCCTTGTGACATGCGTTTTACTGATAAGCGTTTGACAAGAATTTAGTATAAAAAAATAGGGATTTTGTGGAAGACTCGGTCCATTCTAATACTCCTATTTTATACTTAATTTTTTTACTATTCTTCTGTAATTAGCAGGCTTCTTCAGTTAAACTTTTAAATTTTGTTATAACTTTTTCATTATGTCCTTCATTTTCTTCTAATTCTATATGTATTTATTTTATATTGATTCGATTTTGCTTTTAAATATGATATTTTTTTAGTGGAGTGGTAGAGATTATTTATGTTTGTATTTATTTTATTTCAATCATCGGCATCCATGGATTCAAATATCTAGTGGGGTTTACCTCATTAAAATGAGGCTAGGAATAACCTTTACTATACTGTTCAAATTTGTTACTTTACTATGTATTTGTATTTCAGGTGCAAGAAATAGTTTTAAATCTTCAGGTGATGATTTTGTTAAACTTATCATATTATTTATTGTCTTTCTAGGTATTAAATTTCTTAATTTTCAATTTTTAAGTACTCCTGTATGATTTACGGAGACAGTATCAAGCTGTTCATGGTAAAGTTCCGTTAGGTTTTTAATATTACAAAAATCTAACGTTATAGTAACATGCCCGAAAAAAAAAGTTTCCACAGAGATTTAAATCCCTTATCTTTTGGATACTACACAAACCCCTTACCACTCTGCTATAAGCAGGCTCAACAATAGAAAAACGCTTACTTCATTTTAGTTTACAGTTCCTAAATTATTTTTGCTGTGCATGTTTATCAGTTGTAAATTTATTCATTTGGTCTTATTTTACTTTGAAGAAATAAATTGTTTTATTGAACATATTTTTACGGTACATGCTTATTTTCAAAAATTTGGAAATGAATTTATTGTTACGTACGATATGCTGGACATGTGACATTCTATATCATATACTTGATATTTCTTAATTTATAGCACAGAGTTTCGATATTTAAATTATAGAAAAAATCCAAAGCTCAGCGATCTCATAATACTAAGTGATACGTCTGCTTTTGCAATCGTGTCACATATGTCTTACTTTTTTTGAAACAAGCAACCGTCACAAAACTCAAACTACGCCTGCAATCTCAAACAATCTTATAAAAGACTCATCTGCCAAAATTGATTTACACAAGTACACCTAATAATGTGATTAATCAATAATTTCCATAACTTTTACTGGAGTTACACACAAGAAATATCATACGCAATTTTGACAGCAACTTATATTTAATGTAAGATCCGAGAGATCAGCAGGTTTAACCATTAATAACTGTGAAATTATTGCACCACAACTGGGCTTGTGTCACTCAAGGGTAATTAGTGATTAGTTAAGCTATAATTGATCGTTTCAATCCCCAACTTGCCGCGTCCTCGTCAAACGCAAGAGTATAAAAACTTCTCGCACATAACAATCTTTACCTTTTCTCTTTCATCAAAGTAGTTATAACGATTGAAGAGTGGGTTCTGTTGCGTCTTTTAAACGAATGTAAGGCTTAGTTGGGTAATTTAGCTATGTGAGAAAAGCTTGAGCAAACCAGGCTGCTGTGAGCTCACCTGGAAAATGAATCATACAGGAACAAGAAAGAAAGGTCCGTCGACTTCGGTTCTGACGTTAAAAGCGGAATTATAATTATTCTTATTGCTACGAGTACTTTCGTGTGAAATTAGAAACATTGTTCCGCTCAACGTTGTAAATTCTTGCGACTGCGTACGCACAAGCAGTAGCTAACCAGCGATCATAGACGTAAGTTAAATTAAGGAAGCTATAAAATGTATAAACATTGTGAATGCGAATCTAAGATTTTTTTGTTTATACTTTTTGTGAAATTAACTATTTCTGACTTATTTTAATTTATTTAATCATCAGATAAGACATAACTTGGTTATTGATTAAATTAATTTTATTAATTCAAAAACATTTCAATCGCTTAAGTATATAATATTTCAAGATCTTCTTTTCTAATTGATTGACACATAACTTTTACCTTAATGAATGAATGGAATATTGAGCAAAAATGAAACAGACAACGTATAACAAAGACCTTTTTAAGGACGTGAGATAAAAGGATCAATGTGATACGCTACTACCGTATGACATAAGACATAAGCTCAAACAGTAGTACAACGTAGACAGTAGGTCAACGCTAACTCGGCGTACACCACTCCATATAAATTGCTCAATGAAATCTATCACCACAACGCCAAGTCAACTATTTAAGAGAAAAGTATACTGTAAGTAAAAGCTAATAAGACGTTCGGGACATCAGCTAGTTTCTGACAAACTAAAATTAAATTTATTTGTTTGTAAAACGAATCCACGTGTTTCACCCTTCACCTATAGAAAGTTAGACGTAACAAATTGGCATCCCTTGTGGGGAAATAAACCTTTTGTTTTACTTAGGGTTTGCTTCAACTAAATCCAAATTATCATTTTTTATTTTTTTTCGCTCAATTTTGATATTGTATTCTGTATCTATTTTCAAAAATTTTTATAATAGATCAGACACTTAAGGATATACGCAAGATAGCAAAAATAGCTACAAGGGTACAGCTACTTAAACAATACCATAGGGCAAGTAAAGCAGAAAAATTACTTGAATTTCTTGAATAACCACGTAACGTAGCCCTTATTAATTTAGCTTTTTGTATAAGTCAAGCTGCCTTACACAGACCAATATACAGTAGTCAAAATACACCTCTCAGAGATTTCTAGAAAAATGTTGAAAATGGTTGGTCCCTTATTGTGAATGTAGAAGAGTCAATGTTTCTTAGAACAACCATTTCCAAGCAAAAAAGTAGAGCAAGAAGCTGGCCAAATGAATTAACAATAAATACGTTAGACGATTTTAAACTTTATTTAAAGGCACACTTAGCTTCCTCTAAGACTTACACTCTATAAATCGCCGACTTTAATACCTTTTAGATAAACATGGGAATAGTTGTTCGCGACTTTGATGAGAGAATCTTCCAACTTATTAATCAAGGTCCTAGAGCAGCCAAAATAAAAGCCGTTTCCAACAACATTCCTGAAAACCAACAGCCTGATTTTAAGTTATATCTAGAAATACTTGGCCGTTAAGTATTAATGCTAGGCTAACCCGATGGATTCAAGGTTAACATGATGTCGAATGGAAACAAAAATATTTGCCAGTGCTTTACAAGTAGCTTTACAAGCAGAAAAAGTTGAAAAAATTATTATTCAAAACCAATTATTAGCCTATTTAAATTGTTCCCTTCACACAAGCCTACTGCAGTGTGTATTTGGTAACTCGTTCACTTCTCTAATAGGAATCTACCCTTCCACTTGCAAAAAAATTCAGATACCACGAAAATCACGGAACGACACTAGCTTTCGCTCAAGATCAAACTCTTCGAATAATCAGCAAAATTTCAGACCCAATTTTCTTGAACCATGCTATCCTTCAAACGGGAATGGTGCTCGTGGCCTAGACGTAGCAGCAAGCAAGGACCGCAATCAGCATCCACAGACAAACTAATTTGTGCAATCGTCTGAGTGTCCGTCGCAAGAAACATTGGCAATGCGCGGACAGTAAAATTTAAAATTTAACAATTAAATAAAAGTAAAGACATTTTTATCATAAATACTGGAGCGGACGTCAATTCTATTAAAACATCTTTATAACCACCAAATGTTATTATAAGTGCTGATACAAGAGTTGCTCTTATTGGATTAACTTCTTAAAATATCATAACATTAGGAACAGTAACGTTAAACGTATTTGATTAAAATTACGTTTTTTAGGTTTGAGCAAAGAAAACACTACTTAGTAAGACAGAAATATTATAAAATTTATTTCCAGCCAAAGAACAGGATAGGCTTTGTTATGATAAAAGAGCCTTGATACTAAAAAGAAGACCTCCAAGTCCCATTTCATTCATAGGAAGAATGGTAACAATAAGCGACAAATAACGTAGACTTAAATTACTTGATACAATGACAAAATATATAGGTAATGAAAATAACTTTTATGAAATTATAGATAATATTAGCTTAAATAAAGAAAACTCGAAATCTCTTCCAAGTTTTCAACATTTTAAACCTACAGGAGTAACTTTTGACAAACATCATGTATACAAAATACCAGCCAAATTGAGAGTTCCCATAAAGATTCCTGCAACGCAAACTAACTGCCACGGGCAAGCATACTTGCGCTTGATAAAAACTACTCCTGGTGTATTCATAGGCAAAGCAGCAGTAACATACGATAAAGGCTGCTGTCTCACGATGGCTGTAAACCCAAGAAAAAAGCCAGCGGAAATCGGGATCCCTTCACAAAATCTCGCACCTTCTAATCTAGATGATTCAAAAAATTTTCTTGACGTAGATTTTAGTGATAATGTTTCTAACATAACAACAGACAAAAAAATTAAATATATTACGAAAAAATTTTGCCGGCATTGTCGTAATAAGACAAGCTACATACCACTTCGCCGAGTTGTAAAAAATTATTCACATCTATTTTATATCAAAGCAGATGCTACTTTACGTACGTTATGTATACAAGACAATGGATCAATAACTGACGATAACCCTGTTTTTACTAAACAATATATATATCCTCCCGCTCTACACAAGAATATCAGAAATCAGATCAATAAATTATTACAAGAAGAAGCCATTAACTATTCTTCTGGCCCGTTTAATAGTCCACTGTGGATAGTCCCCAACAAGCCAGGATCAAACGGAGAAAAGAAAGATTGTCTCGTAATGGATTACAGAAAATTAAGCGCTTAAACTATACCTGGTGGTTGCTGTTGGAAATGAGAGCGACCGACAGTAGGCCCGGCTTTTGTGTACATTGTGTACACTTGAAGTATCTGTCAGCTCAACGCTCTGTGCGTGTGCGCTTGGTCGACTTGGCGCGCTGCAGGTGTGTGTGTGCGTATTCACGAAGCAAGCTTTGTATACTGTAAGCGCCAGATAATACTCAGCTTTCGTCGAAGATAGACTCTCTTAATTTACGTTGCCAAACTCTAGCATTCAAAGGTGCATACATCACCTTAAATTCATATATAATTCTTCTGATTAACTCTCTCAATACAGTGGACAAAACTCAGTTGTGCAGTGCAGTGCACTTAGTGCTTTGTTTAAGTTGCTCACTGCATAATCTGCAGACCAGCTCAAATAGTTAATCTCATCGAACTACCAGTAATTATCAACAGCAAGATTCCGTGAAACTATTGTGTATTTCTGCAGAAAGTAATTGTGTATTTCTACAGATAGTAATTGTGCATTTCTACAGACAATCGTTTTTCGTTAATCAATATTTCAATTAGTTATATTATATCAATGGTTTCATTTTTACATTTCTTCGTGTCACTTTCAAACTCTCTTGCGAGCTCAAGGCCAGTGTGTGTTTACATATTGTGTTATTTAACTTGACTCTTTTCTTTCAACATTCTTCGCTTTTATATATTTTAATAGTTCATTGCTTTAAGACTATAGACATTATTTCTTTTCTTATGTATTATTTTGACCTTTACTATTTTTGTAAATGTTAACTGTGATTTTTCTTGGCCTTTGAGTGAGATTAAAAGTTGCTATAAATTTTATACTGTTTAATTTTATTGTATTTTATTGTGTCTTCCCAATCACCCTATCCGAGCCTAGTGTGTGCTAACGCATACGCCTCGAACACTTGCCTATTGCCAAATATTACACAAATATTAAAGAAAACTGGTGAATCAAAATTTTTTTTACTATTCGATCTAACTAATAGATTTCATCGAATTGAAGTATCTCTGGATAATGACCATAAAACTGCTTCTAGTACTCCGTACGTTTATTACGAGTATACAGGTATGCCGTTTGGATTATGCAACGCACCAACTACATTGCAAAGACTCATAGATCCTGTATTATTGGCACTACAAGGCACAGAACCATTTACATTTTTAGATGATACTATAATATGTGCCAAAACTTTAAAAAAACATAAAATAAAAGAAATAAGATCATTGAATAGACTATCAGATGCTGGTTCAAAATAACAGCTAGATAAATGCGAATTTTTAACTCCTGAAATAACATATGAAGGACATAAACTAGGTGGTTATGGAGTTAAACCCAATCCCAAAAACCTTAAAGCAGTTAAAAATCTTTTAACACCAACAAATTGTACAAAAGTTTGAGAATTTTTATGTCTCACAGGATATTATAGACATTTTTATAAGACAATGCTGAAATAACAGAGCGTTTAACCCTATTATTACGGAAAAGTCAAAAGTTCAATTGGACTTAGACTTAGGAAAAGAGCTTCGACAGATTAAAATCAGCCATGTGTGAGGCCCCAGTACTGGCGAGTGTTGATCTTGATAAACCATATATTTTAACTACCAACGCATCTAACGTATTTTAAGTCAAAGAGAACTAGAAGAAGACTATCCTGTATCTAACATGTCTCGCACTCTTAATAAATGTGAAAGAAATTACTCCACTACTGAAAAAGAGTGTTTGGTAGTTATAGCATCTGTACATTATTTTTGACACAATTTATACAAACGAAAATTTAAAATTTACAGAGACCATGAGCCGTTGATATAAATCGAATAAATAAAAGATCCTATGAGTAGCTTTAATCAATAAAGAGCGAAACTCTGCAGGTACAACTACACCTATAAGTACAAACCCAGACGTTTGAATTCAAATGCTGATGCTTTATAGCGTAACCCCAGTGATTCTTGTGAAATAAATACCGTTACCGTTCAAGATAACACGGATTTTAAGGAGAAGCGTAAAAGATTTTAAAATATTTTAACATGCTGCAGTGACAGAAGCAGTAGTCACTCTAACAGTTTGAGCTCTGGCAGTGACTCAAGTAATTATAAAATATAAAAGTCCCGTATGTTACCCTTCAAACCTATTTGAAGAATACCTTGACAAACAAAAACATTTATTGTACATGATTATAGAGCCAGTGATATACACATCAAAACTGAAGTAAGCTCGAGCTTACAACTACAGTGAAGCAAGCAACGAGAGAAATTGAGAAACTTTTAGGAACGGAAGGAGGGCAAGTAGAACTCACTGGACCATCCATAACTCAAAGGTTACTTAAGCACCGAGCTCAAGAAAAACGAAATTCCCCTTCTCCTGACAGATCTACGGCCTCTGTGGACTCTGATGATACAGAAATTCTAGATACATCGGAAGATAAAGAAAACCAGCAAGCACCGATACCCCAAAGAGATACATCTTTACATTCCAGTCTCTTGAATACTAAGCCACATTTATCATTTATTCTTACCACATCAGATAATAAACCTCAACAAGAATCTATTACTGGAGCCAGTAACTTGAAAAAAAAATTTAACCCTTTAGTACAACCGTCAACTTTTACAACTTCTACAAATAAAAAAAAACGAAACTGCACCTCAAAAATCAGTAGAATTTAAGTTCGACACTTACTTATTTAGTACATCAGAGGATGAAATGGTTGTTAAAATAAAGCAAAATCCAAAGCTGCAATCTACTGCTCGCAGATCAACGCATAAAGGTTCTTTGGAAAGCAGTTCTGATAAAAATAATGATAATTAATATTCTTTAACTAATTTTTTCTTAAATACAAATTTTGCTGACCCATCTTTATATTGGAATTATTACATACTGCCAGAAACAACAGAAAATAGCGAACCAAAGTCAACCAAAGCAAATTTTTAAAATTGAAAAACTTTATCTACTTATGCACTTTACTATGCCAATGACTCCAAAAATTCTATAAAAGAAGGAGCATTCTAATAAGATCAAAATAACCTATGTGACGCTCCAAAGCTTAATTTATAGTAATAGGAGACGATGTCAATACTGTATGAAAACAGCTTTATCTTATGTTTCTACCATTGAACAAGAAGACAGCATAGAAGCTAGAGAGCAAAAAAAAGCACATGGTAGTGTGCCCAATACACCTTTTTATACAGTGCTAAACAGCGAGACACATTCATAAAACAGCATTATGCCCTGAAGTGGAGTAACTTGACACTGTCTACTCAAGCAGCAATGAAATGCTGAAAGCGATGACCAAATTACTCGTAAGAAAAGCACCATAATAAGACTTTTGATAAGAACAGAAAAACGATCATCTAGAAATACTAAGCACACGAGAAAGTTAAACGTCGGCAAAAGACAACATTGCAACATTTATTTCGGCCGACTTGACGCTTAATTCTGCTAACAATAAATTATTACAAGTTTTGAATTATATCTTCAAATCTAAATTAAATAAAACGCAACCACAAATAGGTGACGTGGTAACAACCAATTATAAAAATAAACTAGTTGTCTCTTTGTTCATCAAAGAAAGAGAAAAAGATAAAATATTGCTTCAAAATCTTCACTGATGCTTAGCAGGTTAAGCCAAAGCAATCAAAAATAAAAATATAGGAACATCGAGAATGTCCAGAAAGGGTGAAATAACTGACAAGTCGCCCAGAGGAGTATTTTTCAAAGCAACAAGATTTCACTCATGTTAATATTAAAAAAACTGTATGTTTCACTAAATGTGCTTATTTCTCAAATAAAATGAGACAACAAAAGTTAATAGAATGCCACAATATTCTCTTCGGCAGACCCAGAAGTATAAATAAAACTTATAAAAAAGAGCAAAAATTGCATTACTGGGGAGGTATGAAAAAAAATGATTAAAATTTCGTCAAAAAATGCAAAATAAGAACAAAAACTTATACGGATAAAAACAAAAGAACCTATAATATAAACTAATGCTCCAGTTGAAGTTTTCTCAAAGCTAGCCATTGATACTGTAGAACGATTAGCAACAACAACATCTAGTGATGGTGATTAACATATCTCAACTATACAATGTCTGTTTAAAAAATACTGAGTAGCAGTAGCGATACCTGACATGACAGCTATCACAGTGTCAGACGCCATGGCATGACACTTTATAGCGTTGTATGGAGTGCCTAAAACAGTACTCGGCAATAATGAAGAGAGTTTTCAAAATAACTTATTAACAAATTAAGCCAAAATTTTCGTTTTAAGCCTTAATACCACAACTCTTTACCATCCCTAATCTAATGGTTGACTAGAACGTAGTCATGCCATGCTTTTAAGATTTTTAAGAACAAAAGCTACACCTAAACAGGACTAGGATGAAGTTTTACCTTTTGCTATACATGAATACAATACATCACTGCATACAGCTATTAGATTTGCACCATATAAATGAGTATAAGACAGAAAAATACGTCCACTAAATATATATCTGAGCAAAAATCAAATGCAGTCTCTGAATAATTATCTTATCGATTTGATCTGTTGTTTAAGAGACATGCATTAAAAAGCCCATTATGAACTTATTAAGTATAAACATAAAAGTAAAAAAAATTATGATAAAGATGCTAGACCTCAGAATTTAAAAATTGGTAGTAATGCTTACGCAATAAAAGAACCCTCAAAAGAAAATTTAGATAAATACTACAACGTCATTTTCAAAATCATTAATACAAACAAAAATGATTATAAAGTAACACTTGAAGCAAAGAATGGAATAAAAACTCTTAAACATTTAGATAAACAAAAGCAATGTTACGAATAAGACTTCCCCAACGAGACGTACCCCTATTCGAGTATGCATTAAACAAAAAAACAAAACAAAAATTTCTTCCTTTTAACTTTTGCAATTCACTATATAAAAAATTATTTTCATATAATTGTACTAAATCAACAGCTGAGTCTTGCCAATACAATTAACTAACGATTGTTACTACAATGTGATCTTCGTTAAAACTGTATATTTATTCATAAGTTCATAATATATGACTAACGAGAAACAAAATCAATAATATGATCAAACCATAACAACTCTGTAAGGAAATTTTTTCAGTAGTTAAAATATACACAAATAAATTTCAAGGAACTGGTTTCCATACCTTAATTCTTTTCACAATAGTTTAACGGAACAACTGTCCGAAATTTATAACCAATTATATCCAAATTTTTAATCCTTGTAAAAGAAAAAAAAAGGGAATTATTTATAATGAAATAAAATTTCTCGAAATTTTATTTACAAGTTTACGCATACTACTCGTTAAAGTTGTACTAGTTTATTGTATTATATATAAAACTTGTAAACACAAAACAAATTATACATACGTGCAAGACCATCGACGAAAAATTTCACGCTACGAAAATGTATTTCCAACTACGAACTTTTAACCAATTTTAGTTTAACACTAGTGCAGTGTAAGGTTGTGATAAAAAAACCTACAGTAAATACAATGTCTTACAGTTAAAAAAAAAAAAAAAACTTTTTAACGTATAAAACTTTAATAACAATAAACCTCATAGTGTTAGAACACAATCTTACGCAAGATTAAAAACGATATAATAAAGGCGTCACAGCAACGATACAGTACCTCCACTCACTTCATTTCAATGAAGCGTTACGGATCCCGCAGAAATGTTGCATGAAACATCAATGCCATCAGGATACTTTGTGAAGTGCAAAGCATCCACGCCTGTTGCATAACACTACCGATTAAAGCTGCAATCAAGAAATAAAAGATATATACCAAATTTATCTTATGTTCTGGTTACAGTGCACCACTATACCTTGTAATGCCTTAAGAAAAGAGAAGAAAGAGAAGAAAAAAAAAGTGACCAACAACTTTAAACCACCTTATTCATGATTCAAGCGCAAACATTATTCCTACCAAGCTTTGCAAAAATGTGACCATTAAGATACCTTTTCAAAATTGCAAACCCTTCTAAAATCATAACTGTAGCACAACATCACCTTCAGTGAGTTCAATACAATAGACTTGCAACGACGAAGTCTCAAGGAATAGTGATTTATTTTATAAATTTTATTAATTTGTATGAACGACATAATTTTTATATCTTATTCTTTAGATTTAATACATACTTTAAATTACTAGAATTATTTGCCTACAAGATAATTGTGTTTGTTTTTTAAGTACTTGACAGGGGTTCGACTATTTCACCTCTTATGATAGGTGAGAATAGCAGTTAGCTATCGGGTGGGGGGGTGCGACATCCCACATCCCATATCATATACTTAATATTTATTACTCCGAAGCACGGAGGTTCACTTTTTAAATTATAAAATAAAGCCGAAGCTCAGTGCTCTCAGAACACTAAACGTTAAACCTGCTTTTGCAATCACGTGACGTATATCTTACTTTTTTTGAAAAAAACTACCATCATAAAACTCGAACTACGCGTGCCATCTCAAACAACCTTATAAGACGCTCATCTTAAAAAATCAATTTGCATAAGTACACCAAATATTGTAATTAATCAACAAATCAACAAGTTTAACACTTTTTACTGTGGATGTACACAAGAAATATCTTTACAATTTCGACAGCAAGTTGAACGTAATGTTTAATCCGAGAGATCAGCAGTTTTAACCATTAATTACTGTAAAATTATTGCACCATGACTGTGCTCTTGTCAGTCGAGGGTAATTAGGTTAAGCTCTGATTGGTCGTTTGGATCCCCAACTTAACGCGTCCTCCTTAAACGCAAGAGTATAAGAACTCCTTGCACATGACAATATTCGCCATTTCTGTTCCATCAAGTGCTCCAAAGTTACACGGAGAGGGAATTTACGGGTTTATTGCATGGAGGGTATCTGGCTGTTAGCGCATGCAGCTCCCCATGCGTCTAAAACGCGAAGCTGATGCGCTGGATACCAGCCAGTGCTTGTGTTAAGGCCCGTAGAGTGTTACATGCTATCAACACATGTGAGTACACGGCTGCGAACCAAGAAAAGCCGTAGCCGAAACTCATCGACTATGTCCGAGCTGAAAACGCAAGGAGCATGATGGGTTTAACGCATCATGCTCCTTGCGTTTTGGGTATCAGCTGATGGTTGGCGCAAGAGTCTGCTATATACGTATACGTATACACGTTATGTATATATGATTCTCAATATTCTCATAGCCTTTCCAAATACTAAGTGCAGCAATTTCGAGATGTGCATTGTGTACGAGTGACAAACGGTGTAACAGCTAGCTTATGCATCTCATCGCAAATCATTTAATTTGGTACGTAAGTATATAAAGATGATGCATTCGCACAAAATTTTCAATGTTGTGGTATTTCTAACCAAAAACATCAGAAATAAGTTTACACACATATATGTATATATATAAATATACATATATGTACGTTAGAATAGGCAGTAATAATTTATTTGTCAAATATTTATTAAAAAATATCTTATTGCAACAACACTTATCTTGTGTCAGAAACGCAAACGTACATTTTGAGTACGTCGACAGCTCTTTAGAAATAATCTGTTGGTGTATCGGTTTGACACTTACAATTATGTTATGTTTGATTGATATAGGACCCTGTGCACATGATTTCTAATTTACTGAATTGTCTCCGTTCATAAGCACTCAAGATATTTAATTCACTACAAAGTCTTAAAGTCTTGCATGTTAGACTTTGGTTATGGATAATTTTCAACAACAAGCAGGAGACTTTTCAGAATCACTTGTACAACCTTCGTTATCTTCCAATGGTTTGCTTCTTATTGTATTATCATCATTACCTTGCATGTTTTACATAAAGTATAAACAATTGGTACAATAGCCTTCATTTTTCTATAAATTATAGTATTTATTTGGATAACGACAAATAAATTTTTAATGCTATGCACAAAATAATAGTCGATTAATTTATTTTTCCTTCATTACATGCAGCAGAAACAAGCGAGAAAAAAAGAAAGTAAAAACTTCCTGTATTATACAATTTTTTATTTTGTTACATTGATTAAAATTTTTTTTTTCCTTTCTAAAACTTGCATAGCGTTTAAAGTTCATACTTGTAACACATTCTCATATGTAATACTTAAAAGAACAGAAACAGCGTTAAATGTATACATATTTATATGTATATATACATATATAGCATATATATATAGGCGCTCGCGCCTCGTGCCAACGCCGCCAACTATCAGCTGATACCCAAAACGCAAGGAGCATGATGCGTTAAACCCATCATGCTCCTTGCGTTTTCAGCTCGGACATAGTCGATGAGTTTCGGCTACGGCTTTTCTTGGTTCGCAGCCGTGTACTCACATGTGTTGATAGCATGTAACACTCTACGGGCCTTAACACAAGCACTGGCTGGCATCCAGCGCATCAGCTTCGCGTTTTAGACGCATGGGGAGCTGCATGCGCTAACAGCCAGATACCCTCCATGCGATAAACCCGTAAATTCCCTCTCCGTGTAGGTAAAAGAGTTGCAGAGTGAGTTCTGTTGCGTCTTGTAAGCGAATGTAAGACTTAGTTTAATTATTAAACTACGTGTTAAGGGCCTGTATTTCAAGCGAATGCAAGACTTAGTTCGATGACTCAGCTGTATGAGAAAAGTTCAAGCAAACCAAGCCACTGTAAGCTCGCCTACAAAGTTAATTAAGGAGGAACAAGAAAAAAAGGGCCGTTGACTTGGGTTCCAACGTTAAAAGCAGAAGCCTTATTATTATCATCACTGCGAGTGCTCTCGTGTAGAATTAGGAACATCGTTGCGGTTTACCTAGTAAGCCCTTACGACAGCGTGCGCACAAACAGTAGGTAACCAAAGATAATAGAAATAAGTTTAGTTAAGAAAGCTATTAACTGTATAATATTCTCAATGTGAATCTGAAAATTTATTATTTATACTATTTAAAAAATTAACTATTTCTGGCTTTTCTTAACTTAATAAATTATAACATAAAAAATACCCTGGTTGTTAATTATATAAATTTTCCTTAATCCAAAGATATTCTAGTTACTTAATTGTATGAACCGTATCAAGTTTTAATAAACTAATTAATTGATTCATAATTCTTACCTTGATAAATAAATTAAATATTAAGGAAAAATTAAATAAATAACGTATGACAAAGACCTTCACAACGACGTGACATAAAAAGAATAATAAGATACTTTACTACCGTATGACTACACAAAACATAAACTCCAACAGTAGATCAACGCTAGCTTAGCGTGCACCACTCCCTGCATATCGCTTGGTGAAACCTACCACTACAACCCCAAGTCAACAATTTAAAAGAAAAGTATACCGTTATTAAAAAAAAATGAGACCTTTGAGCCAACTGCCTGTTTCTGACGTAATAAAATTTAATTAATTTGTTTGTAAAACAAATCTTCGAGCTCCGCTCTTTACTAATAGAAGTTTGGACGTAACAGGCATATCATACCGATAATACTCTTTTCCCGATAACAATGTATATTAGCAGAGTAGCTTCCATAAGTATTAATGAACATTTATTTATATACTACTTATTTGTTACTTTTTAAATGAATAAATTATTGTTTGTATTTTTCTACATTTTTTCAGAAATTTTGTAATTTCAAAAAAAAAGAATTTTCATACTATATAAATTTGGTACTTTATTTTTATTACGATTTTTTCTGTCACAATTTTTCTTTTCTATTATAAACACAATTTAGAGAGGTGAAAAAAGCACAAATATATGCATCAAAGTTGGAAACTATTTTTCTCGTGGATGAACTTACATACACACTTTTACGCATACTCGATCTTTTCTTCTTTGTGTTATCAGAAAAAAAAAGAGTTCATGGATCTATTAAAAAATGTTGCAGATTCGTTTAAAAGTAATCTATTATACAAACAATTATTTAGAGGCTCATGCAGATCTCATAAGTGCAATTTTAAATAATTTTCCCGTAAGGTTACATGTTAAATTGCAAATTTTTAAAGTTGAACATGTGAAAGAGGGTACAATTAAACGATCCATATTTTTTTTAGTATTTCTTAAAGTATTTTTGGTATAATTTCGATACTTTAAGAATATCTGTCAAATAAACCTTTGTTTGATGAACATTCTGACGAACGTTTACTGGCATGTACTACTATGCTATTGAAGAAAGCGGTACTACCGTATGGTTTGTCTTAACTTTTTAATTACAATGATATTTTGGAAATTAAATATAGACTTGGAAAAAGTGTGTGAGCATATATGATAGATGTGATGGTGACGTTACAAATGTTATCAGTGGAAGCAGTAAGTTGTTTTAAAACTGTCGGAAAATTCAAAGAAAGCCTCTACATTGTTTGTATTTTATTGTACCATTATAGACATTGTTTACAACTGCTCAGTTATTAAATATTAAAATCTTTATGGAAATCACACCCACCTAAAGTAGATATACTAATTCCAACGATAATTTCACCATTTTTATATACAGTATCGTTTCATAGAAGGTATGTGTGTATTCATAATTATATTATCTGCCATATGATTTTGTAGAAGTATAACTTCTTACTTGGGTATTAAAACATCCACTGTCCACTGGTTAACATTAGAACTTTTTTTCTAACTATTTCTCCATTTATAATTTTGGCTCTTATTCGATATTTAAGTAAAATCGTAATTTGTTATCTTGTACCATTAAATAAGCTATCAAATTTACTTTAATCTCGTATTAACGTAACAATTTTTCCAATTTTTAAGTTAAGTTAATGTAGAAGTAAGTATTCATGAATATTGCTCAGAAATTTAATTTAAAATTTTCTATAAATATCCCAATTGGATTAATCAACACCTTTGTAAGTAGCGTGATTTTTGCTGTAACGTGTTTTCATGCCTCTTTTTAAATGATTTAGAATGTTATTCTTGAATAAGTAAGTATATTTGTTATGAGAAGTAAGTATGTCGTTATTTTTCGAAAAGTAAATATTTTCACCAAGAAGTTTGGAACAAACATCTGCTACCGTCCAAGGTATTATTTTTCTAATTATTATTCACTAATATATCAATTTTTCAATAAATTTAATCGTTTTACATAAATTTTACTTTTAAATGTCGTGAGCTGTACTAATTTCAAACTGTGCACTTGATAGTACCGCTTATTACTTGCTAGGTGGCAACTACTAGTTTATGGTAAACATCGAAAGTAGGATACAAGCTTATAGTTTATAAAATGGGCTGTGCAACTTCTTAAAGTTGTTCAACTGTATCATTCGATTACAAGCCAAAGCTAGATTCTCGCTCGATCGACAAGACTACGGTACAGCAGGGGCTCGAGTACTAATTGATATTAATAAAATACCAATGTTTACTACCACATAAAACTAAGTGTGTCTACTTCATTTTAACCCTTTCCCATGAACCAGATCGGCACTACTTGCTCTACGCCTAACTACTGTCTAAAAATGAAGAGAAAGACACAAGTGCCCCGGTTACGGGCTTTTTTCAAATGACGTGAATCACCACCCAACTACTTACCAGTTGCACCAAATTGAATGGTAAGGAGAAATTTCAGCAGAAGTGCTCTACCTCTCAAGGCCTAGAGTCTCTGGCACTGGGTGCTTACTGCTGCTCAATCTCCACTGGTGACCGATACCCTCGAAGACGACTCTGGCCATCCTCAATCTCTCTCTCCTTTCAAAACACTTACCTCCTGAAAGGCTGGTTTTTGAAACATCTGTTACTTTTTTTAATTGGCTCTGACAATTGTACTCGAGTATCTTATAATCATTTCAAAAATGTTTTGAGTAAAATAAATATTGATATTAAGTTTTAGAATACATCACAATGACCAAACATCAGTCTTATATCTACGTCCGAAACAAATGATTTATTCTTAAAATAGATAATTGAATAGCATTAACCACGTTATCTTCTTTCAACTATTTCTACGGCCTTATTTGAGATTATGGAAGTCTTGTCGAATAAAATCTAATCTACTTTGCTAAATCTTTTTTCAGAATTAAATTCCAAAAACAAATTTAATAAAATGTATAAGTCTTGTAATAAATAAAATTTTTTATGCCTGGTCATTCTTTACTCAAGTAATATTATTGATATACCAGTCCCTACCATGTCAAAAATTTTTTTCGTCGATAAATGAAATAATAAATTAACATTTTATGAGTAAATGTCTTTCCAGAACCTGTTTGGTCATTATTAAAAGAAATTTTATTTTTTTGTCTACATAAGATTTTAAAAATCGTGATTTGATCTTTGTCTTATTAATGGTTCATTAAATCAAACACAAGACGACAAAAAACAATTTCTTTTATGAAACTGTTTTTTTTTATGTTAACTTTTAATGGTATTGAGGCCACATGTAAAAGTAACAAGAAAACACACAAGGAATAAGCAAAAGAAAATTAATTTATTATTTTTAATTGTTACGCAGTAGTTTAAAGGTAAAGGAAAGTCTTACCTATCTCTATTGCTCGTAAAAGACTACTGCCTGACTTTCCCTTTTTGTTTTTACATTATTTTTCAAGCTCAGCGTCATTTTTTTTTTTTTAAGCGCCTTCGAGCTTATGTACGTACATATACGCATCTTTTCTTCCACCGCTACCAATCGTCTTTTTTTTAAGAGAGAAGAAGCAAAGAAAGCTCACCAGCCTTGTTTCAGCTGTTTTTCTCGAGATTCTTTACCCTTACTTTCTCGATGCAATCTATCTTACAGCTAGTAAAAAAGGAATGATAAAGCTTTTTTCGTCTTTATCGCCCATAATAGACTTACATAACAGAACCAAGCTCACGAGATCCTGTAAACTACCAAACTATATGGCCACGAGCTCGGATTATCTCGTGCCACCATCAGAAGCTATGCGTTTTCAGAGAAGTTTTTTTCCACCTCTTCTTTTTATTTTATACTTGAAGCGCAAGTATTAACATTCAATACCTGTTTATGCCCCTTACAGTTGGTATTGGTAAAAAAAAATTCTCACTTTATTTGTTTTCTAATTGTAAATTTTTTTTAAAGCTAAAAGTACACTTTTTTAATCATTGTTCATCAAACATTATATAATATAATTCTTGTATGTTTTTTAAATCTTATTTCCTTGGATCTTTGCTGACACAAGAAATCAGGAAAAAGATTGTCGTCACTTAATTGGTAACGTGACAATACTGGCTTCTTTAAAAATATTATCTATTTGGTTATCATGGTTTATGAAGCCCATAGATTTTACAGCATTTTTAAATGTCATTTATATTACATCACTTACCATTCTCAAATTCCTAAGTTCTGTTGCTTTGTTTACTTTATTTATAATTACTTTAAAAAAAACTTTTCATGATTTTCAGTAGATACTATGTTTAATCTTCCTATTATCATTAAAAACTANCATATTTCATTGATTCCGCACAAACACTAATTTTGTTTAAATGTAACCATAATGGTATTTTAAACCATATTGTTAGTTGTGTTAAAATATTTTTTTATTTTTTCGTAGTATTTTTAATTGTATTGTTTTAAAAGTAAATTTTTGCTCATTTACTAAATATATTGACAGAAATATTACTTTATAACTTTCAGCGAAAATTGAGGAATCTTAAAAATATCCAGGCAGCTGTCATTAAACTGAAGCATCTACTGTTAACGTAATTAACAATTTAATCTAAAATCTCTCTATTTTCATTATAAACATTTTTTATATCTATGAAAGCTTGATTTTATATGTTAGAAACCGGACAAAAAACGATTCCATAAATTAGGAAAAAAGTACTTATAACGTTCATATGATTGACTTTTTGTAAAAACTATTTGAGTGGTCAAGAAAATATCGTTAGATAATTTTTTAAATCTAATTTCTTTCTTCTGGATTTGTAAATCCCAGAATTGTGTTTTGTTAGTTGAATTTTTACTTCTTTTATTCCAAAACTGGGCACCGAAACGTATGCTTTTTCAATTGTTTATTTTTCACAACTTTTTTAAGAAGTTTTAAAAAAAATTTCACAATTTAACTGCAATTAAAAGTTACTGTTTTTACGCGAGTTTAAAGGAAAATTCCCTAATTGTGGGACTATCTGGTAAACAGCCCGAGTACAGAACATTTTTCCGTTACATATCTGACATGCCCTAACAAACTCTAATAAGTTATAGTTGCAACGATCAAGGTCGTATTTCGAATGGCTATCTTCTAAAATAGTCTTAATGCTACCAGCAAACAATAAATGTGATCGATATTTGCCTTCGTCCAGTGCTCGTCTTAAACATATGGGACTAGCTAGCGATAACGATATTTAATACGACAATGTCTTATACTTCGCCATGAATTCCCGTGAACGTAATAAATGGTATACGTCTTTATTACTTTATAATATTTTGTAGAGTATTTAACGATCTTACATCGAATTTTAGAAAATCTTCCGTTCAAGAGATAATTGGTTTGTTACTCGAAAAAGTGCATCTTGCATGTAACATAAGGGTAATTTAAAATAACATTAAAATTCTCTTGTTCCCATAGACATTATGTCTCCTTGATGTTGATTTCTCACGTAGAAATTGTATCAGCAAAAAAAAGATATCTCAGAGAAATGTTAGTAATTGAGTAATCTTAGGCTTATGACACACCTGTCTTTATATGTGTGTGGAGATAAGAGGGATAGATAGATAGAGAGAGCTCAAAAGAAAGAAAGTATGTACTAAATTAGTCAAATCTTAGAACATTAATTGATTTAAATGATGCAGGGCCTAAAATTTTTTTTTAATCTTCGTTCTTATAATAATATCTTACTTCCGAAGAATCAGGTTTGAGCAGTTTCATAAGAAAGCAGATGCACATCCTGTGTTATTTATAAATTTATAATGTCAAACACTAATTTAGCTATATTTTGCATTTTAATTTATAGAGTTGTATTATTTTATTTTTTTTTAGTAAGAAAGGTACAATTTTCTAAAGTCAAAAATACAACAGATTTTTTATCTTCGATAGCGGATCAAAAAAAAGGTTTGTGTATCAAATTTTTTTTTTGATGTAATGGCAATTTTTCAATTCTTCAAACTTAGTTACTTGCTATTGTGACGGCAACAAACCTTACAAAAATTGTGTTAACTGTTTTATATCATAAATTGTAAGAAAAGATTTGTTATTTATGTTCTACAAATATAGTTACGTTATTTGTTTTACATCCATTACTATATTGCTACACCTCTGTAATTGTATCTCTGTAATTGTCTTGTAAGTGAGAGTTAAAAATCCAAGTGATAATTTTTGTTTCTTTTTCTAGTAGATAATAAATGATTAAAGTTTTATAAGTAATGAAGGCTGTGGTTATATCTTACTAATATTTAAAGCAAAGTCGCTCAAACCGTTGTAATCGCTAAACATAAAAACTACTGAACCAATTTTGCTGAAATTTTTTATACAGATTGTTGATGATACCAAGATGATTTTCGCATTTTTTTAAATAAATAAAAATAGCTATAAATAAGCTCAAAGTTTTGCTGTATAAGGTAGCTTTGCGCTTTAGTTCAGTAGGACCCACTGGGTAGCGTCAAAATAAAATTAAAGCCACCCACAATTAAAGATAGTGAAGAGTGTTTACTACATGCCCCATCAAGTAGTGAAAAACCATAGTCGGTCGTTGGCAATACACCATGAACAGAGGTGTTGGTCATGCAGCTGGGCATCCCAGCTACCAATGACACTCTTCTTTTATGGGCAAGCAAAATAAATTGGTTATACCGTGCATCGCCAAAATGACCAAGTGCCGTAGAAAAATAGGTATTTGGAACATCAACTTCTCCGAGAGAATATCAAGAGACGTGTCTTGCCAGAGCACAACCTGCGCCAACACTTCATAGTTCTGTGTATGTTTAGCCATCCGTCCTGATGCCGTCAGAGAATTTTTCTACTTTAAATTCAAACCCAGTAAGACAGCCCTGAAGCGTATGGGGAGACACAGTGGCCTCCTATTAAAAGAAATTTTATTTTTTTGTCTACATAAGATTTTAAAAATCGTGATTTGATCTTTGTCTTATTAATGGTTCATTAAATCAAACACAAGACGACAAAAAACAATTTCTTTTATGAAACTGTTTTTTTTTATGTTAACTTTTAATGGTATTGAGGCCACATGTAAAAGTAACAAGAAAACACACAAGGAATAAGCAAAAGAAAATTAATTTATTATTTTTAATTGTTACGCAGTAGTTTAAAGGTAAAGGAAAGTCTTACCTATCTCTATTGCTCGTAAAAGACTACTGCCTGACTTTCCCTTTTTGTTTTTACATTATTTTTCAAGCTCAGCGTCATTTTTTTTTTTTTAAGCGCCTTCGAGCTTATGTACGTACATATACGCATCTTTTCTTCCACCGCTACCAATCGTCTTTTTTTTAAGAGAGAAGAAGCAAAGAAAGCTCACCAGCCTTGTTTCAGCTGTTTTTCTCGAGATTCTTTACCCTTACTTTCTCGATGCAATCTATCTTACAGCTAGTAAAAAAGGAATGATAAAGCTTTTTTCGTCTTTATCGCCCATAATAGACTTACATAACAGAACCAAGCTCACGAGATCCTGTAAACTACCAAACTATATGGCCACGAGCTCGGATTATCTCGTGCCACCATCAGAAGCTATGCGTTTTCAGAGAAGTTTTTTTCCACCTCTTCTTTTTATTTTATACTTGAAGCGCAAGTATTAACATTCAATACCTGTTTATGCCCCTTACAGTTGGTATTGGTAAAAAAAAATTCTCACTTTATTTGTTTTCTAATTGTAAATTTTTTTTAAAGCTAAAAGTACACTTTTTTAATCATTGTTCATCAAACATTATATAATATAATTCTTGTATGTTTTTTAAATCTTATTTCCTTGGATCTTTGCTGACACAAGAAATCAGGAAAAAGATTGTCGTCACTTAATTGGTAACGTGACAATACTGGCTTCTTTAAAAATATTATCTATTTGGTTATCATGGTTTATGAAGCCCATAGATTTTACAGCATTTTTAAATGTCATTTATATTACATCACTTACCATTCTCAAATTCCTAAGTTCTGTTGCTTTGTTTACTTTATTTATAATTACTTTAAAAAAAACTTTTCATGATTTTCAGTAGATACTATGTTTAATCTTCCTATTATCATTAAAAACTA
>NW_019379909.1:2179518-2202890 GCF_000648655.2 Copidosoma floridanum
AAAAACGTACAGGCTGATATTATACGTAAACAGATATGTTTTTGGTGTGTGCACGTGTAAATATATTTTATTATATTATATAGTTGTTTGCATACGAAATTTCACATAAGCTCCCCACAGCTTCAAAGACCTTTATTTACCTACACACACCCCCACCACCTATGAATACTTTCTTAAGACCCTACTAACCTTATTGAACCACTACGCAAGTAATGGCGTATAATTTATCATTTTATTTAGTTTATTAAATTATTATATAAAATTTATTTCATCAAGTATGATTTAATGTGATTAAAGCATTTTTATCCTATATACAAACGTTTTAATAATGATAGTTATAAATTATAAAAATACAATTTTTTTCTCAAGAAGTTTATATGAATTTTATGTGTAAAGCAGTGTTATGTGAATTACTGTGGCTTCAGGGCATAACTAAAATACAAAATTACAGGGACACGTGGAATTTAAATAAAATTTCTTATTGACTAAATTACGGAAAGATTTCCAGTGTCACCTAACGACCACTTAAATCTGTGGCCTGACCAAGAGTGGCACTCTATGGGGCCTTCTACCTTAAGCCCTTGGAATTACTTCTCTTCTTGTCGCTTAGTGACTTTGATGGTGATATCATGTTCAATGCATCATGTTTACCATACGTGGCATGTCTAAGGCTGCGATGGTGTCATCCTAGACTCTGTTTTTATTTTCAAAAGCTCTCAATATTTTTGTCAGACTTGTGCATGTATTACGTTGTTCGTGTTGTATGCGATGTTTAAATTAGAAGTAAACTAGTAGTTTTCACTGGTCATCCCTGTTTTTTCAAACGATTATCTATGCTTTTTACGATACGTATACATTTTTGTTTATGTCTGAGCAGTTCCTTCTTGTATAATAAGAAATATAAATAAAAAAAACTTAATAAATATACCCTTGCGGGTCTTAAATCTAAATTATTCAGTTACAGTTTATCGCTCTCATTCTTATTCAATATCAAATAAAATGCCATTTAATAAGTTATTTCCTACACATATACTTGTATTTAAGTATATTGTTCCTCCTCACTTGCTTCATGTCTTTCTATTAGTTAATTTCACATAGCATATTTTACAGAACATATAATATTTTTGAAATTCTTTATTTTATTAATACTACTATTATTACTATTTTTTTTTTTACCTTATCTACGCTTTTAATGTTGTTTATTTGACACATTATCTAAGAAACAAAAATTGTGCCAACAATTTTCATTTAGGTATTTCTCTTGGTTAGAGATCTCATGGTATTGTCACTATAATTTAACTTGTTGTCTAATTTTTGCTAGCGTTTATTGTACCAGCTGTGTGTAAGCTTCTATTGCCACTGTCTACTAGGGGTCAATAATGTTGTTTCTGGGTACATGTGGTTTAATTGGCCACTTTCGTTTTCCTTAAGGTGTTGGTAAACATTGTTTCGGTGATATGTTAAAGTGGACATAGATGGTTTTTTTATACTCTTGAGAAAAAATGAGAGCACAGTTCATGTCCTAAATGCCTGACTATTTATAAGAATCTGCATACTTCTTACAGATCCTTACACTAACTAATCTATTTTACAGTTAATAAGTCATTGCTTTTGGTTTTCCACACATTAATTCTAAGACTTTGCATACCGTCAACATTTTTTTTTCTCACGTGTATTAAGACTTTTGCTTGAAATCAATCGCTAGGCCCGTTTGACATTGAGTTTAAGACCTTGCCTGCATAATTATTATTTTTATTTCCATTTTCTTTCATTAAGTGTCTTTTCTATACAGGTAGAATTGTATCTACATTTGATATAGGTGATCCCTATCCACTTTTATGTTAAGCTTCGTTTTAACGATATGTATGCTGGTCATCATCTTTATCTCTCTTCTTTGATATATTAACCGTGATAACTGCTTTTTTTATGGTATTACTTTTCTTTCAGTATCTGTCTTACCTTGCTGCATTTCTCATCATGTCTACCTGCAGTAGTTGCCAGCCTAAATGCAATTTCTTATTTTTTTCATTGATATTTGTTGATGGTGTGTCACAGTTTGTAATGATCAACTCCTTTAACACACTTTTGGCTTGTGGTGTAATTGAAAATACTAGTGGCAGTCTAAGTAGTTTATCAAATTGCCTTTCACAGGTCTTGTATTGTCTTTTTCGTGGCGTGGCTTGCTCTGTACAACGTGTGCTTGTTATTTCTACATTTTTTCCATATTCTCTTTGCTATGCATAAATGTTTGTTTATCATCTGTCGGCTTTTGCGATAGAATCGCCGTTAGTACTTAAACTACTTATTTCTTATTTCCACATGTGTTAAACACTTTATTTATACGTGGTTTGTTATTTATACCCCTATTCTCATATGTTTTTGTTGTTGCTCTTGTCAAACTCTCGTTTACTGCTTGCCATTCAGATTCTGAATCTACGTTACTTTGTCTGCTTGATGTATCTTTATTACCATTACACTATCTGCTTGATTTTTTCCGTTGTATTTTATTACTTAAATTGTTTAAATCTAATATTTCTACTGGCCAATTTTCATCTTTTTTTGTTATGTTCTCCTTTCTTTTTCTCTGTAGTGTGAATACCTATGCCAGCGATTTGTCGCTATCAGCCAGCCCTTTATTTTCTTCCTTTACAAATTCGTATGGTTTTCGGCACAACAGCTACGGATTTTTATCATTTTCTTGTATAACTGAAGTACGAGAAAGAGCGTCTGGTGCTTTATTGGATATGCGCAGACGATATATTACGTCAAATTCGTAGACTCATTTTTGTCTTTTTAGCCTACTAAGCTGTATGCCGGGCTTTTTTGTCATATGGCAATGCTTTAGAAGCTAAGAAACCGTAATAACGGTAAATTTTCGTCTATATAAGTACGTTCTAAATTGTTCCTTTGCAAGCTTTATGGCTAACAATCCTTTGTCATACGTAGAATAGCTTAATTCACTTTGTCGAAGACCGTGTGAGGCGTATTCACATGGTCTATATTTATCAACCTTTCCTTAACTGACTATTACCCTTATAACATAATCCGAGACGTCTGCCTCTATGATACCAGATTTTTCTAAATCTGGTGCGGTAAGTACTGGCTCGTTACATAATGTATTATCAAGTGTTTAGAAGACTTGCTCACGTTACTCTTCCTATTTCAACCCTATTCCTTTTTTCAAAGAGTTGCAAGAGCCGCTAAGAAATTTCTGTACAGTTTTGGTTGAATGATTTTCTATACCTAATGCATCCAAGAAATTTTTCTTTTTTTTTTCATCTGTAGGTTTTTGATGTTCCCTTACAGCCTCTGTTTTCTGTGGATTCATTATCGTTTTTCCACTTTTAACAACATGCCCCAGAGCCTTTGCTTTTTTTGCTCAAAAGTTTACATTTTTCCGATTTAATTAGAAACGTATGGTGTGAAGCTTAAGCTAGAAGGCACCTGAACCTGTCAGTCCTCATTCATAAATATGTTAGTGTATCCTTGAGTTTTCATATATGTGTGTCACGTCTGCAATTATCAGATCAATTAATTTAGTCTGTCGTCTGCCACAGTGTTTCAATTTTGTGACTATATATTTATAATAAACTTACTAAAACTAATACTAGGAAATTTCGTTGAGAGTTAATCTTTACTTGTAAAATGAAATGAAGTAGGCACAAATGCAAAAATAACGTAAAACTTAAATTTTCTAAATACAAAGATCTCAAAGACAAACAGTTTTGCAGCTATAAATCTCATCTCATCATATTGTATACTGACTACAGTGACTACAACTATATTCACGGTAATGTACGAATCCACACTCGTTGCATTTACACCAATACACTGACATATATATTTATCAGGACTAGCGGATGCTGGTGCCCTCTGGAATCAGCTTAATACCATATATCTCTCATGGTTACTTTTACTTTGGCCAGACGGTTCATGAGTCATATAAAACGCTATACATGCTTTCAAGTTTCGATGTATATACTATTATATCGTTTAAATACACTTCAATTTTATATTTTTTTTTGGCCCCCTGGGCAAAAGTCGTTGCTCTCAAAAATGTGTTTGAAGAGACCGTGAGACCAAGCGTTTGCTGCTTTTCCTTATATCTCTCCACAATTTCTCGGATTCTGTTGTAACATGCCTGCAGTACTTTTGACAATACTAACACCATTTAATGTTTTCATCTGAACCACTACATTCATCTGTGTCTGCTCTTTAAACTGGTGCGTTGCTTGCTACTAAGGTTATCGTTAGGTTTTTGCTGTTGCAAAACTTATTTTCATGCGTAACTAGTATCCCTGTTATTATTTGCGTTACTTTGCGTAAGCCTAGCTTATAAATACTTAGCGCCACCTCGACTTCTCCTTCTAAAGTTCCAGGTCTAATACCAGCTACATTCTAACTATATGGCACTTGCAGACCGTACGTAAATTATTTTACGGCCTTTCTGTCTGCAATATCCTTCATTACTATTTTTTAAAATTATGTCCTACGTGGGCTTGAATCACATGATGTAATTATTCTATTGTACAATCGTTATGCTTGATTACAGTATTTTATAAGTGGTTAGCTGGTCTGCTGCGTAAGCAAGCTCAATTGAGTCGAAAACGTATTTATTCCTGCCATGCTCTAAATCGTTGCAAAAGTGTTAATAAAAAGTCGTCCACTGTTTTAAACAGAAAGAGTCAGGCTCAAAATAAGTCTGCTGCTATTTCTGTAAGTCTATTTCCTAGTGTAACTATGGAGTATTTTTCATAGTGTGGCAGTACAGTTGATTTTGCTGCTCTTACCATCTGCTCCAAAAAAGAAAAATTTATTGCATCGCCGTCAAACATGGGCACGCTGCTTGGTGCGTTATTTACTTGGGACAATTCATTATACTGCATGAAAGAGGGTATACAATCTGTTTGCTAGCTTATAACTGGATTTTAAAATAGTGTGTTTTAATGTATTGGATTTCATTAATTAGGAAGAAGGGCCGTGTAATTTTGTTAAGATTCCTAGATTTCCAGATAAGCAATCATGCGATGGTGTGGTTTATTGAATTCTTGCCTTATCGTTAATTATTTATGTGAAATCTGAGTCATGTTAAACGTGTTTTATGCCCACACTTGTAACGTCAGATGTCTCTAGTTCATACTCCCCTTATACTTTTTGCACCTCTATTGCATGTGGCTTTGGTGCACCATGGCTCCGATGAGTAAACAGTTATCCCCTTTATGGTTGCACTGATAAGTCATCTTTTTTCTGTGCAGTATAATGCTGTATTATTCTTTGGGCTGGATGATGTATCATACCTTTTATACTGAACATATTACTTGCGTTTATATTTTTTATTATGAGGTTTCCACACTTGTTAGTCATGAATAAATTTTTTTATTACTCGAAGAGAATTTACCTACTCCACTTTATATTGCGCATACAAGGGTTCTACATCTGACTCTACTCTAAATGGGGTTAATGGAGGAACTATTTCTTGAATTCTCCTAGGCTTCATTCTGTTGGTAAATTTTATTATAAGAACGTGCTGCTTTTAACTCATCTTACTCAACTCTGCTTGAGTTTGTAGACGAGCCTCTGAAAATATTGTCGGTTATTCTAATTCTTGCTGGTTTTTAGCACTAAAAGAGTTTGATTGAACGGTATTGTCTAGCATTTCATTAGATTTTAAGCTATTGCATAGCTTTTATTGCGACCAAATCAAGAAATTCCGTAACGAAAAAAAATTTAACACCCCCCACACCGCCTACCATGTAGCTCGGTCGAGCGTTCGCTTCACATATATATAAATAATACGACTGTACAAAGCTCGCACGGACCAAGACGAGCTGCTCCGACATCGGATAAATACGTAAGCAGCTACTTGTGAGAAAGGATATAGGTGTATAGGTATCTATCTATCATATCTTTATAATGCCACACTCACCGCATGTGTGCCTGGTAAGTGTACATCTAGGTATCAGGTATACATAGTCAAACCTACGTACACCACAGTGAATACTGTTTTTGACTGCGTAAGAAAACTAAACGTGACCGTGTCAGTTTACCGTCACTGAAACTGGTGCCAGGCATCACTAAGTAGGTTGGGCGCTGAAATCTGATGGCGCGAGATTTAAAAATCAGAATCCTTATAAATAGAATGCAGACGTGATAAATTTGGTAATCCCGTAACCTGATCCATTATTATATTTATATTTACGCTGATAATTAATTATTTACTTAGTAAATTGTTAATAATATTTTGTTTGAGTATCATACATCATAAATTAAAAAATATTTTTTTTTAATTGTGAACATTAATTTGCTTTAAGCTTTTGTAACGCAGTAAGTAAGAAATATTTTCTCTAAACGTCTTTGTGGCTTCATAATATTTTTCCGCTTAAAAAAAGTTAATTTGCATGGTCTACTGATAGACACGGCAAAAAAATACGCAAAAAATTGAGAATACTTAAAAAAAGGAACTATTAAAAATACAAGTATACTTACCTGTATATTTGGAACCATAAGATTTGATGGTTTTAAATATACAGGTAAGTATACTTAAATGTCACGTTAACTAGTAAATTATGAGTGTTATAATCTGCAGTAATATTTTGTCAAATTAACTAGTTACTATTTTTATTTTTTATTTTTAAACTACGTACAAGTCGGATATCTTCAATTTATGTAACTATGCAATTAAATTGTTACTGGTAAGGCAAAGAGAAAAGATATTTAAATATTTAATCATATACTATACAATAAATCTTCAATGATCAATCTCGCTGTATCAATCTTGCCATCTTATAATATGTAACTACGTATAAGTGCAAGTATCAGTCGGTTAGTCTATGGCTATGATCGCTTGTACGTCGTACTAAAGAGCTCAGCTAGTGGTTGAGAACGAAACAAGTTAGTTTCCTTTCCTTTTTTCCCATTATCTCTTCTTCTTTCTTACCTGTATTGATTAGCCCCAAGTATAAACCTAACGCATGTAGTGAGAATATACTTGTTAGGTATTGTGCACAATAAGCGTATTACCTAATTATTTTGACAATAATCTTCGTGAGTTTAAATTCACCAAGTAAAGTAAAAGTAAGTTAGTTTTACATTGTTATTAACGTCTTTCTTAATAGATTATCATCAAGAAATAGTCACCACAGTTATTTAGTATGATAATTGTTATCACGTACCTGGCATATCCTGCTAGTAAAGTAATTACTGGAATTTTTCCCAGAATAGTAGACTGCCGTATGCTCTCCATTGCGCGTGTTTATTGTCCTTACCCTGTTGACTCAGTGTAGTGCTCCCTTGTTGCTCGATTATTCTCCAGACACTATTTCTTGGACCTCGATGTTCTGCTGTGATACCAATATTTCTTCTTGTGACTTTTTATACTTCGAAGCAAGACATCATTTGTCCTTCCTGAAATACCACAATAATAACAATAGAAGAAAAAAATTGGTTTTGCAGCAGCCAATCCCACTTCTAACACTAAAAACCTGTTATATCCTTATAAATACTTACGATACATATAGTGATTATATTTGACAATTGGTTTATCTATTTTGTTAACTGTGAACATTACATAAGACTTACTTCTTTTTTTTTTTTTCAGTTAATCTCTCTTATACTAAGGAAATTTATATACGTCTTTTTACACCAGAGGGTTTCAGGTCTGGGTTGGCAGTGAGTGTCCGCGTCCCAGGCTTACTGGAATACAACAAATTAAGTTGCACGTTAGTGCCTTTTATAGCCAACTCGCAGATGATTTAAAATCGTAATCTGCGATATCTCACTGCACACTATTAATTATACATATTTGCTGGTAATTTTTGGAAATTACTCATTATTCTTCGTGCACGTAATTGACAGCGCACTGTTCATGCTTTGCGCTAACTTTATAAATTTAAACTCCTCGAATCATATGTATTCTCATTGAATATTTTGAGAAAGGGCAAAACAAATAAAAAGATATTAATAGCAACAAAAAGTGTATATTATTTATTTATAGGTAATAAAGATTACCCCTTTCAACCAGATAAATATGTTAGGATTATAATACTTCACGCTTTTCAGAAAAACCAAATCACTTGATTCAGTGCTTCTAGATTCATCACAGAAGCGCAAGATTTCCAATTCGAATTCTCCCTTCTTTAGGCGCATCGCTCTATCATCGGTTGTTAGAGAAAACAAACTGTGGTTCTTTATCCCATGTCTAACAGCCTTGTAAAATGCTTGCATCGTAGTTACAAAGCTGTCTTAATTTGTTATATTAGCCCTAATTGAGTTGAGATCTCAATTTTGATCCTCTTAGGCCTTTATACAGCTGTTTGTAGTTCCACTAGAGCTTCTTCTGCTGAATGTCTCTATGGAATAATCATCTGAATTCTAGGAAAATTTTCATCCCCGACGATTTTAGAACCAATTCTCAAATATTTCTTAAAGACTACGGAGAGCTCCAGCAAGTATCTTTAAAACATCGTCATAAGCTCTGATAATTCTTCTTCAAAAATTTCTGCACCTGTTCTCGTGTTTTTTGTCGCTCTCTGGCTGGTAAGACACTAAAAAAACCCTACTGTGACATTATTAAAATCATTACGTGTACTGCAGACTTTAACTATAAGCTTGACGTTAATAGCACTTATAAAGTAGACTTCTTTGAGCAACCTAAGCATGCCTTTTTTACGACAGACCTTTATACTTTGGTCTTGGACTTTTTTTCTCTTAAAACCCAGCTTTCAGAGTCACTGTTAATTGCAAAAATTTACTAAAACAAAAACAGAGTTTATTTCCAACTTTTTTGAATGAATTTCAGGTAATTTTTATTTTTATCTTTCTTTTTTTACTTGCTTCGAAAAAATTAAAAGGACTAATTGATATGTTTGAATATCTTTACTAGTCTTATTTTAGTTAGCTAGAAAAACATTTTTGTCATATTATTTCTACAACTTTTGTAGAGTACAGTCAAATTCTTGTTTTAATTGTGACTCTGTCTAGTACCTTTATTATCATTAAGACAAAGTGTAAATTGTTAATCAAAACATGTCACTCTCGTATGATACTGAGGTAAGTAAAAGTTTATACTATAAATATATCTTGCGATTAAAGTCATTTTTGTAACAATAAAGTAACGGGCCCACTACTTAATCACTCTAGATAATTATAAGATTGTTTTGACCAAAACCATAAGGAAGTAATAAAAAGTTAGAACTGCAATTATTTAAGAGCATAAACAAACTACTTAGCATTGTAATAGTATTAATAAAAGAGAATTTTTTTTTAAATTCAATTATCTAGAAGGTTATGCAAACGTACTTTTCTTTCATGAAAATTTGATCTTCTTAAACAGATATTATCGAGGTACATTTTTAAATTCTGTACATATGCAGATGACAAAACTTGGCTTTTGCGCAAAAGCAGATGATAAAAATATAACATGTGAAAAGTACAAGCGGCTATCTAGAGATACACGCACAAATGAACGCAGGTCCCGCAATGGTTCAGTATGGTTAAACTTGACGAAATATTTGTTAAACTCGTTAAAGCCTGTGAGAAATAGAAATATCTCATTGGTACCTGATGTCACACCTACCCCTTTAACGCCCTTCCAAAACTTTATCGCACTCTTTAAAACCGCGATTCTCGTCAAGTAATAAATAGATACTGTGCACCACGTGTTGAGTCTTACTCGATTTCTCAGCTGCTTTTAAGCTGCATAAAAAATCTTTTCTACTACTTATGAACACTCTATGCTCTGTTCCTTCCTCGTATCAGGCATCGCAGCTCATAGGAAAGACATGAAAAGCGTTATTTTTTCAATGCAAGTCTAATATAGATCATGAGTGTCATATCACTGCATCAATGACTTCGTAAAAAAAACTGACCTTTTAATCGACACTGTTAAGACTGTGTATCATGCCGCAATTAGTCCACCTTAGATCGTTATGAAAGTAGTCAGAGTTAAACCCTAAACATTAGCGGTGCACAGCAGTATGCTGCATATGCTGGGGCACATCAAGCGAAAAAGATCACAGCAACAATTGGTACCAGGAAAAGCTGGGATAGGATATTTGTGTGTGGCTCCTAACACTTTGCAAAGCAATGACATGTTTATATATATAGTCAATAATTGAGTGCAAGTTCTAAGCGTGATGAGTAGATAAACAGTTAAGTGGCTCAATACCACAAGTAGATAAGGAACGACAAAGTGTGTGACGAGCATTGGAGTTTGCCACCCAGTCAATGTTGAAGTACCCCATAAGGATGACCACGTCACTCGAAACATTTCAGCTTAATATGGCCTCTTAAACATTATACCAGAAGCCTTTTCTTTATAGCGAATACACCACTCCCAGAAACACTACAAACAGGAACTCAGATCTCTTGCAGTATACAGTAGGAATCGCAGACAGTCCTGCAGAAAATTGATTTTTCCACGTATAACGCAACATTACTGCTAGTTTTTGCCACAAGATCAGACCTAAGTAATAAATAATGATCCATTAAAACTTTATTGTAAGAAGAACCATTTGTAAGCCGTGATTCACTCACAGCGAGCAAGTGCAATCGATGCCACCGCATAATACTCAGTATATCTGCAAAATGCGGTTCAAATGACTGCGCGTTAATATGGCCAAGGTTAAACAGGGTACTGTTATTGAGATTCATAGTCAGTGAGTCTTTTTTTTATTTCTACTTTCTTACGAAGAATATGACACACAGCTTTATCGAGCGCAGAGTGCAAGTGTAAGTCACTGGCCACTTCCATACTGTTCCAGCATGTAGGACTGGCAGTAGTGCCCTTGTTAGGGCATTTGTTATTTATGTGATCACCAGTACAGTAGCCACAGCAGGGGTCATTTAAGCAGTTATTGGCAACTTGTCTATAGTCTGCACACCTAAGACACTGCATGTTGATAACATGACCCTCTACGTGGCATCTGGACCAGTTAACGCTGATCCGCTGCCGATGCATTGACTCCTAATAGTATGCCGAGCTCACTTCCACAATGCAGAAGCTTAATTTCTTGGTTTATTTCAAGCCAGATTTTAATTTGCTATACAAGCAGCAATCACGTTTTTACTGAAGTCTATAGGAATATCGCGCACAAGGAGGCGCGGCCGCATACCTTAATTTGGCTTGACCTCAAACCCCACACTTAAGAACTCAGGACCAGTAATCTTATACTTTCTTGTACACACAAAAAAAAAAGAGAGACATGAGAAATCAAAGAGATATAGAGAAATAAAAGAAGCGTGGACAAAGACAAAGAAAAAAAGAGAAACAGAGATAATAAAATGGATAGAGGTAAGGAAATAACAGTAGCGTTGATAGTGAGAAAAAAAAGAAAAGTAGAACAAAGTAGATTGAGAGGAAGAGATAAAATCAGTAGAGGGAAGTATCGTGAGGATATTTTACGAGTGTTCATGTGCGTATACAAGTGTAGGACGAGGACAGGTATGCGTTACAGGAGAAGTATCTCCGGGTCCAAGAAGAACATAATGTATTGCACGTGCACTCGTTGCTTGCATTGTATGAGTGGAAGACGGTGCAGTAAGTAATTCAGTCAGTACGTTATTAAAGGTGTTAGTAACTAATTTTTTTTAATACAACAGGGGATCTTCTGCATAAATTCCCCTTTTTCCGAAGAAAATACCCAAAGTGTACTAAAAACAAAGGTGATGTACGAAAATGACCACTGTCTACGCTGCACCAATACCTACTTTGTTTTCAGGCTCAGGAGCAGAACTGCAGGCAAAGGCAAATATATCCATAAGAAAAGAAAGGAGAACTTTTGATACGGTAGTTCCTATGAACCACCTGGTTATGACACTCTTATAACATTGTTGCTTGTAACACTTCGCAGTATTCTTTATATTTACTTGTTTGTCAGACAACTGCAGTCCACACAAGGTAGTGGTTGATAAAAACAGCATTAATATAAATAAAAAACTTATGGTGACATTTGAATTCAAGTTGCAAAAGTACGTAGATTACCTACATGACCACTTCGTTTAACGAAAGTTCCTTTTCTCGCATTGTGAGTTTTAGGTGCATAGGAACTATACCGAAAAAAGTGTAACAAGACTTTTTTCCTACCCCACTATAGCAATACAGCCATGTCTAAGGCTATACACATTGCTGCAGGCAGCTCCCTTTCTCTTTATGCGTGCGTACCGAAGGACCCCAAGGCTCTCTTTTGTTAGGCTTTTTTCGGTTGTACTCGGCTAGTAGCTCATTTTCCCCGCTCCACGTACAGTCAGCATTAGCTGTACACATTTGCAGTGGCTGCTATAAGTACATACATATAGCTTGACTCGACATATAACGTACAAGTATCTCCCCGATTCCACACCCCACGCTAGTGGATCAATTGTGCTGGATGTAAAAGTGGCTGATTTGTTTATTGCCCAAAAACAAAAAACAAAATTTAACCTTATGTGTTTCAGTAAAAAAAAAATTGATTGTTTCCCTATAAAATTTTCCTATAAATATAAGACAAATGGTTCTGTCTGAATTCGAAGTTGACTTCATTTACTTATTTAAAAATTTATGATTAGTTGCAAATTTTTTTTCTAGATTTTTACTGTTATCTCTCTTTTTATTGCTCATAGAGCAATTTAACTACCACTATTCTTTTTAAAAAACCCCTTTCTTTGGAAATAATATTTGCCTTTAAGTTTAAGAATTTGATTAGTTGTTATGTTGATGTAACTAAAAAATATGAAGAACAACAAAATAATTTTATTTCTAAGAAATAAATAATTACAATGAAAAGAGAAGGTACAAATCATAACTTTGATAAGCAATTTTATCAACTTACAATAATCTCTTACACATTTTGATTTTAGGGCTTTATTAATTTTATAGTTTCAAATTCAAAATTCTATTTAAATAATAGAACATGCACTTTACATTACCTATTCCACAAAACATAAGCGTGATGATAGCATAGATAATATTGATTAATATTTGATTAAAAACTTTTAACAAATTATGTTGATTTACTACCAAAATTTCTCAATTCAAACGTGTACACAATTACTGAGTTGATAAGAAATTTAATTATATCAGATAGTTTCTGCAATGTCATTGCTTTGTATGTAACTGGGTTTTTTAAAAATAACATTAAAGTAGAAATTATAAATAGTAAGAATTCTGGCAGTAAATTTTTTATACTTTAGGTGATAAATGCAGGTAGTAATTTTTTTTTTTCATATAAAATATACCGAAAACATTTTTTTTGGTTCTAGTTTTTTCCATGAAGATTGAGAATTAAAAGGATTAAAAGACTTATCTTCTTATGGCTAACTTAACAATAACTTTAAATAAGTATAAATTCTAATGAAATATTCACATAAAATGACTTGAAAAACTAATCAAATATTTTCTTTAGTATCATCTTCGCATAAGTACCTTTGCTGTATTCAGTATCCTCAGTTAACTTATTTACGATCTTATTTTTATGTAAAATGTATTTTTTTTCCCCAAATAGTTGGAAGGTTCAGACTAGTTCATTTCTACCAATCATCGTTGTAAATTTTATAAAATGACAAAAAATGTATTATGAAGATAAATACCTAATAATTATTTTACCGTGCATCTATCGAAATCATGATTATAAAATCTCACACTATGATTACTAACTAATCCACTTATTTCTATTATGAAACAGAACCATAGAAAAAGAAAACTTCTAAATGTGTAGGATGTTGAGGAAGGACTCGATGGGCTAATGAGTGGCTACTGGTTTGTAGGACTCTGGTTTTATTAAATGGTGAAGTCTTTAGACTTTACTTTTAAAACAATGTTTCTTTTCTTGCTTTATAATATCGTGGAAGATGGGAGCTAGACTGAAAAAACAGTGACAAAGCTTATTAAAACCCCACTATATAGTTTCCCAGCCGTAAATAAGGTTATATACATCGCCACACGCAGTTCTCTCTTCCCGCGTGTATACTTAAGAACTTGACGGCTCTCTTCTGATCAACCTTTTTCCGTTGCACTCGGCTAGTACTTTTGCTAGTACTTGGCTCCTCCTTCCACGAAGTGCTGTTAGCACAACACATACACATTGGCAGTGGCTGCTGTTCGTATATGCGTACAGTTTTATTTGACACAAAAGATATAAGTTTTTCCCCACTACCCACGCCATGTATCATTGCTCAGACTGTACTTGCTGCGAAACTTACTGTTTAGTCTATTTCCCGAGGACAAAGAAATACTAGTGGATTTTATCTTTTTCAGTTAAAAAAACTTGTTATTTTCCTAGAAAACTTGTTCAGAAATACAGAAAAAATATGTTTGTCCATATCAGACGTTTACATCATTTATTCATTTAAAAACTTACTAATAATTGCTGATTTTTTAATGAGTTTTTTTGCTCTTACCTCTGCTTCTACTGCTTTTCAAGAGGTTGAACAGTTGTTTATCTTATTATCATCAAGTTAAAAAAAATACAAACACTTCTAAAAATTCATTTTTGATTATTTATAACATCTCTGAGGCCATAAAGTGAAAAATCGTAGGTTTCATCGGATAAGGGCAATTGTCTCTGGGGCTTTTTTGCTGGACATAACAGAGCGATGGCACCTACGTAGCAAATCCTATTTTTTCTCTGAGGGCACACTCCACCCTCAAAAACACTTGAGGACAGAAATAGTTCGTTACGTGGCTAGGGCACAAAGTACAAATCTGATTGTCCAAAGGGCGTGGTTGTTGTTTGTTGATGCCTAAGTCGCATGTGATATTTTTCTTACAAAGTGTAATTTTGCGACCGTGGGCACACTTTGCACCCATTAAATCACTTTGGGCACTAGAGTGAAAAGGTCCCTTGAGCCTGTACGTGCAAAAAACTTTTCTTCTTGTGAGTCCAAACCAATTACAATGGCGCAGAGTGTGACCCATGGGTGCAAAGGGGTTGTTGCACTTTGTGCCTATTTCGTTTATAAAAATAGTTGTGCTATTGTCTTGACAGAGTCTAAGCTGAATTTTTCATTTTTTAAAATCTCGTTAGACATGTGCCAATACCAAACACCATTTGTTACTGTACATGAATCTTATACTTACTGAAATTATTGACTTATTGGGTTAATTTATTTCCAATCGTGTGTTTTTTTCTTATTAAAAAATGTTCTTGTGAGTTATCATTATTTATTTAACAAATGACAAAAATACTTTGTCAAAAGTTTTTCAATGTTAGTTTTCAACTTAATATTGTATCCCATACAAATTACTACGTGTATTATCAATGTTTACTAAAAAGTAAATAAAATTTTGTTCCGATTCACAGATAGTTATTATCAACGAGAAGCTAAGAAAACAGTTAACAATGTTGTGAGGGCAATAGGCAGGCAAGAAAAGTTGCTGAGTAAATCTAGGTCTAACTAAATCCAATACATGAGCATTTCCACATGGAACCAGCCACCCGGTGCTCGCAGCACGTTTTTTCAGTAGAACGTGCTCTATTCAGCTCGCTCACAAGTGATGGAAAATAGCAAAAAAAAAATTACAAGGACATAAATTGATAGGTTTTGACCTGCTGCTTTTGATGGTAACATCTGTTTTTTATTGAAAAATATTTTCAGTGGTGGAAACCAAGTTTTAATTTCAGGTCAATTTTTCTCCCAGTACGTCCAATCTAAAGAGCAAGTCATAAACTAAATCTTCTTAAGCTTTCAGAGTTGGGGAGCCAACGGTGTAGGAATAGTAAGTAAATAAAGACTGCGGCGCGTGGTCTCACACTTCCATGCACACAGGGCTAGCCACTAGGGCCACTGGGTGATTCGCATTCTTATAAATAAATGAAGCAAGCTAACAAAACTATTTAAAACACGAAAATCAGTATATTTTAAGCTGTTTCATTTTATGTGTTGTTTGCTTTTCATCGCCAACTTTGTTTCTGAGTAAAAGATTAAATTAAAGATGAAGGGTTATATTTTCTATGATACCTATTTTTTGACTTTACCCATAATTTTAAAATAAAAACAAAAAATCAATAAAAAGTAATAAATAACAAGTCAAATGTCAACTGAAAGTCTTTATTTTTTTCGTTTTTCACACTTTTTATTGTTTTTACGAGAAACAGATTTTTTTTTAACTTTAGACTTTTTGCTAAAAGTATTTCTTACAGCTTCTGTTTTTGATTTGTTTTTTGTTTCTGATTAATTTTCAGCTGATTTATCCCCCTTTTTTTAAATAATAAAAGCGAAAGTGATGATTTTGAAGCAGAAAATTCTTTTATTTCAAGCTCGTTTGTTCCTTCCTTCGGTATTGCACAGTGTAATGACAGTATACTTCGAATCATATTCGCCGATTCAAATCTCTGTTTTTTAATTTTTCTTGGGTTAAGACATAACTATTACTGAACGAAGAAGAATAAGTAATATTTTCAATATATTCTTTAACCCAAAAAAAAAACCATAGATATCAAAATACGAGTCTTAGAAATCATTCTTAAGCTGGCTCGTCTTGAATTACTTTTAATAGTAGCACCGATACTATTACATGCATTTTTTTATAAGCTGCGCATAAAAGTGCTATTCTACTTCAAACAAAAAATCTTCATAATGGAAGCTCAAACTTATAAAATTGTATTAGTTTCCAAAGTGCTAAGCAGCACCCTTGGTAAAATAAATGACTTTTCAACAATAAGGAATGTTCTCTTTAGAAACTTAATAGTTATGTCTAGTCGATAATAAATCGCAACAGTGTAGTAGACTTAATGCTGGAAAAAAATGACGATGCTTTTATGTGCTTTCAGTTCACTGCAATAATGAACACAAAGAAAGAGAATATTATACTTCCATTTACCCGAAACTTGTTCTTAAAATACTCTGCACTGCATGACTTAATACTTACCTTATTACTTTTAATAACATTTTCAAAACTTGCAATGGTCACTATAGTTAACTAATATTTAATATACTAATTAATTCAAAAGTTATGTTGGTGTAAGATAACAGAAAAACATAACAAGAAGTAATACAACAATAATTGGAAATTAAAGTGAATATGATACAAGTAAACTTGTCATGAATTTACAGATAAAAATCACAGCTATAGGTGTTAGTAAAAATATAGTTGTTCTTCTCAATATGATGCATCTCTTCTGGTCAGCTGTTTGTGATACTGCAGAAAGAAAAAATCAAAAATAATACATGTATTAGAACGTGAATTTTTCAAATTTAACTCTAACAACCTTTTTTTTCTACTCAAAAAAAAAGTTTGCAATAAAAAACCATCAAATAAAGTATCAAACAAAGCAGTTAAAAATCTATAGATAAACGTGTTTCAAACATTTTTTTAAGCTTGCTTCCTTTAATTATGAGCAAGTATGAAAATGTGTATCACCCAGCAACCACAGTGGTTAGCCCGCTTTGTGTGCGTGGCAGTGCGAGACCACGCGCCACAGACTTTATATACTTACTATTTCTACACCTTTGGCTCTCCTACTCTGAAAAATTCAGGAGAAGCTTGGAAATATTGCCAAGTAACAAGTTTAAGAACATTCTAGAGATCTTTATGCATTAGTGAGATAAAATTTGTTAATTGACCAATGCATATCCAAGCCTAATTAGTTGTGCTGATGATGCAATAGAAATGTAGGTGGAATTAGCACTATCTGTCAATGAATTTGGCAATGTTTTGAGTAGCAGACTAAAAAAGTCAGTATTGTCTGTTGGTTGTGCTGCAACTTTTTTAAATAACAAGTCTAAGAAAGAGGGGCAGATCTTTATGACTTGCAAATAATAGTTACTTTAAATTATTTACGTGAAAATATGAATAGTGATAAAAAAGCGTGATAGAAGTTTATTTAGACAATCAGGACTATCTTTTTACTTTAATGAATATAACAGTAAATATCTGTGTGTATTATGTTTCCTATGTATTTTTAAGCTATTACACTGATCAGCATACAACTTTAGAAACATATTGTGTAAACGTCGGCAAAGGTTTCTAATATAGGGCTACTTTTTTTTTTTTTTTTTTTTGGTGTTGTATCCACTGTAGCAGTAGATCTTGAGAATAGATAATGCTTGTATTTTGCAGCTGCGAATGTACATGAAAAAGCAACATTGTCTCCAGCAATAACTTTTACTACGTTCTTTTTAATTGTGCTCTGAAGATCTATTCACAAGAACACTAGTTAATTCAGAAATACCACGATATTGTACATGGAATTCATCGGCTAAGCAGATTTAATGTCGCAAGTAAGGCAAACAAGTTGAAGGACAATGAAAATTATGTTTACCTCACGCTTTGGGATGCTCGTACACTGTTTATCTGAATAACCAAGAATGCTCCTACCTACGATTGCTGTTAGTCAAAGTGCATGGATAGACTTTATTTCAACAATTAATAACTGTTAATGCAACTCATTATATGCTATTATTTTGACAACACATTTTCCATCAAATTCAAAAAATTTTTGGAAAAATTACAAACACCATATAAGCGAAGATATTTAAGCATGTTGGTAAGTAACAAATCGTAATCCAAAGATGGAATTCACACGAAACGTGTATAATGAAGCATTAGTATTGTTCAAAGACATGTTTGACAATTATTTACAAGAGATTAGTTCAATTGGGTATGTATGCACCAAATCAGCCTGCAAATGATACTTTTGATCAGAACTTGCAATGCGAAATAGAAGTGTATGTTCGTAATTTGGATTCAACCGTTAAAGCACATCTTCCAAAATTGTTTTCGGATAAGCGCATCGTGTATAACACAATAATGCTAACAGTTGCAAATTAACAAGGTAAATTGTACTCTTTAGATGCCTCAGGTCGCACAGAAAAAACCTTTTAAATTTTACTTATTCTAACAGCTATAAGGTAACTCTCTGATGGTGCACTTATTTTTCTGTCTGGCGATTTTCAGCAGGCAAACTCTTCCAGTTATTTTACGCGAAACACCTGCTGATAAAATTAATTTATGTATCAGTTTTTCAGTTCAATGATGACACTTAAAGAAGTTCACACACGAACGAATATGTTCAATTACAAAATGATGCATTTGCCGGTCATTTTGCAAAACAAATGCTTGGATGTTAGAAATGGAAAAATCACAATAGATCAGTTCACTTACTGCACGGAGAAAACAAACAAGGTGTTACTCTAGGATGACTTGTACACCTAACTATACTAAATAATTTTCAAGCTGATACTGGATGTTTTCATAGTATATTCCCAAAGTTATTAACAGAATCAATAGAACAGAAAATAGTCCACATTTTTAACAGTATTGTTACGAATGTTTGAGCCACAGTTTGCTTGAGAGCCATCCAAATAAACCATGGGCTATTTCGCCGGATACTCTGAAGTGTGTCACGAAATAATTCTGGTTTACATGATGAACGATTTTGGCTTAGTTGTAGGTATACAGTCAGTATGTACTAGGTGTGTACTCTATACACATGAAAACAGCATGCATGCGCTGTAGTACTATACCTTTATTGTATGGGAGTGCGTATAGGCGTGTGTGTGCACGTGTATGTGTATCTATGTGTGTTCGTCTGCCTGTATAATAAATTACACAAAGGTGTATGCAAACGTAATGCACGCATATAAAAGCATACATACGCATACCTGTAAGCATTAACGTGTATATTATATGCATAAGTGTATATTATGTACTTAAGTGTAGATAAATACACATATATTGTTTCTGTAAATGTGTATACACGATTTTTCAAATATTTTGTGATCGGACAATATGCCGAGAAACAAATTTTAACTTTTACTATGAACCGCGACACATGTGTACGTAATAAAAAGTGGAAAACTATAAATTATTGTAACAAGCTTATGTTCCGTAAACTTTTTTTTATTATTTTACGCCAACTAAATAGATTGGGCGAATAGGTGTGCTTTACGCACGTAAAGAAAATTTCTAATGGTAAATACTTTGTTACATTTTTTTTTAATTGCAAAAGAGTATTGAATGTTGTTACTTAAGTTCGTAAATTCATGGTACATATATTTTTATCATGCTAAAAATATGTTACACAATGTGCTAAAACTATGTATAACTTAGTTATTATTATACTTTATGTTTATCATTTTATTCTAACAGAATAGTTTCCTCAAATTGTAATTCGGGTAACATTCTGTAAAAACAAAGATTAACGGAAGAATTATTGATAAATCGTTTATTCTTACAGCCCACAAATGTCTTCTGTGGCTTGAAAAAAAAAATTATTAATTTTTTATAATTCTTCTGTTGTTAGAGTATATTTGATGTATCGTGGAAAACAGAATGCAAAAAAATTAATAAGATGACTATATATATTATTACTATGAGTTTATCTAGTATGTCAATATATTGATATACTGACTGCTGCCAGCAGCGTCAGCTTGTCAGCTGTATGAATTGCAGACTGCTACTATATATATCTGTTGCAACATACGAACAAACAAACACACACACACACACACACACACACACACACACACACACACACANTTCTTATAAATAAATGAAGCAAGCTAACAAAACTATTTAAAACACGAAAATCAGTATATTTTAAGCTGTTTCATTTTATGTGTTGTTTGCTTTTCATCGAGAAGGTACAAATCATAACTTTGATAAGCAATTTTATCAACTTACAATAATCTCTTACACATTTTGATTTTAGGGCTTTATTAATTTTATAGTTTCAAATTCAAAATTCTATTTAAATAATAGAACATGCACTTTACATTACCTATTCCACAAAACATAAGCGTGATGATAGCATAGATAATATTGATTAATATTTGATTAAAAACTTTTAACAAATTATGTTGATTTACTACCAAAATTTCTCAATTCAAACGTGTACACAATTACTGAGTTGATAAGAAATTTAATTATATCAGATAGTTTCTGCAATGTCATTGCTTTGTATGTAACTGGGTTTTTTAAAAATAACATTAAAGTAGAAATTATAAATAGTAAGAATTCTGGCAGTAAATTTTTTATACTTTAGGTGATAAATGCAGGGGCCTCTTAAACATTATACCAGAAGCCTTTTCTTTATAGCGAATACACCACTCCCAGAAACACTACAAACAGGAACTCAGATCTCTTGCAGTATACAGTAGGAATCGCAGACAGTCCTGCAGAAAATTGATTTTTCCACGTATAACGCAACATTACTGCTAGTTTTTGCCACAAGATCAGACCTAAGTAATAAATAATGATCCATTAAAACTTTATTGTAAGAAGAACCATTTGTAAGCCGTGATTCACTCACAGCGAGCAAGTGCAATCGATGCCACCGCATAATACTCAGTATATCTGCAAAATGCGGTTCAAATGACTGCGCGTTAATATGGCCAAGGTTAAACAGGGTACTGTTATTGAGATTCATAGTCAGTGAGTCTTTTTTTTATTTCTACTTTCTTACGAAGAATATGACACACAGCTTTATCGAGCGCAGAGTGCAAGTGTAAGTCACTGGCCACTTCCATACTGTTCCAGCATGTAGGACTGGCAGTAGTGCCCTTGTTAGGGCATTTGTTATTTATGTGATCACCAGTACAGTAGCCACAGCAGGGGTCATTTAAGCAGTTATTGGCAACTTGTCTATAGTCTGCACACCTAAGACACTGCATGTTGATAACATGACCCTCTACGTGGCATCTGGACCAGTTAACGCTGATCCGCTGCCGATGCATTGACTCCTAATAGTATGCCGAGCTCACTTCCACAATGCAGAAGCTTAATTTCTTGGTTTATTTCAAGCCAGATTTTAATTTGCTATACAAGCAGCAATCACGTTTTTACTGAAGTCTATAGGAATATCGCGCACAAGGAGGCGCGGCCGCATACCTTAATTTGGCTTGACCTCAAACCCCACACTTAAGAACTCAGGACCAGTAATCTTATACTTTCTTGTACACACAAAAAAAAAAGAGAGACATGAGAAATCAAAGAGATATAGAGAAATAAAAGAAGCGTGGACAAAGACAAAGAAAAAAAGAGAAACAGAGATAATAAAATGGATAGAGGTAAGGAAATAACAGTAGCGTTGATAGTGAGAAAAAAAAGAAAAGTAGAACAAAGTAGATTGAGAGGAAGAGATAAAATCAGTAGAGGGAAGTATCGTGAGGATATTTTACGAGTGTTCATGTGCGTATACAAGTGTAGGACGAGGACAGGTATGCGTTACAGGAGAAGTATCTCCGGGTCCAAGAAGAACATAATGTATTGCACGTGCACTCGTTGCTTGCATTGTATGAGTGGAAGACGGTGCAGTAAGTAATTCAGTCAGTACGTTATTAAAGGTGTTAGTAACTAATTTTTTTTAATACAACAGGGGATCTTCTGCATAAATTCCCCTTTTTCCGAAGAAAATACCCAAAGTGTACTAAAAACAAAGGTGATGTACGAAAATGACCACTGTCTACGCTGCACCAATACCTACTTTGTTTTCAGGCTCAGGAGCAGAACTGCAGGCAAAGGCAAATATATCCATAAGAAAAGAAAGGAGAACTTTTGATACGGTAGTTCCTATGAACCACCTGGTTATGACACTCTTATAACATTGTTGCTTGTAACACTTCGCAGTATTCTTTATATTTACTTGTTTGTCAGACAACTGCAGTCCACACAAGGTAGTGGTTGATAAAAACAGCATTAATATAAATAAAAAACTTATGGTGACATTTGAATTCAAGTTGCAAAAGTACGTAGATTACCTACATGACCACTTCGTTTAACGAAAGTTCCTTTTCTCGCATTGTGAGTTTTAGGTGCATAGGAACTATACCGAAAAAAGTGTAACAAGACTTTTTTCCTACCCCACTATAGCAATACAGCCATGTCTAAGGCTATACACATTGCTGCAGGCAGCTCCCTTTCTCTTTATGCGTGCGTACCGAAGGACCCCAAGGCTCTCTTTTGTTAGGCTTTTTTCGGTTGTACTCGGCTAGTAGCTCATTTTCCCCGCTCCACGTACAGTCAGCATTAGCTGTACACATTTGCAGTGGCTGCTATAAGTACATACATATAGCTTGACTCGACATATAACGTACAAGTATCTCCCCGATTCCACACCCCACGCTAGTGGATCAATTGTGCTGGATGTAAAAGTGGCTGATTTGTTTATTGCCCAAAAACAAAAAACAAAATTTAACCTTATGTGTTTCAGTAAAAAAAAAATTGATTGTTTCCCTATAAAATTTTCCTATAAATATAAGACAAATGGTTCTGTCTGAATTCGAAGTTGACTTCATTTACTTATTTAAAAATTTATGATTAGTTGCAAATTTTTTTTCTAGATTTTTACTGTTATCTCTCTTTTTATTGCTCATAGAGCAATTTAACTACCACTATTCTTTTTAAAAAACCCCTTTCTTTGGAAATAATATTTGCCTTTAAGTTTAAGAATTTGATT
>NW_019379909.1:2208104-2358383 GCF_000648655.2 Copidosoma floridanum
GTCATCAGTGAACGACTGAATTTTAAATCAATTTTTTTATGTTTAACAAGGACAAAATTTGATTATTGTAATTAAATGCACAAATCAAGCATTTTAACCCATACATTTTTATAACTAATACTCAACTTCCTAAAGAAACTTTTACAAGTCTTAGAAAATGGACAAGCTCTAATAACAGCTGCTTAAGAAGTTATGTATCTTTACCCAGTTATTTCAAGACTTAAGGGCAATGCTCAAGAGAGTTTAATAGGTTATCCTATGCGTCACTTGAACAGTAAAGGAGACATCTTAAACAAGAATATTTGCCAACCAAATCGTAATATGAATACATGGCCAAACTTGCGAGTACTGCAATTAAACAAATCAAAATAGCTCAAAATTTTTATCATAAAATAAGTTTTTTTAACAGAACCTACCTCAACAGCCCTTTTAATTAAATTGAATGATTACAAACTCCAGACGACAAAAAAATGACAAATTGAAAAACAAGCATTACAAACGTTTATTAACAGCACACCTGACTCGTGGAAATTAAGTATACCATTTCAAAATCTATGAATGTCTACGATACTTTAAAAACTATTTAACATACTCAACACACTCGCCCACCAGTATTAAATCAGGCTTAGTACGTTTACAAGACCATATCCATGACCTTTATTTCAACGACTCCTGAATCTCTGGTACCAAACGTTACCAAAATACTTTTTTTTTGTCCCTACTCAGTTCAACTATATATATATATTAACAGAAGCCTTGCACCCTTATACACGATTACTGCCTGTACGCTACTAGAAAAATTCCGTGATGAGCACGGTATGATCAGGCGAAGAAGAATCACGCAAATATTGTGGCTGCACTCTACTAATCAACAGATAGCGTAACAAAGGTTAAGCAGTACAGTACTAGGTAAACGGCGCATGTTAATCGTATTGTTTCCTATTAACTGACTTTTCTGATTTTCACGTGAACTTCAGATCATCACTTTTATTCGAGGAAATATAACATGAACAAGTAACTGAGCAGTTATCAGATTTGAGGACCATAGAATAGTACTTTGTTTGTTCTCTCCGTGTGTATAAAATTGCCAACTGACTTCTGCAAGTTGACGGCAAACAAAGAAGAATTAAATAAGAAAGTCTTCTAGACTATCTCACGGAATAACAAAAATCACTGTTAACTTAGTCAACATGCTATTCTAGCAGCTAAGAACATTGATGTGAACGTCATTAATTTTATTATTCAAAATAAAATACCAAGCAAAGCGATAATTTACATATCCCTGGATACTGCCATAAATCTTGACAAAGTTGTCAATTTATCTTAAGTTTAAGATTTATAATAGATATAAAAATTAATAGTAGTAAGTGCCTACAATATAAAACATTATAAGTAGTTAGGTCTTTTCTTTGTTAATTCAAATTGTATAGCTTTTTTATCATTTGCCAACGATAAATAAACATAAATATCAACATTCAAATACTTATTTTCAAATATTTTTCCACACTATCTTCTCGATCTTCTATTTTCATGATCTTAAACTTTTTGGCATTTTTTGGACTATTTCAATCAAAACATTAGATTTTTCACATAGATATTTAAAATAAAAAACAGGGTTTCTTGTTTTCACATAGTATTTAGGAGTAGTTCACGTAGTAGTTTGCTACGGTATTTTCAGCTGTATGTTTTGGCGAAGTAAACAATCGTTATTTAACGAGGGTTTGCAATGAAAAAGTAATGAATTGTTTATTGAAATTTATTAATACTTACAAGAACCTTATTATAATAAATAAATAATTATGTAAGTCCATACAATATTTATATTTACATTTTAAATGTACTGAATAATAAAAACACTAATGTTTTACTTTGTTTTCGGCTCCTTTTTAGTTACAGTCGTTTTACGTCTTCTTATTTTTAAAAAGATTTTATATTAGACTTAAAGATATTTTCTTTATAATTAATTTATTATCCTCAATAAAGATAAGCCCATGATAATTTATGTTTACCGGAATTGGTGCTAGAAATGTGTTCTTTCAGTTTGAAGGCCAATTCTTCATACTAACATTTACTACTTAAAAAAAACTTTTGCTTCTTTACAGCGATTCTTGACACAGTTAAGAAAATCTTTCACTATTAAAATGTAATTGCCTGCAAAGAGTTGCAAACTTGTCCTTCTAGCGACACGTTTTATATTCGCTCCTTCCCCATTATATGCTCCCTTTCCGTTACATGTATGAATGCATACATTGTATTGTAAGTAGAAATAAATAGTTTACTTGCGCATTCATTGTTAATTTGAATTGAAATTGGAATTGTTGGTTTGAACAGCAAAAACTAATTAAGAAATCGTTATCAAAGCATAATTTTAATATTTTAAAAATTTATTGAAAAATAACAAAAAAAAAAAAAAATAACCATGCTGTTCGTAAACTTATCCATCACACTTTATCTTGTATTTATATCTTCTTTTATTACTAATGCTGACTTTTATCACGATTGATCCAAACATTCGAATTGCAGTTGTCAGAAAAATGTGACTGGTACTGTTGTACCCTTTTTTTTTTTAATACATAAATTCTTTACATAAAACATCATCGTGCAAGCCTACTGTTTTTCTGTCAACGCAGTCTGCAGGAACATCGCTCATTGGTTGACCTAATTTAACCTAGGGCCTCTTTTACTTACTCTGATGCTATAAAAACGTACCATCAAGAGAAAAATCACTTTTTTAACGTTCATCGCCTGTCCTCCCAGTTCTCAGTCTACTCTAGACTCCCACAACTTACGAGTATATTATACACGTAAGGCCTAACGTGTTAGTTGTGGCAACTTAAATGCATTACGAGGATATTACTAGAATTAGCCTACGTTAAATATCAAGATAAAAGTTACTCTACAAAGAATAAGAAACCTTCAAAGCAGCAGTAACAATAATAATTAGTGATAGCAGTAAGTTATTTATTAGTAATAAAATTACACTTAACCTTGTTAAGGCTATACACAGCTCTAAACAACAATTACAGCTCATAAACTGAACCCTCAGAGTTCCACAAATAACACAAAAAATGGTTAGGACCGTTCTTTTAGCAAGCCCAGTCATAAAAAGTAAGCGTTCTTTATGTGTTCTTAAAGACTTCGTTTTGGTCGAAAAAAAACAACCATTTTTATAAGCCCTTCGAGAATAAATAAGAAAAAAAATGTAAATAAAAATGCAAGGAAGAAGTGGAGAAAAGTCATCAGTGAACGACTGAATTTTAAATCAATTTTTTTATGTTTAACAAGGACAAAATTTGATTATTGTAATTAAATGCACAAATCAAGCATTTTAACCCATACATTTTTATAACTAATACTCAACTTCCTAAAGAAACTTTTACAAGTCTTAGAAAATGGACAAGCTCTAATAACAGCTGCTTAAGAAGTTATGTATCTTTACCCAGTTATTTCAAGACTTAAGGGCAATGCTCAAGAGAGTTTAATAGGTTATCCTATGCGTCACTTGAACAGTAAAGGAGACATCTTAAACAAGAATATTTGCCAACCAAATCGTAATATGAATACATGGCCAAACTTGCGAGTACTGCAATTAAACAAATCAAAATAGCTCAAAATTTTTATCATAAAATAAGTTTTTTTAACAGAACCTACCTCAACAGCCCTTTTAATTAAATTGAATGATTACAAACTCCAGACGACAAAAAAATGACAAATTGAAAAACAAGCATTACAAACGTTTATTAACAGCACACCTGACTCGTGGAAATTAAGTATACCATTTCAAAATCTATGAATGTCTACGATACTTTAAAAACTATTTAACATACTCAACACACTCGCCCACCAGTATTAAATCAGGCTTAGTACGTTTACAAGACCATATCCATGACCTTTATTTCAACGACTCCTGAATCTCTGGTACCAAACGTTACCAAAATACTTTTTTTTTGTCCCTACTCAGTTCAACCACCAAAATAAACATCAGTAGTATAGCTAGGGGGGTACGAGGCCAGGTAGCCCCTGGCCTCATATCCCCCTAGAATACGAAGCCACTGTGGCCTCGTATCCCCCTACAGATACGGAGCCACTGTGGCCTCGTATCCTCCTAGGATATGAAGCCACTGTGGCCTCGTATCTTCCTACGGATACGGAGCCACTCTGGCTTCATATTTCCCTATGGAGCCAGTCAGGCATACCTACTAGCGCCGGACCGTGCTTAACTCGATGCGTCTTGCTCCACAATGCATATATGGATGAGCTGCGTAATATGGCTCTATTTACGATGGATTCTGCTGGAGAGAATATCGAGCCACAAACGCAGATATCAAGTGTAATGTAATATCATACTTTTGATCTCACCGGTGTGGCCGTGATTCACTCACTTGTTAATTTATGCACACTATCGTTGACGAAAGTTGTCTATAGCACGCATACGTTACTCGAAAGAGATGGTACCCGATACATATAAGAAATAAATCTCTGTAGCATGTAGCTCTCATATATCCTCAAAACATGTACCAAGAATAAAGTCATGAGTAAAGTAATCTTAATGATGTATGAAATATAATGATTAAATATCTTGTACACTTCTCATCTTCATGGTTAATGTAACCTATACATATAAAAAAATAAACTCTTATGCAGCTTTCACAAATCCCCAAAATCCAAACATACATGCAGAGTTAAGGCATAAGGAAGATAATATAAGGGGTATGATTCCTTTGCAGAAGGCAGATAATTTGCTACGTTCGGATGTTACAAACTTCGAAAAAAACGTGAGTGAGCCATCGAAAAGATTTTTGTTCACGTTTTTAAATTGTAAATTTAAATATGCTTAAAATACCTTGCTTAGTACAAGTGGCAACACGAAAACTATTCGTTTCAGATACCAGTGTGCGTTATGCGCCCGGCAAACCACGAGTGTTATCAGTAGTTGAGAAACCAAAAATTGTATTACTACTTAAATATAAGGACTATGAAAAAGATGATGAGTTTTTCTAAGAAAAAAAATAATTGTGAGTGGTAATGGTGCCAAAAGTGATAGTAATACGAATAACATTAAAACCGAAGAAAATGTAAACGATGATCATGATGATAGTGTTGATAACGATGAAAATGTAAACGATGATGATTATGATAGTGTTAATAACGATAAAAATGCAAACGATGATAATGATTATTTGTGTTAATAAAGATGAAAATTTAAAAAAAAGAAGAAACGATCGTGAACCTAGTATTTCAATGAGTGGCTTACCAAATAAAACAAATAAATTAAATTATGATAATCATGACAGTGATAATAACGATGTGAGCGAAGGTGACTCTCTTATTTTAGTTGGCGGTGTGTCAGTTATCTTACTACCATAAAAATGTAGGTATTTAGCATTTAATCATGAGCTTTCTTTGAAAAAAAGGAATGTGGTTAAAGATAGTGTTAATGATAGTGATGTTTGTGCTCATTTTAAATCTCTAGTTTTAGTAGGTGATTTATCAGACTGGTACTGTGGACCAGTCGATACCACAATTTATGTTAGTGATAACAAAGATTATCATAATAGTGGCAGTAACAGCAAATCAGTATTAAAACAAAAAAGTGTCACTGATTCTGACTCTGACGAAACATTTAATGGTTTTAGTTTTTTGGAAGACGAAGAAAGTGCACAGTAATTTTCATTACAAACGATAATGAAGCCAATGATGATTGAACTTTTAAAAAAAAAATCTCGCGCAAGGAAAAATGTTTGTTGTGTCAGCTCAAATATTATAATCAAAATTGAAAAGAAGGACGATAGTGGTATTATCACGGTTTAAATGGGTGGTTATGCAGTCTCTGCATTTAAATATTCGAATAAGTGGATCACAATAATAGTAATCAACGTCATCATCATCATCATCATCTTTATATATGGTTTTCAAAGTAATTATTAAATTATTTTAATAAATTCTTTCAGTTGTGTTTTAAAACTGTTCTTATTACTCTTTTCGTCAAAATCATTCTAAATATATAAAAATACATATTGTATATATTTGATCGTGATTTTATTAATAAAGAAATATTTACAAAGTATTTTGTTTAAAAGATATTTACTTTTACTAATTACTCATGCATACTTTGTTTTCATTTAAGATTAATAAGATTTAAGACCTTCGGGATCCTCAGTTGGTATGAATACTTTATTAGGATAGTAATGCTTAATAAGTATCTTTATTATTTTTTTAGTCAAAATAATTAACTTATATTCTTAAGATTAACCATATAATTCAAATTTTGTAAACTAAACTTAAAAACAAAATATGTTTTAAGTTTAATGAAAAAGAGACAAAATTTTTTTAAAATACTTTCTTATTTAAACTAAAAATGCACTTCAATTTAAATAGTAAGCAATTTATTGGGCCAGCATACAGTTGCATGCTTTATGATTAGCACAAAATATTGATCCATCATACAAAGTGTTTCGCGCTGGGCACCCAAAATCTTCGAGATTATAAACTAAGCTGAAAACCAATTTTGTTGGTTTAATGATTTGTTTGCCAGTCTAAAACTTGAAAACTTACCATCCAGGCAAAATTCTAGCCAATCACTTAGTTTTTTCTAATCCCTCAACATATACCTCATCACTCATGTTGATGACTGATTGTATTGTATGCTGCACTTTATCATAAGATGTTTTTCCCGATCTCCAAAGTATTCCATAAAAGTTAGTTTCCAACCATGATACTTGGTAAATGTTTGTCTTAGATAAAAATATCTATGGATAAGGAGGCTTGGAAAGAAATACTAATGGTTTCACATTGGTCTTCATGTTCAATATGGCTACCTCTTTGAAAATCAAGTTATTTTTGTTAATTTGGTAACCTTGAACATCGACTATAAATTTTCTTTTGTCACTAGTATCTGCAGTCGTTTTCAGATTTCCCATTAAACAATCTCTTTTCATTGGTGCAGGACCATTAATTTTATTTCTTTCTGTATTATAATGATCAGAACAACGTAAGTGTTCTTTAATATCAGAGTCATTATTTAAGTTTTCACTCAGAGCTTCATGTATAGTATCTTTTTGAGCGCCAATGTATTTAAGAAAAACTTTCTATGGCAATATATGCAGATTCAAGGAGCTCACGTGAGGTAACATGCCATTGATGGCAGCCATCACGTTACTGACTGAAATCATTCATTTGCGTGTGTATATAAACAATTAGGACATAGAATACAGTGCTATAGGAACAGTGGAGAAGAATACATTCAAAAACTAGCACAATACACCCTCCCCACTATTAATACTGTTGATGTTATGACTAACACTTTTCATGTCTTATGGAGCTGGCAAGCTCAGCTTAGAGGGCGCAAAAGAGAAGAGCCTCCAGCCAATGAGAATTTACCAAATATAGTATAGGATAGTAGACATAAGCAGTAGATGGCACATATATATTTTGCATGAATATAGATGTACTATAATAACTCCCATTGACAGGACTCTCTCTTTCACGCCCTCTGCTGAGTTTGCCAACTCACTAGTCTGATATGCGTTAGTATGAAACCCGCGTCGTAGCATGAACCGTTTAGTTTCTTGCAGATTATCAGAGAAAATCAGACTTGTTGTTGGAAATAAGAGCGACCGACAGTAGGCCCGGCTTTTGTGTACATTGTGTACACTTGTAGTCTCTGTCGGCTCAACGCTCTGTGCGTGTGCGCTTGGTCGACTTGGCGTGCTGCAGGTGTGTGAGTGTTCGTACTCACGCGGCAAGCTTTGTATACTGTAAGCGCAAGATTATACTGAGCTCTCATCGAAGAAAGACTCTCTTAATCTACGTTGCCAAACTCTAGCATTCAAAGGTGCATACATCACCTTAATTGCTAGTGTAAATCTTCTGATTAACTCTCGCAATACAGTGGACAAAACTCAGTTGTGCAGAGCAGTGCACTTAGTGCTTTGTTTAAGTTGCTCACTGCATAATCTGCAAACCAGCTTAAATAGTTAATCTCATCGAACTACCAGTGATTATCAACAGCAAGACTCAGTGAATTTCTTGTGTTTTTTTCACAGACAGTAATTGTGCAATTTTACAGACAGTGGTTTTTAGTTAATCAATATTTTAATCAGTTATACTATATCAGTTCTTTCATTTTCACATTTATTTCGTGTAAATTTCAAACTTTCTTGCGAGCTCAAGGCCAGTGCGTGTTTGCACATTATGTTTTAACTTGACTCTTTTGTTTCTACATTCTTTGCCTTTACATAATTCAATAGTTCTTGCGTTAAGACTATAGACAGTATTTATTTTCTCCTGCATAATTTTGACCTTTACTATTTTTGTGACTATTAACTGTGATTTCTTGGCCTTTGAGTGACATTAAAAGTTCTTATTTTTATGTTGTTTAATTTTATTGTGTTTTATTGTGTCTTCCCAATCACCCTATCCTAGCCTAGTGTGTGCTAACGCACACGACTCGAACATTTTTGGTCCTTTGAGCTGGATCGGAGTGACTGGGGAGAGATCCGGTGGCAGTGCACAATGAAAAAGGCTGCTAAAAGGGCCGATGCAGCAACCGCGGCTGCGAGTGACGATGTCGCTACGACTACCATCATCGATGGCCAGCGGGTTTCTGTGACTGACGGCTTGCCGGGGCGCGGCACGCGCTCGACGGGAAATGTGATTCTGGCCAGGTTCCTCGCAAAAATTAAGTCACAGAGAGCGCGCATCATTTGCCTGAGCCAGTGTGACAAAGCTGCTGAGGAGGCGACTGCGGAGAGCAGTCACGCTGAGGCCATGCAGCTCAGAGAGGACTGCGTCGCGCTCCATGAGGAGTTTAAGCGTGAGCATGCTCTCATTGAAAATGCGTGCCCGGCGGTGTTGCTCAGAAATGAGTATTTCAGTCAGAGTGCGTTGGGAGCCGCGCAGCAGGCACACTCGAGGTCTACGAGATTCATAACCTGGCTGCTCGCTGCCCATCCGGATCCACAGGCAAACTCAACAGCGGCATCAACTACTTTCAGTCACACTCAACGAGGCAAGCTCCCGGAGATTAAGCTTCCGCAATTCTCTGGCAACTACACAGAATGGGTGAGTTTCCGAGATCTTTTCTCAAGTATTATGGAAGACGAGAGGCTCATCGATTTGGAGCTCCTTTACTACCTGCGAGCGTCGCTCTCGGGCCAGCCAGCGAAGCTCATGGAGGGACTCCCTATCACTGCTGAATCCTTCAAGATCGCTTGGGATGCTCTGCTCGAAAGATATGAAAATAACCGGTTTGTGCTCGCATAGCTGCTGCAGGCCAAGAGACGCATTCCACCGATGCGTGTTGGCAGCGTTGGGTCGCTGATGGATTTGGCAACGGAGAGTCGCAAGCTTCGCAAGCTTATTTCTTGCCTTGTTTCTGCTCAAGAGGTGCTGGATGCCTTGTTCGTTGATGAGCTGCTCCGAGCGTTGGATCAACCTACCAAAAGGGCTTGGGAAACATCGACACCTGCAAGAGCCGACTTTCCGGCATGCGAAGCCTTGGAGGAGTTTTTGATCGAGCGGGCCCAAGCCTTGGAGATGGTTGATGCTCAGTTAAACAAGAGACAAGATAACTCATCCACATCTAGTAAGACTCAATCCAAACTGAGCAAAGCTCAGCACGCTCATACAGTTCAAACTTAACGGCTCGGCAACACTCAACCGGGCAGCAACGCTCAGCAGATTCGGGTTGGGAGTTCGGCTCGGTCGCAGGATGATAGACCGGCTCCTCCAGTGTTCCCGTGCACGTACTGCAACCAGCAACACTTTATTGCTAGCTGTCCGGCATTCGCGGCCCTCTCCATTGACCAACGATACCAATTCGTGGATAAAAAGCCTTTGTGCTTCAACTTTTTGGGCCGCCATGCTGCTGCTAAGTGTATGAACACGAAGACGTGCCAAACCTGTGGTAAGGCTCATCATACCATGATTCACGGCGCTCGGTTGTTGCAACCGATCAGCAGGTTGGCATCTCAGCCGACTCAGCATCAAGAATAGGAAATCAGCGCAGTCATCAGACAAACTCATCGTCGAAACTCCACATCTAGTAATACTCATCCCAGAGTCAACATCAAGTCAAACTCAACAAGGATCACATCGTCCAACCAAACATCTAGTCACTAATCTATCTTATTGCCAACAGCAGTAGCCCAGGTACGTGCTCCAGCTGCACATCATCATCTCAGGCTTCTGATCGATCAAGGTTCAGAATTATCATATATTTCGGAAGATGCTGTGAAGCGTCTGCAGCTGATGCGCACGAAGTCCAACATCTGTATCCTGGGTATTGAAGGCAACGTAGTCAGTAAAGCACTTAATAAAGTAGAACTCAGATTGTTTTCATTATATTCTGACTCCAGCGTCGATGTGGTGCTCCACGTTTTGCCTAGAGTAACAGCTCCACTACCATCTTTTCAATTTAAGACAAGATCGTGGCTGCATACGGAGTTTCTGGAGTTAGCTGACCCCCATTTCTATCTGCCACAAGACATAGACTTGCTACTTGGCACTGACTACTATTCAGCTATAATCACCTCAGATCTGCTCAGAGGTTCTTTATCAGAACCTATAGCTCAACGTACACTGTTTGGTTGGATTTTATCGGATTGCGTTAACCAGCCTGTTACAAAGATTACTCGTCACACTCACCATATCGTTTCAAAAATAGAAGATAAACTCCAGGAATTACTCATTAACTTCTGGATTCAAGAAGAGGTCCCTTCAAAGTCAAGCTCGCAGCTTACACCAGAGGAACAGGAGTGTGAGGAACACTTCGTGCGAACTCACTCCCGGGATAGCACCAGAAGATACGTGGTGAAACTTCTACTGAAGCAATCTCTATCTCTGCTGGGCAACTCAGTTAATCGTGCTCGTAAATGCTTCGATCGCACGGGGGCCAGGTTCAAAACAGACGATAAGTACGACAAGCTCTACACAAATTTTATGAATGAATATTTGAGTCTTGGCCATATGCGACTGGTGCCTGCAGATAAGCTCAACATCAAGCCTCATTTTTATCTGCCTCATCACGGCGTATTGAAGGAAGATGGAGACAACGCCAAAATCAGGGTGGTTTTCAATGGATCAGCCCTTACTTCCTCAGGACATTCACTCAACAGCATAACTCACACGGGACCTAATCTACTGCCAAACGTAACAGATATACTCTTCTGGTTACGCACATTCAAATGGACTTTCTCTGCAGACATCTCCAAGATGTATCGTCAGATCAAGGTTCATCCAGACAATTGGGATCTTCAGCAAATCATGTGGCATAGCAAAACTCACAAGGAAGCTCACTTCCAGCTCACCACAGTGACCTACAGGACGAAGCCTGCTCCATTTCTGGCCACACGCTCCCTGCTGCAGCTGGTGAAGGATGAAGGGCACCGTTACCCCCAGGCGGCCCGGATTTTCACCAGCGGCAGATATGTGGACGATATTTTTGGTGGAGCGGAGACTCCAGATAAGTTGAACGAGCAGGCCCTCCAACTCAAGGAGCTGTGCATGGCGGGCGGATTGCCCCTGACTAAGGATTCGCCAGGATTCAGTTACTCAAACTCCAGTGAAGAATCAGCACTCTTTCTCGATGACTGTCATGCTGAAGTACCACTTTCAGACAATCTCACCTTTCAGTGCACACTCAAGTCTCTCAGTCAAACTCCAACGACAAGAAAAATTCTTTCAGAAATATCTCAAATCCTCGATCCTCTTGGAATAGTTGCTCCAGTGATTGTTGCAGCCAAACTCATCATTCAGAAATTGTGGCTACTTAAAATTACATGGGATACACCCATACCAGATGCTCTCGCTCAGAGATGGCTACAAATACGAGATGATCTAGCCAAACTCTTCGGAGTGACGGTTCCTAGATAGCTTGGAACACATCCTTCTTCTGCGGTGGAACTCCATGGCTTTGCTGATGCGTATTGGTGTCATCAATCTCGGACTCGTAGTTCCTACTAAGGCTTACTCAGTCCAGCTCCACATTGCACAAACTCTATCTTATCACAGCCACCCTCTTACTTGCTTGTGCCAAGTTCAAAGCCTTACACACACACCTGAAATCATCCGTAGCTGTCACTGCAGAACTCATCACTCAAGCTAAGCTCTTACTGATCAGATTAACTCAACAGGAATGTTTCAAGGAGGAAATCAAGATGCTCAAAGCAGGTTCTCTACCAAAGGGCCATGTTTTCCACCGGTTGATGGCATATACTGATGATGCTGGCATACTGCGTGTGGGAGGCAGACTCATGAATGCCAAGCTCAGACCTGATGCAAAACATCCTGCCCTACTTCCTCGTCAAGCTCAATTCACCAGTTTGGTTATCGATCAGGCTCATCGGCAAACTCTACATGAAGGAACTCAGCTCACTCTTAGCAAAACTCATCAAGAGTTTGGGATAATCAGTGGAAGGGCCCCCATCCGATCCAGAATCCTCTACTGTGTCAAATGTGCCAGGTACCGGGCACAAAGAGCACAACAACTCATGGGACAGTTACCCAAGGCCAGGGTGACTTCCTCCAGACCGTTTGCTCATACAGGTATCGACTACGCAGGTCCAATACATCTCAAATCTTGGCGCGGCAGAGGGTCGAAGACATACAAGGGTTGGATATGTGTGTTCGTGTGTTTTTTAACCTCTGCTGTGCATCTCAAAGCAGTGACAGATTACTCTACCGAAGGATTCTTGTCAGCGTATTGGCGATTTGTCTCACGTCGGGGACGTCCATTTAAGTTGTATTCTGATTGTGGGACGAACTTCGCTGGTGCAGACAGGGCTCTTCAACAGTTATACTCAGAAGCAATCAGTCAAAATTCTCATCTATCAGCCATGCTCGCCCAAGATAGAACGTCATGGCACTTCAACCCTCCAGCTGCTCCTCACATGGAAGGAAAATGGGAGGCAGTAGTGAAGTCGATGAAACACCATCTCCATCGGACTATGGGAGAGACTCTTTACACGCTTGAAGAGATCACGACGTTGCTCACTTAAATTGAAGCAATTCTTAACTCTTGACCACTAGAACCACTTACCAATGATCCAGAGGATTAAGACACGCTCACTCCAGGACACTTCTTAGTCGGATCGGCGCTAAACTTACCACCAGAGCCGTGCTTGTTGAATTGACCTCTAGCAAGGCTCACTCGCTGGCAGCTGATCCAAGCTAAAAAACAGAGGTTTTGGAAGCAGTGGTCTACACAGTACTTGCTTAGATTAAACTCAATTTCCAAGTGGCATACTCCAGCTCATGACATCAAGACAGGCTCAATGGTGCTTATTACTAGTGAGACTCTACCACCAGGAAAGTGGCCGCTGGCCAGAGTCGTCAATGTCCACCCAGGCAAGGATAGCCTGGTTAGAGTGGTGACTCATCGGGAGCGCTCAAGAGACTAATTCACAAGTTGGTGCCACTGCCGGTCTACGGCTGTTGTCAGCCGTTGACTGACGGCGGGCGGAATGTTGGAAATGAGAGCGACCGACAGTAGGCCCGGATTTTGTGTACATTGTGTACACTTGTAGTCTCTGTCGGCTCAAGGCTCTGTGCGTGTGCGCTTGGTCGATTTGGCACGCTGCAGGTGTGTGTGTGCGTATTCACTCGGCAAGATTTGTATACTGTAAGCGCCAGATTATACTCAGATCTCGTCGAAGATGGACTCTCTTAATTTACGTTGCCAAACTCTAGCATTCAAAGGTGCATACAACACCTTAAATGCTAGTGTAAATCTTCTGATTAACTCTCAATACAGTGGACAAAACTCAGCTGTGCAGTGCAGTGCACTAAGTGCTTTGTTTAAGTTGCTTACTGCATAATCTGCAGACCAGCTTAAATAGTTAATCTCATCGAACTACCAGTGATTATCAACAGCAAGACTAAGTGAAACTCTTGTGTATCTCCACAGACAGTAATTGTGCATTTCTACAGACAGTAGTTCTTAGTTAATCAATATTTCAATCAGTTATATTATATCAGTGATATCATTTTCACATTTATTTCGTGTAACTTTCAAACTCTCTTGCTAGCTTAAGGCCAGTGCGTGTTTACGTATTGTGTTATTCAACTTGAATCTTCTTTCTACATTCTTCGCCTTTATATATTTCAATAGTTCGTTGCCTTAAGACTATAGACAGTATTTATTTTTTCCTGTATAATTTTGACTTTACAATTTTTGTAAATATTAACTGTGATTTCTTGGCCTTTGAGTGACATTAAAAGTTGTTATTTTTATGCTGTTTAATTTTATTGTGTATTATTGTGTCTTTTCAATCACTCTATCCGAGCATAGTGTGTGCTATCGCACACGTCTTGAACAATGTCGATAGCGAATTGCTGAAATAGACGACGGTACTTCAGAATGACATTCTCTTCATGTGTACGAATCATCATACGATACGCATAGTAATTCGTTGCGCTTAGATTTTTATTCGTTGATACGCCTGAAAATGCAATATTAAATAAATTGTTAATGAAAACCAATAATAGCAATGATAGCAATAATTAGTGTGTGAATATTGTACCTATAATTGGATCGACCATCTTCAACGTGATGTCGTATTCGTCTTGCCCTTGCCAATAAATGATTGGATATTGTACATTGGATAACGCATTGTACAAACGATTTGTCTCGTTTACACGATGCATGATATTGCTTCTTCGCTGAACGACAATGTCTCGCGATTTAGTTGGATCGCCAACAATAATTGCAGCAACATCATTAACGGTGGGTGCATTAAATCTTCGCACATGTTCACCTGTTGGGGTACAATCCGCTCTTATGACAAATTTGTGCGTATCCGATGGCATTCGTTTCAATGCTGTTTTGAACATATTAACCACAACATTATTCGCGTGAAAAAATGCTTGCAACTGTTTAATAATTCGTCTCTTCAACTGTTGTGTTCCCTGTATATTGCATAGCACATTTAGCTAATCCACCATCAACGAAATGAAATATATTTGCAGAAATTGATACGGTTCATCTGGTGTTGGCACCATTGAACCATGCAAATGATATATTTGTCCTTGTGTCTGTAATTGCAAACAATCATTTGTTGAAGAATACGGTGTAACTTCTGATCATGTGATGGTGTAGTGTAGTGTGTGGTGTGTATGTAGTTATGTGTTGCAATTTATTGTGTTAATGTGAGTGATTGGTTATGTGTGTTGTATCTTTGACCTTGCAAGTTGGCATGAAGCCGCCTTCTCGAATGATATTAGCTGCAAAAAAAGTCATGCGAAAGTAGTTATTGTATTCAAGGATGTGTTGAAGAAAATGGCTGGAATCGGGATCACTTCCATTGAACAATGGTTTCAGTGGCTGTGGTGGTGTAAGTAATGGATCCACTTTGACTTTTCTACTTGTACAGCACAATCCGGCCGTTTCTCTTTTGAACTTTAACGCATTGCAATATCGACATATAGTCGTCATTGGTCCAATATCTAAATTTTCATCATCACTGTAGTTCGCAGTGGGATCATAATGCAATGCCAAGCGATTGTATGATGCCAATGATCTTCGTGTGCCCATGCGTTGTCTCAATCGGACATTTTCTCTTATTATACTTTGTCTTCCTTCGCTTAAGTTCTGTAAATGCACTTGTTGCTGGCTTGCATGTCTTGTGCGGCAGCTGATGTTCACACGTCATCCTCTAGGCATTTTGGACTATGAACAGAGTGGTGAATTTAACCTCAAATGCACGATCCACATAATTTACACAGTTCAACTTACCACCTTAGAGACACATGCCTGCTGTTGAAATTGAATAAAAATTTGCACAATACACGTGATTGATTTGACGATTTCCCATTGAAATTTTGGGAAACAAATAACTTATTATTTTTACTTTTTTTTCACAATTTCACCGTGAACACAATACCGGTTTGTCACATGAAATCAACTGAGCAGAGAACAATGAGTAGCTGTCAAACAATGTATCACGCACTGGCGCCATCTACTTAAAATATTGGCGTGTTGTACATGCTATGTATCAGAGATGGCACTGTATGTAAAAAAAGATTTTCCCACTTTTCTGTTAAAACTTTTCCTGAATTTTCTTTGCTATAAGCCTCATGGAGCCCGAGACCTTTCCAACGAATGCAAAACCGTGGAAATCGGTTCGTGCGTTCTGGAGTTATAGCGTCAGGAAGGAAAACCCAACTTATAATTATATATAGATGACTAGAAAGTTAAAACGTAGTAAACGAGATATTGAATTAAGACTTGAAGAATAGTTTAGGATTAGACGACTTATATAGCTCTTAATTTTTCCTTCGAGTGATAATCCACGTAGGCCTAGTCCAGTCGTTATTGTGTCTGTATCAATTCATAGAGTACTCAGTTAATGGCAAAAAAAAAAACGTTATATGCAACAGATGAAATCATGACGTATATACCAAAGTATAAAAAATAGTCAGCTTTACTAGATTGTACAATAAACTTATTCTTACATTATTGATTCAGACAGTTAAGATTTATAATTAAATTATTCAAGCCTTATAACTATACGTAAAGAGTTAATGAGAACGTTCGTTATACTTCATCAATAAACATAATTCTCAATTTTCTGTGCTTGAAAAGCAAACATAAAATATAAATAATCGAAGGGAGTTAAAATATTAACAAGATAATTTACTAGTAAGTTCATGTTTTTGAGTGATATTGACTTTATGTTTATACATTGTTAAATCAATTAAATCAATATGATTTTTTGTGGCCAGAAAATTTGATGCATTTTTACCACGGGCGGAAAAACAAGACCAAATGAAACAAATTGAATCCAATACATCCATTTTCATTTTATTTATTTTTCTTCATGCTTCTCATCAAAAATAACAAAAAAAACTTTCTTTGGCTCAGCATCAGAGTGTGACAAATTAAAAACAGATAAGACCAATATTTTCAAATTTAATTATAATACATTACCGTTTTCAGAACGCTTATTAACAATTCTATTCCAAAATACATCAACTTTTAACAGACACAATTCAGCTTTATCGTTAACATCATTTGACGGCAACAACTCGATTTTTTTTTTTATTAATTCATAGTTGACATCACTGTACGGAAAAAAATTTTTAAGATCTTGTACTACGTTCAGATTCTTACTGCAAAACTTGTTGCTGAAAGCATTTACAAGTTGTAGAAAATTAAGTGATAGTAAAACATCAGCGTTTTTGAAAACAGGTTTTTCAATTTCTGTTAATGTTGTTGCGTAAGATTTTGAACAATTTTCTGAAATTTCTAACTCATCTGTTTTTGGAAGATTTTGCAAAATCGAAGCACATTTATTACCAACATCTACATTTTTCAATAGCTGATAATCTTCATCATTTACGTTATTATTACTATCTTTGGCGATCTTTTTTACAGCAGTGGCATTAAAAAAATTTAAACTGATTGACGCTTAAATCTCTGAGCATGAGGTACTGACCTTGTAAATAATAGTGCTTTTTGTTTGAAAAGTGACATGAAACTTGTTAAAGTGTATTAAAATGTAGTTTGAAAATTCTAAATACGCTATTACCTTATTGTCATGTAACGGATTGCTTATAAACTGTGGAAAGTTCTTTTTTTTATCATTACCACTGTTAGGTGGACTCTTACGACATTCGAGAAAGAAGAAAAACTTTAGAGCTGGCAAATTATCAAGAAGGCGATGAGTACAGTTGCGAAGAAAGAGCCATCTGGTGTTAGCTATTTTAAAAATTTTTGTAGTCAAAATTTGATAAAAATGTGAGAATCTTGAAAATTAACGAATCTTTTTAAACAGTTGCAAAAATACTTAGAAATGGCTTGAATCAACTGCTGGCATTCTACTGAAATATATATGTTTTATAGCAACATTATGTTTATGGGTTTAAGTTTCAGCGTACCTCCTCAAATTTTGTTTATTGTAGCATGTGACACATTAACACTGCAAAGGAGGCAGTGAGCAGGTTTTCCGCAGTTCAATTTATCTTTGGAAAGCCAGTGTTTGAATTAAAGCTCTTGTAACCACTTACTAATAAGAATACATGATTTTCTCTGCTTTTCTTGTATGTAATTATTTGTGCCACGTTTTAGTTTTCACTTTGACGATTTTTTTTCATTGGAAGACATTTTGTAGTTAAAATATCTTAATATTACAGTAAAAAACTAAAATGATATAAGATTTAGACAATAATAGCGAAAAAACAAATTTATAGTTCATGTAACTAAAAATACAGGTTATTAATTTATACGAAAAAAAAGTGACTCCAAAAATAGCTCAAAATTAGCCAGTTTTTGTAACCTCGAGAATCGTCCCAAATTGATTATCAAATCATTGTTTATCGTTTAAACATTCACCTGGTAAGTTACTAAGAGGGGATCAGCTTTGATTTCTTAGATATAGGAGGTAGAAGATATTGAAATATTACTAGTGACCGTATAAATCAGGTTTACAGTGAGTCTCACAAAATAAAAAGTGTTTTCGCGTAGCTTACCAAACCACTAAACTATTATGTTTTTTGAGTCGCTGATTCTAAATCTAAGGTCAGATAACCTTCTTCATGGATGGTTCAAGGTCATTTAAAGGTCAAATCTGAATGAATCGTAAAAAAACTCCAAAACCACCTCCAGATATGTTTTTATGGTCACTGATCACGCATCTGAAGTCAGATGTGCAAAATTTAATGTGTTATATCAATAATTTCATTTTGAAATATTTAAAACAAAATATTATTCTAACGTCATAAACCAAAGCTTTATTTTTCTATATTGATTACGACATCGCATATATCTGGGTTAGGAACCCTTATGATATTATATTGACCGTATTCCAAGTACCATATAATAGTAGCATTGTGGCTGCAGCATCCAACTGTCCGTAAACCACTTTCACATGTGCAAAAATATTCGACGGTAGCCAGTCCACCTCTCTTAGCTTGATTAACAAGTACAAAAATATAACGGCTTTTTCCACTTCTATAGCAAGATTTTATACATGCTTTCACGAGCAGTAGATCGATAAAGTTAATGCCATACTTAGAAAAATCCAAGCCTGTGGTTCTATGTTTTGCATTATGATTGAATTTCTGTACTTAAAATATATCTTTCGCCACATGTTTAGCGTAGTATGACATGGAATTTTTTAATTAATATGGGCCTAGGCAAACTTTATACAAATATTCCAATGAAAGCTGAGAAAACTGCATTAGCAAATTATTTTCTTCATTATCCAAAGAAATGAAAGCAGTGTCGTCGAATGGAGCTTTTTGTTGAGAAAGATTGAGATCAGTGACAACTACTTTCAACTTATTCGGTACATTCAATCTTGGTTTTATAGTTTCTCCAACATTTTCATATTCATCATCAAATAGAATTGGTTTGTGAAATAAATTAAGTAACGCACAAGCAATTAACAAGTAATCAAAGTCATAGAACAGTGTGGCTTTATTAGCTGATACAGCAAGCAACTTGAATTTTTTTTTAAGTTGCCTAAATACTTGTTCAATTATCCATTGCACCTTGGTAACAAACCTGGCTAGATTAGCTTTATACGTATCGCGTTCTCCAGTTCAAGAAATATATGCTCTTAGCTTTTTTTCATCTTTTAAAAAGTTCATTACATCTCTAAATTCATTATCGACTAAGACAACATCATTTTTATGAAGCATGGATAACTTTGAAAGCCATTATTTAAAATCTGTACATTGTTATGGTTCGCATTAAAAGGACCCAAAACAAATAGTATAAATCCGTTTGGCGTGCATCCCACCATGGGCTTAACAAGTGGCAATTTCTTTTGCTCACTCCACAACTGTTTTTGACCAGCTCATTTTTGTGATTTTTGAGCTATCCGATAAGTGGCATCAAAAATAATACAGCCCTTTTCTTCACGTATATCGAAGAATTCTTTTGCCAATGGAGTATTATTAGCTATTATGGTCTCACGATTGGGAATGCTGAGAAAGTAAGGAATCAAATTTTGAATTGAATCATTTCTTGCTTTTTCTAAATGGTTAGAAATTGATAGAATACTTTGGTATTTAAAGAGATAAGCCAATTTTTTACGTGAAAGTACAGTACGAATTTTACACAAAAGAATAGCTACATTTTTTGATTCACAGTTCTTAGTGAATTCACATTTTTTATTAAATTCTTTTTTTTTCAAATCCGAAAAAAGACTTAAACGGCACATGTGCCATAGTCTCAAGTGTATTAATATCGAATGTACTACCCACATTTTTACTTTGGTTCTGATAGTATTCGAACATGATATTGCTTACAAACTTTTGCTCCGTCAGTGATACTTCTTCAAATATTTGTTTCACTAAAGGCCAATAATCGATATCATTGAAATGTTCAGAGCACATACTGGCTTTAGGTTCAACAAAGAACTTATAATTCATTAAAAGGAGCTCACGTTTATTGCTAGAAACAGCAATTATTTTTGATGGGTTCTTACACCCAAATGTACATCAATCATGTGAGCTTAAGCCTTCTCTATAAATGGACAGATCTGGCAACGTAGAGTAAGTTTGAATGCCAGGATTTCTTTAAATATAGTCGTAGCACAGTCTGCATATTTTGCTGTCCATAGAAATTGTTTCTATAGCTTCAAGTTCTCGTTTTCTAGTATTATAAATAATTATAAATAGTTCTCAAATTATTGATAGCCGATAAATTCAGATTGTTGACACAAAAAAATTTTTCATCCTTTGATTTCTTTTTATGCTCACAGCCAAGACATGTCGAAGAGACAGGCATTTTTTATAATGAATCGTAGACTGCAAATAATGTAAAAACATATTGGAAAGATAAATTAAAAGGATGATTAGTTAATTACAATAAAAAGACAAAAGTCTTTGACTATAGTAATTGTATTTATAGTTAATACTAATTAGTAGTATAATTTGTATATGTTTACAGGTTAGCTTTAATTACTTTAATAATGTATCTCAGGAGCGCATAAGATCAACTCTCATATGAAAAAAGATTATGGATCTTAATGAATACACATTTCTGTATAAAATTGTTCTCAAAGTCAAATATAGAGAAGCTGAGACTCGAATTATCTAAAACAATAGTTATTGACTTTAACTCAAAAGGATTCTAAATAATAACATTAAAGTCTGTATACAGAAAACTGAAGAGGCAACTAAATTAAAGTCAATGATAAAATTAAGTCCTGTACACAAAAAATTAACGAGACACATTCCTTGACCAATATAATATTCATCATAGATCAAGTTTATCTTGAGCAGTGATGATTGCAATCGTTTGCTTTCAATGAATCTATAATTAATTGTAAATTAGTATTATGTACTATACGCAATTGCAAAAGTTGCAGCCATGAGAATCAGTGTTGGAAACTAGTATATTCTAGATTTGGGAATTTCATTCAGATTCGACCTTCAAATGACCTTGAGCTATCCATTAAGAAGGTCATCTGACATCGGACTCGGAATCAGCGACCCAAAAAATGTAACAATATAGTGGTTTGGTAAGCTACGTGAAAACACTTTTTATTTTGTGAGACTCACTGTAAACGGTCATTAGTAATATTTCAATATCTTCTACCTCCTATATCTAAGAAATCAAAGCTGATCCCCTCTTAAAAACTCACCAGGTGCATGTTTAAACGATAAACAATGATTTGTTAAACAATTTGGGACGAAAAACGGGCTATTTTCGGAGTTACTCTTTTTCGGAAATTAAGTGCTTTTTTGAAACAACTGTAACGTACGATAAGCCACGTCCATGACACTACAGAGAATGCTGCCTTTTCAAATTTTGATAAACCTTACCATTGCAAAAAAAAACTTTATGTTTTGTAAAGTTGCATGCCGTAAGTAAAAATCAAGAAAACAATTAATTGGATGCACTTAATTTCTAATAGTTAGCTCTACAAAAATTAGGAGCCCGCAAAATTGCATGCACTTGATAAACTTTGTACTTAAGGAGACTTTTTGTTTATTCAAATGTTTGACTAGAATGCAATAACGTATAATCAATAAAGGAAATATAAAAAAAAAATTTCCCGATGATTTCAGTAAAATTATAATTAGAATTCAATACGTCCAATAGGTATACAAGCGAACGTCGATACACATTAATCATTGTATCAATAGGCGCATATGCATAGATGGCGGTACTCTTCATACAAGCACTCTCTATTACCATCCATACATGCCCTTTCTCAATATATAAGATACAGAAAATACTTGATAATACAAATTCACATAATTTCTTTTTCAAGAAATTTTCCTTTGGAGAAATAATTAAGAACGAGAAAAAATCCTCCCCGGGTGCGGATCGAACACACAACCTCCTGTTTACTAGACAGTTGCTCTACCACTTAAGCTACCGAGGAGCTGTGCATTGTATGAAGAGTACCGCCATCTATGCATATGCGCCTATTGATACAATGATTAAAGTGTATCGACGTTCGCTTGTATACCTATTGGACGTATTGAATTCTAATTTACCAACAAACATTAGAGTCACATGCCTGAAATTATAATTGTATTACTTTTTTAATCCAGTGGATTTTTTCAAGACAACAGTAGGATAGAAGATAGAAAATAAACATTATTTTTAATTTAAAAGGAGTAGGAGCTCATAAAAATATTCACAAGTATTAGAATTACCGAAATTGTGGATAAAAAATCATTACTTGTAACTTGTAAACAAAATTTTGGAAATTCAAAGAAAATAAAAAAAAGTAAAAAAATAAATTTTCTGTACAGTATGCCTGTTAACTAAAATACTTGTTAAAAAGCTTTTTTAAAATACATTTAATGCACTACTATCTGATTTTCATACAATATTTTATAAGTTGCATATACATGTAAACTGCAGCTTACATGAAAAAACTGTGAATTATAAATTACTGTCCGTACACTACACTATTGAAATTCAAGAGCGCTTATTTAAAATGCATAAAAAGCATGAGAAAAGACCGTCAGAAAGCATTCAACACTATAATTAAATATCACTAGAAAGCGCTTTCATTTAACAAAGATATATATTTGCTACCAAAGTAATCACTTATCATGCACAGAAAACATGCAGAAAGATTGCTTGACAGTATTTACCTCTATATTTAAAAATCACTTAAAAGCATTTCAATCTAATGCAAACACTTGTCACCAAAGCACTTATTTACAACGCGCAGAAAATATGCAAGAAATCTTCAAGGCAGTATGTAACACTATAATTGAATATCACTACAAAGCACTGTAATTGAACACAAACATCTTCCACCAGAGCTGTTGTTAACAACGCTCGGAAAACGTGCAAGAAGAATGCTAGAACGTATTAACCACATTGTTTAACTACCACTAAAAAGCATTTTAGTACACCATAAATACATGTCACAAAAGCAATTATTTGCAACGTGCAGAAAAAATGCAAGAAAGCTGCCAGGCAGCATTCAACACTATAGTTAAATATCACAAAAAACAGTTTAATGAAACATAAATATTCATCACTATAGTAATTACTTACAACGCTCAAAAATTACAAAACAAAGCTACTAGAAAAGTATTGATTTCTATAGATCAACAATATAAAAATAACTTTGATTTAACACCATAACATTTGCCACTTGCAGAATTATCTACAATACGAAATAAGAAAGCGCAAAAAAACACTTGATGAACCGTTAGACAGGAAATAATGAAGCACTATTTCTCAAAAAACATCTACTCCAGCAAGCATGCTGTCTTGTCAACTACTCAAAAGCTAACTGACTTAGAAACAAAGCAGCAGTTCGCACGAATGTGCATTTCAGTGAACAGATGATCACAAGAGCTAAATTCTAAACAAAATAGCAGCTCGCGCGAATGTGCATCTTTGTTTCAAGTGCGTAACGTAAAATATATAATCGAAGCAAACAACTTACCAACATTTACGACGTATAGACGTGGCTTTTGTTGGGAAAAACTCAAGAAAAAGAAAAGTATTAAGTAATAATCAAAGAACACGTTTATTTTTCACAAGTCTGATTTTCATTCTTTTTTTTAGTTAATTTTTTTATGACAGATGGATTATTGTATGACTGGATCTTTTCTCGTTATGTGATGAGCAAAGAATGGTCACATAATTTCTCTGGTAGGGCTTATGAAACCCTTATTTACGTAATAGTAATATTAATAAATTAATGAAAAACAAGAAAACTTGTAAAAAAATTATTATTTTTTTTTTTAAAACTAACGTACCATGAAGTGGTCTGTCAATGATGTTTTTTGAAGTATGTTTACTCATTTCATTATTACAAAAAAAAAATTTCGAAATAGTGTAGTAACAGATTTTTATTGAGTACATAAGCAATAAAAATCCAAAGACTAAATAACAACTTGATATTTATTTGTAGTCTACAAATAAACAAAAACATAAGTCTTCTATAAATAGTAACAAAAAAAACTGTTGCAAGAGATTGTGGTTTGAACCTGAATTTGTCAGATTTAACGCTCGGGCAAAAGAGGTTATCCACTTAGCTACGACAGCTACGGACGTAGGTAGTATTAGATTATTTTGAAGCTCTAAAAAAGGGTGAGATTTAGGTTAGAGGTACGGTAGATGGGGCTACTTTCGATGCTGATTGTCCGTTTTTGATTGTATCGAAATAAGATAAACTGTTTTTCTGACATACTTTTTTATGCTATTAAAATTTTGGTTTGCTTAGGTTCTATAAAAAACAAGCAAGTTGTTAATAAGATTTCTTTGTCAAAACATGTATCTTTGTTTCTTTTATGTTTATTTAATTCTATAAAACCTTAAAATAATATGTCTGCGTTCCTATATTTTATTAACTAGGCTTCTTTTTATAAATGTAGTTGTAACCTAGAAGTCTTGCTCTACATAGGTTTGGCTTATTTATGAGTTGGTTGATAAATCTAATTATTTGTGATCTTCGTAAGTCGTAAATTTTTCGCCATACAAGTCATTTCAAAAATATTAGACTGCTGTAAATACTGCTAAGTATTTTTACTGGTAATAGAATAATTTATCTTTCATTTATTAAGAGTTTTTGTCATACAGGCGATAAGACGGTTTTTTCCTAGTTCTTTTTTTTTTGGTACCGCTTTAATAGTCATATTAAATGCGTTTGTGGTTAATAGATAGCTTACTTAAATCGACTCAAGCTAACATAAGTACTCTGTGTACTATCCTCTCTAACTCCTTACAAATTTTTTTGCTAAATATAATTTGCTTGTCAATCAAAATTTTATTTATTTTTTTATCGAGGATGTTAAAACTTCTGCAAGTTCCCCAAAATTTAAGACAAATAGACAGTATTTGTAAGCTCCATAAATTGTCTAACATTTGTCTGATTCCTTGATTTTGAAAATTATTTATTAGCTTCTAATAGTTTTATATTTGGTTTCACGTTATACCTTTTTACCTTATGTCCTAAGCAATTTACTTCGGGCGTTTAAAGTTTGCATTCGTCCATTTGTAGTTTTAACTTTGATTTTGAACGTTTTTCAAATTAATTAGTAATTCTCTACCCCGTAGCGTTCAAAATTTTTAAGCATCTAATTTTGTTACCAATAAATATGAATAACTTAATGCCTTACAGTCCTGATAGAATTACGTTCAGTTAATGCTTAAATGTTGTTCGTGCATAACGTAGTCTGAACAACATTTCTTTACATTTACAATGACCGTTAGATATGTGAAAAGCCGCTTTATGTCTATCTGCAAAGTCAACTGATATTTTATAGAATCAACTGGCTAGATCTAAGACGGAAAAGTAGTTAAGGCTTTTGATTTGCTTTAATATTTTGGTAATATTTAGTAGTGAATAAGCAACAGGGATAATTTTTTCGCTCAGTTTACGGTAATCTTTTACTAATTTGTTTTTTTACCTTATCAGGTCGTTTTTCTTTGTGTACTATTCAAAGAGGACTACTGTAAGGGCTATATAATTTTATGATTGTATCATCCGCTAATAATTTTTCTTTTTAAATTTTATTTTCTAAGTGTAACAATAAAGAGTGGCAGTACTGCTTGATATATACCGTACGGTATTCCGTCATAGGACTGTGTCATTATAAAAGTGCAAGGAGCCGAAAGGCCTGGAGTGTAAAATAAGTGAGCGAAATTATCTAAGATTTTTCTTATTTCCGATAGACTAGTTTCTAAGTGAAGAGATCTTCTAAGCATATTTATTATAAATTTTAACAGTGCAAAATGGCCTCCACGTCGCAAATCGCTCTCGCTAATGCAATGTATATACAAAGAGCATAAAGTTGAAGCTTCTCTGAATTGGTTTGTTTTTTGGGAGCTGTATATACGCTGAGAGAAGAAGAAGAGAACGCAAACAATCAACAATCTGAGCTGCAGAGACACAGCAGCACCAGCGGGAAAGGACAAGAAAACGCAAACGCGAATATCAGGACACACCGTAGCTGCTATGTCGAGAGTGACTGGGAGGGAGGATAAGTGGCAGCAGCAGCGGTGGTGGCCATTGCTCAAGCGAGAGATCGTGAGTCATTCTTATAGCAGAGTCTCAAGCTACACGCTTGGGTGCGAGCAGCGAAAGTTTGGGCTAGGGCTGTCACAAGATAAGACAATACAATTTTTTTCGAAATTTTGAGCTTGTTCCCGAAAATGGGAAAAATTTCACATTGTTTTAGTCTTGAATCATTCTTGAATTTAGTCATCGTGATCTTGTCTTGATATGCTATTGAAATTTCGTCAAGAAATCACGATCTTGTTTTCGGTTCTGTTTCCTTATTAAACATTCATAATAAGTTATAAAAACGTATGAACAAATAAATATTGATATTAAAATGACTTTATAAATAAACTTACATCAATTAAAATTGTTAGTTTATTTTAAAACAAAATATTTTTATAAAAAACCAAAGATATATATTTGCTACCAAAGTAATCACTTATCATGCACAGAAAACATGCAGAAAGATTGCTTGACAGTATTTACCTCTATATTTAAAAATCACTTAAAAGCATTTCAATCTAATGCAAACACTTGTCACCAAAGCACTTATTTACAACGCGCAGAAAATATGCAAGAAATCTTCAAGGCNAGTCGTGCAATTTTTCAAACTTTTGAAAATGTATTTCTGAAATTTTAGGTTTTAAATTGCTTTTTGTCTAGAAGTTAGTGCAAAGCATAATACTTATTAAAATTTAATGTATACTGCATCGTTTACACGTTATCATATTTGCATCGAAAGAGAACAAACGTTCAACTGGATCAGATAAAAGCATAGTGGAAAGAGAATCTTTTGACATTTTTGAGCAAATCAGAAATAGATATGCGTTTTTTTTCTACCGTTCTTAGATTTGTTTACTTCCAAAAGCTTCAACTGTGTGTAATAGTTACTTAGTTTTTTTCGCCAATTTTTAGAAGTTCAACTGATAACGCAGTGCATCGAGTTAAATATCCCAAAAATAATTATCTGGATTTTTTATAGTGTCAGGGATGTTTTGAGCGTGTTGTCTGAATACTTATCAGAATAACTAAATTAAAAGGATTCATTCAAATTTTTTTATTGCTTTTTTTTTTTAGCTTTTTGCCCCAAGCAGTTTTGTCAAAGCCTTGAAATTTGTGACGAGGGTCGAGAGTCAAACAAACCACGTAAATCCAGTAACATTTTGGGTCATGATTGGCAAGTTTATTCAATACATTTTGAGAAGCTGTGAGAAGCTTTTGATTCATTGTATTATCATAAGGCGTAGGACTTTGAATTTTGTTGGACAAATTAAATGAAACAGACTTAATTTCTTAAAAAAGTAAGATAAAAAAAGTAGCTGAGGAAGGCATCTATGGCTCTTTTTCAATTGAGATGATCTCAGGTGCCTGTTTAAAACATTTACAAAATTTAGCAGTTATTTTTTAATTTTCCAATCTGAATCATATAAACTTTAATTTTTTAGTTTAGAGATATTTGAACATAACGTAGAGAGAGTAGTTTTTGAATTAATCGCCGTTTCAAGCATCTAACAGGTACTACTTCACCTAGTTCTTACATCAAGAAATGGTTTGACAAATTTAATATTTAATGCTGTATATAACTTTTGTAATATTGTGGTTGACACTTTATTGCAACGTAATTTCTTAATCATGCTCCGTAACTTGTTCAAAATATTTTAAAAATCTGTTGCTTTATTGTCATCTCTATTCTTGTCAAGTATTTTCTTACACTCTTTTTCTTGTTAATCTTTTTCCTGTTCATCTTCTTCTTCCACTTCTTCTTTTCCTTCTTCTGTGTTATTTTCATCTTCTTCTTTTTATTCTTCTTGTTCTTTTTCTTTTAATACGTCTTGTACACTTAGATTTAAAATGTGTGCAAAGCAACAAAAGTGATGATTTTTGCTATCAAAAATCAGTCCCGATTTTTTATGTAACACTTTTAACTATCTTATAAACATATCGTTGGCAGACACATTATCTAACATAAGTCCTGTAACTTCTTTCTGTATTCCGAAGTCGTTGAGAACATGAAAAATATAAAAGCCATATTGGGACCTTCATGTTTGCCTTGAAGTTTGAGAAGATCCAAAGCAAGTAATTGCAGAATCCAATTATTATTTACGAAGTGGACTGCTGTAATTTTAAAGTTGGAATTTGAAAGTTTTCGAGGACCAGCCATCAAATGTAAATAATAGTTTGGAACCGTTATTTTGTTAAGTACAGTTAAGGTTATCTCGCATTGTTAAAAACTCAGTTTAGCACTTGGTCGTGTATGAAAGTTTTTGAAACAAATTTTACATCAGTGTTTAGCAAAAAAAAAATTTGTTGGTGATGCTGTCGTCGAAAAAATTAAAAGGCGTATTTTTATAAGCTAACTAGCACATTGTTGCTTTTCCGATATTAACTTTCTGGTTTGCCTGAAAAAGGTATTTTAGTGGAGAAAAACTAGTTTAACAAAAAATAATTAATTGTTTCAAGTAAAATATATTTACAAGAAGTCTTAGCATACGTAGAATAAAAAGCTAGCTTTGTTTTCAATCATACAAGAATATAAAGAAAAATCTAGTAAAAATTTTTGTTTTAAGCAGAAAAAAAACTATGGAAAAAACTTCAAATCTATTTGTAGGAAAAAAAAGTTCTTATGGTCTATACCACAGTGACAGTTTAATACCATGAAATTAAATTTAAATTTAAAATATATAATAAATAGGTGGGGTTGAACAACGTGACTTGAACACCACCACCCCTTCTCCATCCGAATATTGGTCACGCCAAATGCTGCTTAACTTTTTCTTATGAAAAAATTTACTTGGAGTTACCATAATGAAAGGGCTATGAAAGATGTCATTATCGTTGTACAATTTTATCTGTAAGTACTATGTATGAGGTCATGCATATGAAGTACACGATAAAATTATAGGCGGTGACAGCTTAATCACCTCTGGTGAGCCATTTATACCTTCTACATTACACCTTCGATTCCTTTTATTATTGGCGCTACTAATACTTTCTTGGAATACTGCAGCTCACGTAAGTATGCAGCGTTTTTGCAAAAAGTAAATACATTGGGAAAAACTAGTAAAAAGCAATAAAATATAATCACTGAAGAGAACGTATACTCCTCCAGTGTCCGTTGCTTTGTCAGCTTCGATTCTTCAGGAAACATTCCAGAGTAGTTTTTTTCGTGGCTGCCTCGCAAATGCTATTTTATCCCTGTCATATTGCTGTTAGTTTTAAAGATTTTGACTTTCGATAACCTTTTGTATTTGCAAGATATGAATGCTCCTATTTTTTAGCCTTTCTCTCTGGATTGCATACAAAAAGTTCAGTGTATTCTCCTATACCACTTTTGTTAGAAACTTTTTTGCTTAAACTTTTACTGTCTGTAATTTCCTCCGTAATCTTAATTGAAACATTGTTTGTTAATTCACTTTTATTAACCTTTTCTTCACTATTCTTAACTAATTGTAAACACTTGTGGTAGTAAATCAAACTATCTATTGAATGCTGGGAGCCAAAAGCCGAGGTAAGGATTTTCTGTGCGATGTCAAAATAAATCTTTCAGAGAAACATCGGTACACATGTATGGCGATCTAGCTTTCAAGAGTTCCAAGTAAAGAAAGAGAAAGAGAAAAAACCAGAGGGTGCATTCTCACACTGTCACTTTACCTACAGTATACACCTATGCTTAACGGTATTCTTATTGGCTATATATATAAGTACCAATACATGTATCAGCCCACCAGCATAGCCTTAGTGGCGTAAAACGTGCAGCACTTACTTGAGCATATAAGAGTAAGAGGTCAGTGCTGTCACTGCCATCGCATTCTGGTGCACCTTTCGCTTTAGTACGGCAGCTAGGAGGGTTTCTGTAGCCGATTGACTTCCACGATAACGAGTTCGCATTTTCGATGTATTTTTGCCCGCAGAATCTGAATCTGAAGCTCGTTTTTTCGTAAAATTGTTCGAAAAATTGTTATTAACATTTTATATGTTTATAACGCGATCGAAAATGTTAGGAAGTGTTTTCAAATATAATAACAGAACAGCTTGATAACTACACTTACAAAAAATGTGCTCAATCAAGAATTTTTAAAAATAGTTAATGAGAGTCAGAAATATTGCAAATTCAGTGAAAAAAATTTCAAGAACGGCAGTTTTCAAAGCCTTTTCACTTGTAACTTGGCTTTGTTTGGAAATATAAAGCTTGAATACCTCTTATTTAAAAGATAAAATTCTAAGCTTAAAAATTAATCATAGTAGTAGCCAAAAACGACGCTCAGAAAAATGTTTGATCACTCTAAAGTAATGTTTTTTCAAGAAAACGAGCTGAGTAATTTTTTTATAACCATTTTTACCATAGAAACATAAAAAATATAACTCTAATTACTTTTTCTAGTTATAGTACGATTAAAGAAAAGTGTTTTGCGACTTTAAGAATGTATTTAAGTTAATTTTCTTCAGAGATATTACAATTTTAAGGTATGCGTGTGGTGCGCACGTGGTAAGCTGCTCCACGCGGTTACATGAAGCTCAAGAGGGTGGCTAGCTAAAAATGTCTCCAGCTGTTTTAAAAAAATTAACATATTAAGTATTATGGCCAAATATGTAGGTACAAACAATAAATGTATGTGTATGTGTAATATACCTAGGGTTTATATTAAACATTACAACTTGATGCGTAAAATAATGAATTATTTAGTCACTTTTTTCTAGATTGTAAATTTTTTAGCATATATGAGTTGCACCATTTAGTCCTGCATATTTAATGATTGCAATTAGATTAAAATCATGTTATTAGCGGTAACAGATTACAATTTTTTTTTAGGCAAGACTAGATTTTCTTGTTTCGAATCCATTTAAAGCTCTGAACATTAAAAATATACAATTTAATGTTTATAAACTTGAAATACTAACTTTTCAGATATAATTTTGTACTTAAAATGCTATATTATATTGAATTATCACTATAATTCAACTTGCCTTACAATTTAATTAAAATAAGCAAGTGCACAAGAAATCATGCTAAAAAAAAAAAAATTTTGACATATTAGGTAGTTTTTCAATCATAACGGTTAATGCTTATTATTTATTTTTGTGTATTTAACCATGAAGCTTAATATATCGAATGTTAAAAAACAGTCAGAGACATTTTCAGTTAGCCGCCCTCTTGAGCATGATGCAGCTACTGTGTGCTCACCATATGCACGCCATAAAACTGTTATATCTCTAACAAAAATCGACTTACATACATGCTTGAAGTAGCAAGACGTTTTTTTTTCATCTTACTACAACTGTAAGGATATATATAGTAATTTTTTCCATGTATCTGTGGCAAAAATGATTATAAACATATTACATGGCTCATTTTCTTGAAAAAACATTACTTTAAAGTGATTAAACATTTTTCAGAGCGTCATTTTGGGCTACTGCTATTAATCATTTTAAAAATAAGAATTTCAGCTGTAAACTAAGAGGTGCCAAAGCTTTATATCTTACAGAGAAGCCAAGTTATGAGTGGAAAGGCTTTAAAAACTGCCGTTTTTCAAATTTTTTGCACTAAATTTGCAATATATCTGGCTTTGATCAACATTTTATATAAATTCTTGAACAGGCACATTTCTGTTGTTATTATATTCGAAAACGCTTTCTAATGTTTTCGATCGCGTTATGAAGATTTAAATTTTTATTCACAATTTTTAAAAAAATTTTACGAAAAAACGAGTCTTAGATTAGAATTCTCCAGGCAAAAATACATCGCAAATGCTTACTCGTCCACGTAAAAGTCAATCGGCTATAAAAACCCCTCTAGCTGCCGTACTACTCGCTCTTACAGGTGGTAGTGGGTATTATAAGTATATATACATTATCTAGACAAGTACGTACGTACATATAAGTACTACGAGCAAGCTGGGATCGCTACTAGCACATAGCACAGTCCCTATTTACACTTCCCTTTCGTTACCTATAGGTATAATACAGTTATTCTCTTGTTAGTATCCAGCTGGACTTTTTGCCTGTTTCCCTGCATTGTATATATTTGTAAGTATGGGAAGACTGTAAATTTAATCTGTGTAATCTTTTCAGGTTTGTAAGAATGTAAGTACATACAGTAATATTGTTATATCCTGATTTGATACGAATTATATCATAACTAAAAGCTATCCATCCATTAAATTCAGAAAAGACGTATTGTGAATATAAAGCAAGCTAATATGACAAGAGGAGCTCATACATCATTTATATGCGTGAGCGTACTAGCTTTAAAATGAATGTTTCATAACATGCTGAGTAGATAGACTAGGCCGATACGAGCACACGTCGAATCCAGCACACGTCCCCCAACCTGCCCACGTGCACGACCGTGCGCGGACCGCCATGACTCTGCACGAAGCGCTAGGGGTTGTGAACAGCTTTCTTCTCTCTGGTTTGTCTGTAGGGGAGCGTGTTGTTTTGTATGTCTGGAAGTGAGCCCCAACCACACGCTCATATCTGTGAGGTATGACAAATAAGTGTAACTTTTCCAAGGTAATGCGTGTACACATACACATGTTTATCTACATACATAGATAAATACTTACGTACAATTCGTCTATGTATATATTTTTATAAATGAATTTAAAATGTATAATGTATGATGAAAGTGAATAGGACAAGGAGTGAATTTTTATTTTTTAGGAAAATAATAGTAAATTTTAAAACATTTATTCTTATTGTTTAGAAAATTTATTTTGAATTACATTTTACAAAGTAAAAATTACATAATTCTTAAATATTTATGTATACAGCTCTTTATTATCATCACTTTCATCTTCCCATTCTGTATGTAAGTAGAACTTTTTCATGCATTTGACATTGAGAAGAGCACACATGGTTTTGTAAGCTCCATAATAATAAGGGCAACTGGTAACCTGTTTTAGGAGCTCAAACAAAAGACAATCTATCATATCAGTGACTTTTAATCCAAATCTTTCAAGCCACTTTTGTTTTAGTTCTGCATTCACAAAAATTTTGGTGGCATTTTTAAGATTCTCTCGTTGAATATTCCCAATCTCAGTGTACTTTATATTGCCTGAATTCCAAGCTAGTCCATGATAGTTATGTTTGAGATATGTATTTAAGGGGTGCTTTGAAAAAAAAACATTTGTCCTTCAGCATCGTTCGGATGGAGCGGTAAAATAGCTAATTTTTTAAGCACGTAATCATTGCCAGGCTTTTTAAAGCCTTGCATGTCTACGATGTATTCCATTTTAACATTTTTTCTACATAAAAACTTAAAATTATTGGTTGAATCGTTTATAATTTTTACGTTTAGGAAATGATGATTTATTAGTTGAGAACTTTTCTGTTGAATTTTTCAGCCAAGATTTTTTATTTCTGTCATCATCCTCATCCTTGGTTGAAAGTTTTTGATATTTAACATCAGTAGTGAATTTGCTAATGGTTGGCATATGAGACATGTTGATCAATAAATATCTTTTTTAGCAAGTTCATTTTTTTTAATTTTAAAGGATTTTAAAACATTTAAGATCTTTTGATTTTTGCCTAGCTTCTTTTTCTTTCCATGCGTCAGCGTGTCTCTTCTCAAATTTTTTCCACTCTTCTTGCCTTCACCTATTCTTTTCTTTTTCTCTAGTCCAACTGCTCTGACCTTTTTCGATGGCGGTTAACAGATGAATGAAGTTTGTAGTGTCATGCATCGGGTTTTATAGCCTCACATAAGTTTTTTGACATCGCCACTCATGGGACTGTACTGAAAGATACGATCATGTAAAATTAAGCAGTAAGCTGATGTATTATTAGGAAAATTGTCGTGAGATTTGAATTCTAATCGCACATCTACGGGGGAATTCTTTAACGACTCATTTTGTTCAGAACAGTCAAGGACAATCAAAGTTACAGCATGTTGAAATTGATATTTGCTTAACAAAAGTGCACGGTCTTTCCATAATAAGGATTTTTTAAAGTTTGCATACATGTCATATAAGAAAGCAAAATGATTGTTTGTTATATTGATATTGAGATCCGCATAAGGATAATATTGTGAATTCAAATACAGTTTTACGTTTCTTACATTACAATGATCAAACTGGCTAGCATTAATACCTGTCTGATTTTTACAATTTATCTGAAAGGCTAGTATAATATAGCGTGGCTTTTCCAACTAATAGGACGTCTTGACCGTCCATATATGTTTCGATGTAGTAGGTAAAAGTAGATATTCATACGGTTCCTAAGTTCGATAGCTTATAGATACAAATTAACCTTTTCGCAAATAATTAACTAGACAAATCTTATGTACATCTGACATTACAACGTAAGGCATGAGCCATTCTATTTTTAATATTAATATCTTAAAGTCTTCCTGAATTGCCACTCCATTAGGTTCTGCAGCAGAAATTTCCCTTTGTAAAACTGTATTCAAATGATTTATAGATCTTGTTAGTATAAGTTCATGCTTTACATTAACAACTATTTTACGATAGTCTTTAGCAAAACCAAAAATCATACTGAGAGGAATCAAAAGATCATAGTAGAAATTATTATTTGTTAGATTAAGTTCATTTGAAGTACCAAGCCAACCAGCATTTTCAGTTAATATGTCTTGATCAGGATTGAGCGTTAGCCAGTTTTTAATGAGAGTTTTCGAACCTACATTCTTACACTCATATATCTCTATAGCGTTAATCTCATATCTTATTTCTTTAAATCGATAAAGGATATCATTGTTTACTAATTTAGTATTTGCAGCCGTCGTAGTACCATCTGCTTTGACTACCCTTTCATGAATGTGGAAAGAACTGCGGGATGGTAGCAGGCATAGGTCTTGATGTTGAATTGATATACGAATTTCAACACTATCATTATACGCTAATAAGGCATATGGTTGATGAGCATGAATTTCATAGTGTGCGATAGACTTATCAAACGCAACGGGGGACTAAATGCTTAAAATGTCATCCATCTTTAGGGTAACAATTTAAACGTTAGCTCACACCTTTTATTTTTAAGCCAAGACTTTTAAGAAACTGTGTGTTTTGATTGGTCAATTTTTGATGCTTTAGTTGTCCTTTCTGACGTCTCGACGATTTAAAAGCTTGCCATTGACTGAGCGCAGAAGTACATGTCAAGCTGTTTATATACTTTTTGTGATTATAAATGATACCCATTACGATGAAGGTTTAATGTGTAATCTTATCGTGATGACTTTTCCACGAAAATTAATTAAATTACCATCTTGATCAACTACGCGTAGTTGTAAATAATCTATGACTCGTCCAATGACAGGTACGTAAATTATTTGTGATGAAACTTCAATAATTTTATATGCTGGTGGTACCGCAGGAAAAAATTAATAAATTGTATGAACTTTTTTTCCGTTTATATAAGCTCCACTAGTGATGCTGCACTCAACTCGTAATGCGTTAATCTTGAGAATGGATACAGAAAAGTCAGAGTCATGAGTTATCTTAGTTAAGTTATGAGTTAAGTTATCTTGTAGTAATCGTTCAGTAAAACCTAGTAGTCGCCCTATAGAAACTTTTCGTCTGAAATTGATAGTATGACTACACCTAACAACACTTCGAAGCGTATTATTATTTGGCTTGATACTGATACTTATATCTTTCGGTTGTAACTCATTGACTAAAAATGACTGAATATCTTTAATTTTATTAGTACCAGTTAGAAACAGAATTATTAGTTTAATTTTATTAGTAACAGTAGTAAAATAACTACCACTTGATCACCCACGTAAAATTTGTTGTTATTGACGTCAATATTAGGAATTGAATTAAGCGTTAGGAGTTCAACTAAACCAAGAACATATTTGTATTTTGGTGATAATTCAATAGGTAAAAAATATAGTGCCCCTAGGGTAGAAAATGTACCAGACAAACAAAGTGTTAATGTTTCTTCCATGACCATCAATGTAAAACTGAGATTTTTATTACGATTTTAAGTGCTTATATATGTTTTGACAAAAACTTTAAGCACAAATGACCGCAGTTGTAAGAGTTAAATTTTTGATATCGTTTAAGATTATACTGAACTGTATCAACACCCCAATACAACATTAAAATAATAGTAGGCTGCAAATCTCCAAAACTGTCATAATAAACAACATTCAGGCCATATTTTTGATACGCCACCCAGTGAGTTCCAGGTCCATTTTTGTCGTCAAGATTTACTATAGCAGTTTTACAATACCATGGCCCATCACTGGGTAAGACATTTCGCATTAATGCTCCAGGAAAAAAAGAAATTTTAAAACTCTTAGAGAATTTTATTAAATTAACATTTGTTAAAGCTCTTAAAGGTAATTTTACTTTTTAAAATTTTTTTTTTTCAGACCTTTACCAAATGGTTTTAAAAATACTCCCAATCCAGTTGTATAAAGCTTAAGATAGAGACCTTTGTCTAACGCAATAGCTTCCATAGTTTTATTATGTCTTTCATCTTCTTCTGGCTTTTTTTTTGCAGACTTAGCCGCGTTAACGCTCTTCATAATTCCTGCAATACCATTTGCCAAAGCGCCAGCTGCACCCAATTTAAGCAGGAAGGCGTAAAATATGAGGAATTTTAATACTTTTTTTACCACCACACATTTAAACTGCATTGCGAGTACCTTTTAAAGCACTACTGATTACTTTACAAGCATTTTTGCTCTTAGTGTTCATTTAATGCGAGGCAGCCTTAATAACTGTGTTGATAGTAGTTTTTAGTTTTTTTTTTATACAGCATTTCTTTTTTTAACCTCTGTTCTTTTTCTTTTTCTGTTCCAAACCCATACCTAATTTACTCTTAAGCTTCATTGTACCTGTTACCAGAACAGCAGCTGTTTTTTCACCAATACTCGAATCTAAAGCCTTAACTCTTTGCCAAGCTCGCTCAGCTAAAATTATATCTGCTTTGTTTCTAGTATCAAGATCGTACTGATTCTACGAATAAGCTATATCATGCCCTTTGCACGCCACTTTCAGAGGATTTACTCCAAGATCACCTCTAGCGAGGCATTCCGTCAGTTTAGTACCTGGACCACAGAACTGGTAACCTGGTGAATGAATTTTTACAGGTAAAGAATTTATGATTTTATTTACAAGAACATATTCTCGCTCACAATGTATGATCATTTCACTTTGAAGGTTGGGTTGTGACTGAGTATTGCGAAAAAAATATGTATACTTATACTCATCATATCAGTTGCAATGTAGCCATAGTATAACAAAAAAATGCAACAGTATAAAGGGCAGTATCATTTTATCTCACAGTTCAGTTGTAACTAGAACGTTATGCAGCACAGACATAAAATTTAAAAAATAGTCTGTAACATTGCAAGTTCCAAATTTTGATGCTATCGTAAAACAAGAAAAGCGTGTAAGTCGACATGGTGAGCTCCTTCCAGATAGTATTCGTGCTGTATTTTGTGGTCCATCTAACTGTGGTAGAAACAATAGCTTATTAGCATTAGTAGTACATCATAACGGACTGAAATTCGAAAATATATACGTATATTCAAAGTCATTGAATCAACCCAATTACAAATTTTTAAAAGAGCTATTAGAACCTATAGAAGGTGTGAAGTACTTACCTTTCAGTGAACGCAAAGCAGTAGTCTCACTAGATGATGCCTTACCTTATTCTATTATGATCTTCGATGATATAGCTTGTGAAAAACAAGATAATGTTAAACCCTTAATCTGCATAAAAATGAAGATATTACGAAAGCAAAAACTAAAAATCCACCCAACGTTGAGAATAGCACGGTGTTTGAGTTTGCTGCCAGTAAAAGTGATAATAATATGAATGAAGATACTGATGAAATGAATAAAACTATTCAATATATGTCTAATAATGTTGAAATCAATGAAAACTGATCGAGGAACTCATATTTGCAAATGCTTGATAATGATCAAAAAAAGTTATTGGGTTTGATGTTTCGTGTACGAAAAGAAAATAGAACATATTATCTTGGGAGTTTACCAATATATTTTGATAATAATAAAATTACAATGGACAAACTCGAATTTTCCATGACTGACGGGTTAATGGAGCTACTCATAAAAAAACACCCGAATACAAATCTTACAACGGAAGAGGATATGCAAAAATATTATATGCTTTTAAAAATTTCGAGTGTCCATAGAAGAAGATTTGATAAAAATAAACCGATTAGGCAACATAACAGTCATAAATTTAATAAAATTATTGTTCCTATGTTCGATGGCGTTCCAAGTAAAACTGGAGGATTATTATTACCACAATACAAAATCGCCCGAAAAACACAGCATGTAGATTACGTGCACTAGGACAATCCCAACGAGCTTGTGGATCGTTTACGATTGCTTACAGCTGAACGATCGGCAGGAAATCCAAGTCATGACAATGAAATAATATTAATTATTGAAGAGCTACGTGAGGCAGGGTATATATACTAAGGCGAGCAGTCATTTTGTTTCAGTATCATAATAAGTGTTGATGTATTTGGTCGTAAACTAGGTAGGAGTAAAGGCGGTACCCAAAGTCCTCCTGGGATCGGATACAAACTTATTGCAGATGAACACTATGACTTAGATAATAAAAGATTGTGCAATATTGCAGCACCAAAACAACCTCGAGATGCTGTAAATCGTGCTCACTTAACTGAAAAAATTATAAGTATTGAAAAAGAAATAGATAGCATTTGAATTTTTATATTCAATTTACATAAAAAATTTAGATTTATTCAAGCTGATTCAACAAAAATTAATTTAGACATTTAACACATGGAACGAGTTGTCGAGGAACTTTACAAGGCAGCAAGACGTAATTATCCTCGTCGAAAATTTGACGTTCGTAGCTTAGACAAGACTTGGCAAGCGGACCTTGTCAAGATGCAGCCTTACGCTAGAAAAACCAAAGGTTATAGGTATATACTTACTGTAATAGATGTTTTTTCAAAAAATGCATGGGCTGTACCGATAAAGAAAAAAAAAGGTGAACTAGTGTCAACAGCGATGCAGCCTATGTTAAAGGACGGAAGGGTGCCAGTAAACTTGCAAACTGACCATGACGAGGAATTCTACAGTTTTAAGTTTCAAAATCTCATGCAAAAATACAAAATAAACTTATACTTAACTGACAGCAACCTTAAAGCATCTATATGCGATCGATTCAATCGTACTTTAAAAGATCTTATGTGGTAATAATTTAGCCTTCAAGGCAATTACAAATGGTCTTATGTTTTACAAACGTTGATCGAATTATATAATAATAGAAAACATATAACAATTGGTATGAAACCAAAAGATGTTACTACTGAAAACGAAATTCAAGTCCTGACAAAATGTAAAAAAAGATGCAAACGTAGCTGCAAACCAAAACCAAAATTCAAAGTTAGTGATAAAGTATGCGTGAGCAAAATAAAACAAGTATTTAAAAAAGGCTATACTCCTTATTGGTCAACAGAATTATTTACAATTACTCATGTAGCAGGAACAAATCTAACTACGTATCGTCTCAAAGATTATCGAGATCAACCTCTCTCCAGAGGTTTTTTATGAGCTGGAACTGCAAAAAACAAAAAATCCTGATATTTACCTGGTGAAAAAATTTTTTCGAAGACGTGGACAGCAAGTTTTTGTAAAATGGTTTGGTTTCAACAATACTTTCACAGTAGTTGGATTGATAAGCGTAAATTTTGAAAAAATCTTTTTTCCATAATAAGTAAAAAAATATTTTTTATGTAATTGATCAAATCAATTATTAAAATAAGACTTTTTCAATTTAAAAAAAAATAAGTTAAGGATATTTTGTTCAGTATCATGTATTAAATTGAATATTATATTAAGAAAAAAACTGTTCTAACTGTAACAGGAAGTGTATTCGAGTAATAAATACCTCAATTTTGAGAGAAATTATCATTTTATCTACTTTTTCTTAATCATAACAAAATACAATATGTTTTCCATTGTACATTAAATATAATCTAAACTTATTAAAATCATCCATCAGTTTGTTATTAAAGTCCTTATTATCATACATAGCTATGCATATTCTAAACGGTAAAAATATTTGAAAATCGTCAGCCAACTCTGCTACTACTGTTAGCCCAAATCTAGTGTTGACCTTTCTCAGTTTGGTCACTATATATTTCTTGTGTGAAACCATGTCAGAAATTTCTTTCTTTGGCAGAAAACCTTTGTTAGGGATGTTACTGAATTGTGCAACATCAATCAGTAACATTTTTTCCATGATTTTTCTTTTTTTTTTTTTTTTAAGAAAAAAATTTAAAAAAATCATGCTCACCTGTGTGAAGTCAAAGTTTTTAACTCGGTGTAACGTTGTCAGAAACGACTACTGATGGCAATAGGGGCTCTTGTTGTCTTTTCAGTCCAGTCCTATTTGAACCTCTGGCTTGTAGTCTAATGAGCTCTGCTGACTGTGACACTTCTTTATATGGAGCTAGCCCCTCCACTGTGGCTTGCCCCTCCACTGCAACTTACCCCTTTATTTTGGATGGCTATAGATGAGCAGTTTTTTCTCTTTCTGTTTCTTGATTCTGATTTGCTGTTTTGACCCCTACTTCTTTATTTTCGATTAGATTAGCTGTCTTTCCCCCTTCTAGCTCCTTACCTTGGTTTACTAATCCCCTTTCCACTATGCTGTAATGACCCCATGGTAGGGTGTCAGTAGAACCAGATTGAAAATAGCGTTTGTCATCGTGCGCACTGAGCGCAACCTCCGTTTCTTCTTTAGTAAAGAGCTGATGATGTCGTGACCTGATACTTTTTTGCTCTCAAGTCATACTAGAATTTTCGCATAAGCACTTGATGTAATCATCAAAGTCTATCATAGCATTTTCTACTGAGCTCTTGACACCCTTGGCTTTCTTCAATGGCTTTTGGTCTTGAATCCTTACACGATACATTTTGCTCCTCAATCCTACAAATTCCAACATGACTTTGCCGTTGCACTCATCCTTTATAAGGGCAACAATTTTTTTATTACTACGAGGCATGTTAAAATTATTATTGATAGGATAGTCCCATGTGTCAAATTTTATTATTTTTTCACGCATCACATTGTAGGTATTGTAATTTGATATTTCATACAAAAGGCTCTCGGTGTCTGTGTATAAAAGTTTGCATTGATCTGCCATTTGACTTTTCATAAAGTCATACTGAAATTATTATACAAGTGTCTTAGATAGGTCCAAAACACTCAATTTAACATATATTGGCTTCTTGATGTTGATTTCAGTGCGTAATAATTATATAGCCACTAACTGCTCATCAAAAATGTCACAGCTGTGGAAATTTGGTCGAGCGATATAACTCTCAGCACCGTAATGTCCTTCCCATTTAATAATAAGCTTGACATCAATACGTTTGCGCAAATTCTTCATTGTTTTTTATACACAGTATAATTAAATAATTTATATAACATTTTCTCGAAGTCATTCGTTGCATTCTAACGATTTTCATTGTTAAAGTCTATACATTTCTTCAACCACGGACTTAAATCGAACTGTAAAACTCTATGAACTTTTTTTATGCGAAGACCATGGCTAACGACTTGATTAAGCGCGCGATAGTAGATCACATATCATTGTTTATCGTATAGTGTAGTCATCAATTTTTTTGCTTAGACGCTGGAGGTGCAATGTGCTCAGCACAGAAAGGTAGATCCTCATGGGTATCGTGAAGAGTCTTAGGATATTCAAGATCCACTTTAAGTATGTAACGTATTTCTCCATTAACTGCCACGTTCAAAATACCAACTGGACTAACATTTTTAATCCATTTAAAGCCTCCGTAAGGCAATGGTTTGGTCATAGCCTATCCATACAAATTATTAACATCACAATACATGAAATATTTATTACTTTCATTAGCTTTATAGCCTTCTTTCATGTATGAATTATTGGCCTTGGCATATCGATTGGGCATATAAGCAACATATGCTTATACCACCACGAACTCCACGCTCGATAAACATAACCATATTTATGTCAGTCAACAGTTTCAATTTTACCTGTAGTTATAATTTTATACGTATAAATGATACATATGTAACGATCTTAATACTTTGCACATATTACTCACATTCGTAGGTTATACCACCACGAACTTCACGCTCGATGAACATAACCATATCTATGTCAGTCAACAGTTCCAATTTTACCTGTAATTATAATTTTATTTATATAAATTATATATGTGTAACGATCTTAATACTTTGCACATATTACTCACATTCGTAAATTACAACATCGCGTCTCATGTTAGGCCAGGCGTTGGGTAATAATGAGCTGGNTGTGTAAGGATTTTAATACTTTGCACATATTACTCACATTCGTAAATTTCAACATCGCGTCCCATGTTGGGCCAGGCGTTGTGTAATAATGAGCTGGATCTAAGTGATGCCTTAAGACAATTATTTCTAAAGTTTCCAAATATTTCAACTAGTAACAATTCATCTATCTTTAAATATAAGTCGGAATACTGCCTAAGTGTTTGTATGTTAAAAGTATTTCAAATATTTATAGCATGTTCATATACTTTATCACTGACATGGGCTTCAAGTAAGCTGCTGTAGAGACTTTCTTTTGATGGCAGCCTACGTTTCTTAAGTTTTCCAAAAGAAGATGTATAATCGTAAGGGTACACACTTTTTTTTAAAATAAATTTATGTGATTTGTAGTGTGATGATTATTATTTGAAAATACTGTTTCCAATATTTTTAATTCCTTTAAATAAGATGACAATTTATCAAGAGATGAAGTCATAAACTTAAAGAAATCAATCAATCGAAGACTGACATCAGTCTCTTCCACATATTTTGTAAATAAAAAGTATTTTTCTTTTGTTCGTGGTAAAAGCTGGATTCTTGTCGAGAAGCGTGTAGCAAGTTCTTTTACAAACAAATGCGAATCAAATCCGCTCAAGTTGTGAAAAATTACGGATATCATTCTTGAGTCTTGATAATTAAGATTGCATTTGTTAAGAGTGGGACCACGGTATCTAAAATAAAAAAAATATTGTACACTTCTTGATATAATATGTTTAAAAAAGTACTCTTAATTTTTAGTGAGATGACAGTGCTCTCTAACTCTTATATCATCCAAGCTGAATGGTTGGTTGCATTATATGTGACACAAAGAAGCTTCATTATATTTAAACTGTTCTTCAAGTGTCAAATTTGTCATTTTTATAGGGTTTTTGTATCATTCTTCTAGTTTTAGAGCAAGCAGATACAGAGAACGAACAAACCACTTAGCAGGTGTTTCATCATTGTTTTCGTCACTTTTCCTATAACTCTTATATTCTAATTCTGTATCGTCGTAAGAGCACTTAACAAAATAACCAATACTAAATGATCTATGACTTTGATAAGCACGACTGCTCTTCGTAGGTTCTAGCAAACACTTAAAGTCTGCATATACAACGAAAGGTACTTTGTTTCTATACGTAAAATTTTTGAACTGTTGTATATCATCTTTCTAATTTCTATTAGGCAGTATGATTTTGCACTTATTTAGAATTTTGCAATAGACTTCATGCTTTTCTAACTTTTGTTTTGACGAAAAATAGTGAAAGCAAAGATCACATATATGTACTGCATGGCCATGTTAAGATAATTGTTTACATATCAAGCGGGATAAATTGTTTATCTAAACGTAATAATATTTGTATTCTTCGTTTAAATAATTATTACCTTCATTCATATCATTATCTTCTTCATGATCAACATAGAAGCTTTCAAGAAGTAAAAGATTCACATAGACTTCTAATTTGCTTTGGGTTGACAGAAAAATCAATTCCATCAAAGTTTAACTTCTTTTCATACTGAACATAGTTCAAGACCCAATTTGGACTTCTTTTTGTTGGATGTATTGCTGACAGAATAGCCCATTTAGAACACTGAACGTCTTTGTTCACTACATATACACAAGCATTTTTGTTTCTTATGTAACCTGCCAAATCTATAAAAGAACTACCACACATAGAATTCAGTTTATTAATATTCACAATTAAATTTAAAACTGAGAGCAAAGACCAGCCTGATTCTTTGTCACTAAAATCATCCAAATTTTTTTCTATTGGCTGTTGTACATTCACATAAAACCACTCATTCAAGTCTGTTATCTGGAATATAGCTTGTGATTTTGTGTTAAAGTATTTTAAATTTACAGTTTCAAAATTATCTTTAACTATTATATATTTAGCTTCCAATACTGTATTTACTTTTAACGCTTCATATTCACGATCAATGGATCCGTTCTACAAACTGATGTTTAGCGTCTTTTAAAAACTTTTTCAGATTTAGGTGTTTTGAATTTACGATCAAAGCTGTTGTAATGCATTTTAGAAATGCACTATTAACGTCATTTAAATTTACTGATCCATCATCCTGAAGAACGGAAATTGCTGTCGCTTCTATCATACCTTCATCTTGAATGCTTATTGTAGGGCCCGTTTCTGTCACACCTCTACCTTGGACGCTTATTGCAAGGCCTGCTTTTTGCGTACTTTCTGGTATAAAAATTGCAGGTTCATCTTCGAATGCCTTGACTGATGCTGTTACTTCTTGCTCACTGTCTGCCACAAAAATTTGAGGTTTATATATAAATATTCTCTCCGCCTCTTTTATTTCCAAATGGTCATAAAGAAATTGCACGGTAGTTTTGAGTCAAGCCACAGCTGCCTGGAATTTTTGTTTTTCAGAGGTTGTTAACTTGCAACTCTTACTAAAAGTATCAGCATCCTTTAATGTTACAAGACTGCACTCTAACAGTCTTTAAATTTGAGCAGCGTTGACTTTACTTTCAACAACTTATTGGTATGATTGCCACGGGCAGGTAGCCGAATCCTTGAAATGCTGTACAGTAGCCATGAATTCTTGCAGGAGGAAGCTTAGTAATCGAGTTACTAGGTTAAAATAAACTGTTCTGTCAACGTAAACTCCTTCAAATACCTTAAGAGTTTAGCAAAAAGCATATTTTAATAGGGGTGGGAAGCACGTGTGTATGTATGTGCGTATGCATGTGTGTGAATGAGAGAAAGAGATGACTTGGGGTGGTGGTAAATACCTTACAAGAAGTCAGTATTACAGGTATGATAATATTATAGTTATTAGAAAGGTATTAACATCAAACAAAAAGTTAATGTTTAATTGTGGTAAAACAAATTTTAAAATTTTTCTTCTTATTTAAAAAGAAAAAAAGAAGTTTAACATTATGTTACCATAAAAGACTGAATATTGAAAACAATTAAATAATATTCATTACATTTAATAATACAGTTATATTCTCACAAAATTACAAATATAATGTTTATTATTCAACTTTACCTTTTTTTTACATTTATATTTTTTTCTTTATTTTCTTCATTTTCTCTTTTTCTTCTCTTTTCTTTTGATTCAATCGCTTTTTTTCAGCAGGGCAGCTTGACTTCTCTTTTTCGTCTAATTTTTTCTGATTATTTTCGATTATTTTTCATCGAACCTTCATCATTTATATGATATCACCAGCCCTTATTTTTAACTCCTGCTGCTTTAGCAAGATTTGGACTCTCATATTCATTTTTTTTTTTATCATCTTCTGTCCATTCCTCAATATTCTCTGGCATCAGTTAAATTGACAATGGTGACTGCTGCTGCTGCTGCTGCTGCTGCTGATGCGATGATGTTGGTTTTAGTGTTGGTGATAGTGGTAGGGGCGGTGATTCTTTAAATGGTGATGGTAGTGTCGAAGCTAATGGTAATGTTGGTGTTGACGATGGAGGAGGTGGCAGTAGTTGCTTGTACAGCTCCATTCACTCGCTCCATGATATAGGAGATGGTAGTGGTATATCCTTTACTTCTATTGTAGGTGGCATTGAAGGGACATCTTCTTCTCATGTTGCTGGCACTTCTAATTTTTTTTTTGATGTGTTTGATTTTTATGAGGTAATTCGTCGTCGTCGTTTTCTTCTTCATCAAAGAGCCACCATAAAGGACCATCTGATTGAATTAGTGAAACTGGTGGTGGTAGCAGGATGAAATTTTTTCACACTTGGTCGAAGACATCGTCAAATAATTCTGGCATCTGCACTGTAAAAAAAATTTTGAGTTTGAAAGTGATGTTACATTATAAGCAAGTAAAATTGAAAAAACTAAAAAATATCAAAAGATACCTTTTTCTATCTTTTTTGTTCCTTTTTCTTCTACTCATCGATCTTTAGACCGTGATGTTGAATTTTTTCCTGAATGATAAGTCGATGTTGTCTTGACCATTGTAATGCTGTAAGAAAAAAGGAGTACGTGAATGAACACTGCATTATGTATTATTTTAAAAACAAGAATACTTTTTTTCTATCTGAGAAATGGTTAAAATTAATAATAGGAAGATCACGACCGCAGTAAAAAGTGAAAACATTCTTTCACAATACGTCGTAGAAAGAGAAAATAAAAGCAATCATTGTAATACAGATAACTTACCTTTGCTGCTACTGGATGGGTCTCGTGGGATATTTTAGTCCTTGTAACTTTATGGCACACTGCTTGCTACTGCTTATCGTTCTAGCTATTTTCTTCCTAATGCTTGTGTAGGTACAGAAATTGAGTCAAGCTAAAACGAGCAATAATAATTTAAGTTTGCAAAATACAAAAATTTTTAAGGCAGTGTGAATAAAACATATGTAGTAGATGTAATGAATTACGTGAAATGGAAAGTAATTTTCACTTTGAGAATAAAAGTAAGTAAACGGTGAATGTGTCAGGAAAAATATTAAATTTTTTCTTAGAAATGTAGTTTTAGTTAAGCATATACAAGAAAAAGTAAAAAATAATTTATGAAAAGCAGTTGGAATCAAACCTATGTAGATTAATATAATAAACTATGAGAAAAAATATTTTCAGTTTGAAAAAAATTTTAGTAGCTACAGTAAAATGTGTCGGGAAAAAATATTTTTACTACGGAAAGTTTTGGTCTATTGAGTATGAAATAATTTTAGAAGTACAGATTTAGTTAACTTTGTGAAAGAAAAATATTTTAGGATTCTAATATCGAAGCACTCTCACCTTTGCTGCGACAAATCGCGTACAAGAAAAGTAAAAAGAATTTATAAAAGGCAGTTTGTATTACACATATGAAGATAGATATAATAAACTGAGAGAAAAAAATATTTGTACTTTTAAAAAAAGATAATTTTAGTAGCTACAGTAAAATGTGTNTACTGTTTTGCTGTCGACACAGTCTGCAAGAAAATCGCTCATTGGTTGACTCAGATCAACCAAAGGCCTCTTTTGCTCGCTCTGACGCAATAAAAACTCTCACTACGAGAAGTTTTAGTCAAGCGAGTATAAAAAAAAAGTAGAAATAATTTTAGAAGTACAGATTTGGTTAACTTTGTAGGAAAAAAATATTTTAGGATTTTAAAATCGAAGCACTCTCACCTTTGTTGCGTTAAATCGCGTACAAGAAAACTTAAAATTATTCATGAAAGGCAGCTTGTATCAAACGTATGTAAATGAACGTATGGATATAATAAACTGCGAGAAAAAAATATTTTTAGTTTGAAAAAAAATTTCTTAGTAGCTAATTTTAAAGTAAAATGTGTCAGAAAAAAATTGTGAAAAATATTTTCTTTACGAAAAGTTTTTCAGAGAGATAGTTTAAGTCAAGCGAGTTTGGAAAAAAGTAGAAACAACTTTATAAATACAGATTTAGGCAACTATGTGAGGGAAAAAAAGAAAAAGATTTTATGATTTTAAAATCAAGGCACTCTAACTTTTGCTGCGTCAAATTTATGGACCACTTCCTTTACTGCTGCTTCTGTTTCGGCTACCGTTTATATTCCTTTTTCTTATTCTTCTAGACTTAAGCTCCTTGTTTGCTGTCTTTCTCTTTTAGACTTGTTGCTTTCTTGAATGCTATTGTAGAGATGGGGAAATTTATTCTGCCACTCGAAGAAAACCAAGTGCATGACTAACTTGCGTACATACACATGAATGTATTAGGTGGGGGAGGAAAGGTGTATTTTGGATGTGCCATTTCACCTACTTATGAATTTCTGCACAATGATGGTCCAATGGCTACAAAACGCAGTTTTCCCTCACTCATGAATTTTTCCATGTATAATGCTGTTTACATTTTAAGAAGAGTGATAGACAGAGTCATAATTGTATCCTTTTCTAATACAATTTTCCATTACTCATGGATTTCTGCTCACTGATGGTCCAATAGATGAAAGACGCAGTTTTTCCCTGTTCACGAATTTCTATATGTATAATGCTATTTGCATTTTAAGAAGAGAGATAGTAGCAGACATAATTGTATCCTTTTCTAATACTACAATTTTTTAGCGTAGCTGTTCGACTGCCTATTCAAACGAGGTGTTAGTCCCTCAGAAATTCATTCATTCACTGAAATGGATTCTTGCCAAGTATCTTTTACACCGATGGAGCATTTGGAAATGGAAGTCTGCAAGCAGTTGTTTGAGTCTTTACCAATCACCAACTCTCCGGATGCAGGACAAGTCATCGCTGACCATCTATTGCTGCTGCAACCACATAACTTTCAGGATGCAGGGCCGCTCATCGCTGGTCGCCTTTTTCCATCGCTGCCAGTTGGAGAAGAGCTGGGCGAATTAGTTAAATATTTGCAAAGTAATGACCGCAACGACGATGATTTGTTTTAGCAGAGATCGGCTGCTCACCCAATATCACCGTTATTATTTTATGGACCCTTTCCACCGATAACACAAATAAGTCCTACTCCTTCATTAACGAAGGAGTTCGTTAAACATCACCACCACCTCCTGAACTGCCGCCCATAATTGACCTCACGTGGTCACCGCCACCTCCTGAGCTGCCGCCCATAATTGACCTCACGTGGTCACAGGTAAAAAAATCAGCGGTATCAAAGGCAATGTTGTCGAATATTGACCCTATACCACCAGTAATGCTAAATATACTTTTGCCGTTGATATCACCATCAAGCCTAACTCTTTCATTTACGGAGGAGTTCTAAAAGAAGCATACTAATCATCGAGCAATATCACCGTCACCGCGACCTGCATCACCACCAATAATTCATCTTACATGGTGACCGGTCAAACAATTGGTGATGTCCGAGGCAGCGTCACCAATAGTTGGCCTGAATAGTGATGAACTGCAGCCTCTGGATTTATCAACTTAAAACCTCAGTCGGCAGCATAATATGCCACCATCACCACCACCACCACTAGTTGATCTTAAGAACTCGACAACCGTCAACAAAAAAAGGAAGAGGAAGAGTACCATCAATGGAGGGAGAAAAAAAAAGTATGTCGAAGTATTACATAAAAAAAAGAATGTCCAAGTATTGTATACAAATTCAATTTTATTAAAATGCTGTGAAACAAATAGTTTTATTACTTGAAAAATAAATGATAAAAAGGTTTAATAAAATTTGTTTTTAACGAAACTTATTACCTTATAATTTAAATATTCCATCCTTATCCCATTTGTGCTCGTATCTATTAAGATAAACCCTCTCTTAGTAATGAGTATTGGTTGTACTGCATGCGAAAGATTGTATGGCTGAGACACTTTAGTCACAAATAAAAGACAGTTCTGGCTGCTGATGTACCCTACAGGTAAGTGTATCGTTGGATCTCTTAGTTATACGTAAAAAGGTAATAATAATACAAGATAACTCCTACTACTGATTTGACCTGTCGTAAACAGTCCACCAATAAAACATATTATACATAGGCTGGTAGTCAAATTCGAACGAAGGACCTGTCGATACACAAACAAGATGATTCTTATTGCTGTTATTTTGCTGATTCTATTTCTGCTGTGCATAAACAGTCCACCCATAAAAAAAATCTATACATAGTCAAATTGTAACCAAGGACCACTCTATCTAAATATACTGTGCTACATCATTAACTCTAATCCTACCCTATTACCTACCCACCATGTATTTTAAATTAAAAATCTGTATAAAAATATATGGATACACGCATCGTACGTAAGTATTTATCTATGTATGTAGATAAACATGTATATATATACAAGTATTACCTTGGAAAGGTAACACTTATTCGTCATACCTCACAGATATAAGCGTGTGGTTGGGGCTCTCATCCACACATACGAAACAACACGCTCTCCTACAGGCAAACTAGAGAGAAGAAAGCCGTGCACAACCCCTAGCGCTTCGTGTAGAGTCGTGGCTGTCCGCGCACGGTTGTGCACGTAAGCAGGGAGGGGGGAGTGTGCTGGATTCAGCGTGTGCTTGTATCGGCCTAGTCTATCTACTACGCTGACATAGAATACGGCCAGCCACATTGTGAGAATGCAGGTATGAATAAATTCATAAATTGTATTGTATGTATAAATGAATAGTTACTATTGTTTACTTACAATAATGTATACTAATTGAAAATTTGTAATTTACACATTACTCCATTATATTTAAAATTGATTATAAAATCCTCGGAAAAATTCATTGCAAAACTTATAAGCTTATTTGTCACACTTTAAATTATATTTGGCGTTTAATTTGTTGCTGATACGAGCTTTCATCATCACCGACCCAAAAAACTCAATCGCACTTGTCAGAAAAATGCGATTGGTACTGTTGTTTTGTTATTTTCTAATATATAAAATTATAACATGTAATATCATCGTGCAAGCCTACTGTTTTGCTGTCGACACAGTCTGCAAGAAAATCGCTCATTGGTTGACTCAGATCAACCAAAGGCCTCTTTTGCTCGCTCTGACGCAATAAAAACTCACCATTAAGAGAAAAAATCGCTCTTTTTACGTCTATCACCTGTTCCCTAAAGTTTAAGTCAACTCTTGACTCTCGCAACTTGTCAATACCTTATGCACGTAGGGCATAATGTATTGGCTAAGGCAACTTGAGTGCGTATCAAGAATATCAATAGTATCAGACTATGCTAAGGAGTGAGGTACATTAAAGGAGGCCGGCCAAAAGTAGTTCCGGCGATAGCAGAGAAAGCCGAAATCGTCACATCTAACTGGCCAAGAACTCATTCGTGTAGTTTAAGGAAACACTAAAGGTTACCGAACAAAGCATTAGGAAACTCCGAAGCAGTAGTAATAACAATCAGTGATAAATGTAAGTTATTTATCCGTAATATAATTAACGCCGAACCTTGTTAAAGTGACCAGAGTAACTTGTATTTTAAAGAACAAATTATTATTAAATTACTTGAATAAAGAAAAACATTTATTAAAATGACCCATACATTAGAATAAAGATTATTATTCAATTAGCAAGAGCAAATAAGACTTACGAGCTGAATCCTAAGAGATCCCATGAATGACACTAAAATAAAAATATTTAAGACAATACTCTAAACAAGTGCGGTCATAACAAATTGGCATTCCTAGTGTGTTCATTAAATCTTAGTTATGTTAAAAAAAAACAGAAAAAATTACTATTAGTAATTAAATTAATCAAATATTGATAAATAAAAAAAAAACAAACAAATAAAAATGTCCGGAAATAGTGGAGAAAATTCGTTAGCCAAGGACTCTGATATACAACAGTTTTAAAATGTTTCACAAGGATTAAGGACAATCTATTTATAAATGTGCATAAATCAAGCATCTCAACACATACCTTTTTATGACGGATACTGGACTCACTTAAAAGATTTTTTACAGGATGGAGAAAAAAAAAGAACTCTAAAAACAGCCACTCAAGAACCTACGTACCTTAGCACAGTTATTTCTAGATTTAAAAGCAAAGCTCAAGAGAGTTAAGTAGGTTCTACCTTACCATGAGTTAATCAGTTAAAAAAACATCTGAATCAAAAATTCTCACCAACCAAATCGTAGTATAAATTTACGGCAGAACTTTTAAATACAATAATGGAAAAAAACGAAGCAGTTCAAAATTTTCGTTATAGAATGATTTTTCTCACAGAAACTATCTTAGCAGCCCTTTCGACTTAATGGAATGATGACAAACTCAAGACAACAGAAAAACCACAACTTGAAAAATTAGCACTACAAACGTCTATTAATGCTTTACCTGACTCGTGGAAATTGAGTATAGCACTTTCAAAACTCAAAGATAACTATGAAGGTTTAAAAGCTGCTTTAGTTACTGAACACACTTACCCACCAGTATACAATCAGGCCAAGTACGTTGGCAAGGCCATACCCACGACCTCTACTTCTATGACTTCTGGATCTTTGGTACCAAACGTTACTGAAATTCCTGTGTCTGTCTCTACTTAGTTGGACCACCAAAAAAAAAAACACGTCAGTTTTGATGACCCATGGACCGACAACAGAAATTCTTTTCCGCATACCTACGATAAAAATAATGTCAAGATGAGTCAACCAAAAATCGACAAGTATGGTCGAAAAATTGTACACCCGTCACTTAGCTACGCAACTCACCAACAATCAAGTACTCTGCTACCAAGCCGTACACACATACCACCCTATAAGAATCAACCAAATCACCATTCTGACTCTCAAAATTTTCAAGAATTTCTATATTTTTAACCACCACCCTTTTGTACACTTTACTACCCACAAATGTATTATTTCCATCCTTGTTCTCAATGCTACGCTTACCATAAACAAGCTCCATTTAAATACTACAACGAAAAATAATACCACAATTATCATGAAGAACGATACCGAGACTCTCGCCCTAACTTTCCAAAATACGAGAATGAGACTCGCCGTTTGGACGTGACTGCGAGTTTGATTTTGATAACGCGATCAATAATGGCAATGATATCTACAGAGCTTTTTGGGCAAGAACAATGAGAAATTGACCAGCAGTTAAGTTGCGTTACGAAACTTTTCGGAAAGATACGGAAATGTCTATATTAGATTCACGTGCCGAAGTAAGTGTCATTAGTTATAACGCATTAAAGAACGGTACAGAAGATCACTCTGATAAAAAAATTTAATCAAAAGGAATAGTCCTATATCGAATATACACTGAAGGTACCGTAACGGTCAATTTATTTAATACAAATCATGAATTTTATATTATGAGTCTAGAATCGCCAATAAATTGTGTATGTATTTTAAGAGATCTGTTCTTTACATAAGAAAGAGCTAGAATTGATTATGGATTAAATACTTTGATAGTAGGAAGCAGACCGACTAAACCCATACCTTTTCTATACTGAGATAATAAAATCAACTCTATAAAATTAATTAAAAAACATAAAAACCCTTAAGATTAAAAACCAAACAAAATTTCAAAGCAACTTTTTAAAAATATATTTTTCCATTTCACGATGAAGATAAAATACCCACACCCCCATGCCATACTGTTTATTATACTTCTCTAGGATTTAAAGTAAATAAAAACGACGCCGATCGCGCACAGCGCACAGGTATATACATACATATATATTTGTACCGCGCAACGGAAGCGGATCTCGATCGTTACAATGCCACGTTGGCGTCTCTGGATTTTATCACACCCGTATGCGCCGGGGCAACGTGATACAGGCATTGGTATTTACAAGCCCCGTGTGCCCGCCTTTTCGATTGCTCTATATACGAGGCTCGTTGAAGGTATACACACGTGTAATGCACTCACGTACATACGGGCTGTCGTTTGAACGAAAGTAAAAAAACAAATCGCGTGCGCCCGTAAATTGCGCAATCTCACCTGCGGTGCAAAGTCTTTCGGCGAAAAGTCAGCTGCTTTGTTTTCATATACGCACATATAGGTACATTATACACGAGAGTTCGGATCGGTAAAATCTCAATTTAATGGTTATGAGCGTAACGTGTAAGTAGGTACATGCACACGTGAATAATGGGCGCCCATATGGTCAGGGCATACATAGACATATACGTGCCTGTACCTATATGTACGGGCAGCCCACCGCATGTATATCTTATCTCTAGGACCTTGTAGTCGTTCGACCTGACGTTTTATACACACACAAGTATCCCGACTGAGCTGCATGAAAATAAAGTCATGCGCGCGTATACCTACGTATATGTATTTCTATTTGGAAATATCGCGTTGGACAATTGTAAATGCTGTACCTCTGGGTGTTGTAAATGAGCACCACGTATAATATGTTTATACACCTATTGATGTTCTCAATGATCCTCAATTAATCGATAAATCATACAGGTGGTATTTATTGGAGAGTCTGTTTTTTTGGAGGGCAACTGCAATACGTATAATCGTAACAGAACGTATACCTAAATACAACCGCTGATGATCATCACGACAGTCGAGTAAGTATATATGTGTGCTTGTATATATCCACAGAGAGCCCGTCCACCACGACGAGGTTCACACCCGCCGTACGAGCTGACCATAAGAGATGTATACCGTCANAACCAAAAAATCAAACGAATGTTAGATAATTTTTAGGAATAATACTGTCGTTTTGTCAAAAATTTTGCAGAAATTGCAGAGCCTAACAGATACTCAGTAAAAAGCTTTGACGAGGGGAGGTAAATATTGTGCAAAACACCTGCGTTAGCTTGCGTCAATTTTAATAAGCTATTTATATTAACAACAGACCCATTCAATATAGCTATTGGGGCAGTATTAAGCCAAGGAGAACCAGGAAAGAAACGCCTTATTGCGTTTATGTCAAAAACTCTAAATAAGACTGGAAGAAATTATTCTACAATAGAAAAAGAACGATTATCAGTAGTTGTAGCAGTCCAATATTTTCGACATTACTTATACGGCAGAAATTTAAAAATTTACAATGATTATGAACCACTATCCTGGATTAAGTCTACTAAAGATTCTGTAAGTAGGCTATTTAGATGGACAGTAAGACTTCGGGGATATAGCTATACTTATAAGTACAAACCTAGTAGACTAAATACAAACGAGGACGCCTTATCAAAAAATCCGATACAATAGAATAAAGATGAAAGTGATGAAGATGATTCTCCGGACGAAGAAACATCATTAAAATCATGTTTGCTATCTTTAAAACCTAAACTAACCGAAACCTCTATAGCTTTCCAAAATATGTCAAAAACCAATCAATCTTATTTCACTAGCATTGAAAGCATACAATCAGCACCTACAGTAACAAGAAATAAACCTAGAGATAACTATTAAAAGTACCTTGGGATATGGAAGACGGACAGGGTGAATTAAATGCACCTACAATAGTGGAAAGATTAAAAGCGAGACGAAAAAAAGAAACACCAAGAGCTTTAAAAAAAGACTTGTCATTTAAGTCTGATACCGCGTCTACTTCACAGTTTAGTGACCCACAATCTGACGTGCCAATATCATCACAAAAACGATAATTTATGCCTTGCCTAATAAATGCACTTGCAGAAGAGACCCCTCAGAGTATAAAGGGAAACTCAAGTGACGAAAATTCGGAAATCAGTAAAATTGAAGAAACAATCGAAAAAAAATGTAGGTTTTCACCAAGACGAATTAATATTCTAATTAAACCAAGTACATCTCAAGGTAATGACGTTAATTAAAAATCTGTAATGTTTTAACAAGATGAAGACTCTACTTCTTCTGATGCAGAAACTTCAAATTTAACTACAATAAAACCAGAATTCCAATCTACTTTTCGACGCTTTGTACAAGACCAATTAAACAATACAAATTAAAATAAAGAGCAGTTATCTGATTCAAGAAATAAAACTTACAGTAATAAAGATAACGACAAAGAAAGATTCATTAAAGAATGATATTAAAACTAATAATGGTGGGGTTGTTGCGATAAGAAAATTTAAATACCAAGCAACAGCATTCTTGGAGAAATACAATCTTGACCTACATCTTCTATCCAATGTCATGACGGCAGTTACCCAAATAAAAAACAAATAAATTCATTACCATCGTCACCTCGAAATTCAATCTCTTCTACTATAGTAAATGAATGGATCGATGAAATAATGAACGATTTTATTGCAAACGGAAATCCCATAACAGCAAAATCTCTAATTTATTTAAACAATAGTAGTTCTACTAAATATGAATTGCAAAACTCTTATAATGAACCATTAATAAAAGTTTATTACCTATAAAACAAAATAGTAATGAAGAAAGAGACAACAATACTTCTTTATCGAAAAACATAGAAAATAAAACTAACAACGATACCAAAAAAACTTTCGATCAAAATACTTTACTACAAGCAAGCAATACAGCATCGTTAGAACTCATACAGCAAAATTGGAACTTGGCTCGTAGCGAAAAGGTAACAAGAAATATAAGTCCTGTTGGAAATCCCTCTAACATAACTTATTAAACAAATAAATTAACATTTTTAAGTTCTCGTGAAAATTTAACTTACACAAAGAATAACTACATTCATTTTATTTCTGAAACTGTAGATTTAAAATTAAGAAACAATAAACTACCATGAGATATAGAAGCTATAGCAAAAGAACAATTATAAGATGTTCAACAAAAATTGAGAGACGTTATTACTATAAAAAACCGAAATTGCTACATATTTTCACTAATCGTGAACGAAAACTTTATTGATGAAATAAAACCTAGCATTTTACGAACCTGCTTCAAAAGTCTTGCATATGCAACATCAGTAAAGGAAGTTAACACTGCTCGTATTTTTAGTAAAGGTTAGTTCATTGATAATCTTGCTAAAGAAAGAATGCCATCAATTTTAGAAAAAAATTACGTCACCTTCCCTTTACATCTCATAAAAACTAGTTGAATGTCATACTAGCTCATTCAGAGAGCAAAAAAGAATAGTAAGAACCTATAGACAAATGGAAGAAAACTATTATTGGAAGAAAATGTGCAACGACATTGCTAAATACATACAGAAATGTAAGATTTTCCAGGAACAAAAATTAGTCCATACAAAAACTAGAAAACCTATGGTAATTACAGACACGCCATCAGAAGTATTTTACAAAGTCATTATGCATACAGTAGGCCATTTTTCACCAAATACATCTGAAAATAAGCACATTTTAACAATGCAATGCTTACTTACTTACAAAGTTTGTCATTGCAGTTCCTGTTTCTTATATACATACAGTAACTATTGCTGATGGGTTTTCAAAATATTTTATTTCAACTTTCGACATTCCTAGAATTTTTTTTAGTGACAGATCAAAAAGTTTCATTAATCAAGTATTAACAGAAGTATCAAAAAATTATGGATTTCGTTTAGCTGTCACTAGTGCATATCACCCACAATCAAATAGCTCATTAGAAAAAATCCACGCTATGTTAAACGATTTCTTGAGATCTAACGCTAAAAACAAAAAATAATTGGAATTAAATGGTTCCTTTTGTAATGCATGAGTATAATACTTCAGTTTATTAGGCCACAGGCTTTATACCTTTGAACTTGTCTTTGGTAGACAGGCACATTCCCCAAATCCACTTTCAGATGCATTAAAATTAGAAACATATAGCTCATATGCTAGTGACCTTGCTCGCTGTTTACGTACAATACAAGAAATAGCTCGTGACAGACTTAAAATATCAAATCAAAATACAAAAACACGTTATGACAATACGTCAAAGCCACAGAATTTGGAAGTTGGAATTACAGTCTATGTGCTTAAAGAACCCTGAAAAGGAAAATTAGATAGATTTTATAACGAAATTCTCAAAATTAACGAAATACATAGTCATAATAGCGTCATATTAAAATCAAGAAACGACAGAATAATCAACAGACATTGACAAAGTAAAACGTTGCTACACATGAAAAAAAAAAAATTCACCTTCGTTCCGCCTAGGTAAAAAAGACTGGCGTAGCAAAAAAATTTGAAAAAAATATATATATATGTATATGTATATATAATATAGAATATTTTTCTCATAAACTCAGTTGTCATACATTATTAATATTATTTTTGATTTCCAATAAAACTTCAAATGTTTGATCTGAAGCCAAGAAAGTCTACAAAGAAATCAGCAATAAAAATTTAATTACATCGCTCCTCTTCTGTTCCTTAACTTTCTCTTCGGTAATGCTAAGCCACAATCCTACAGTATCAACAAACGTGATTACCACTATTTTCACTGCATGTCACTAAAATACATTCTACCTACACGACAAATTTAATACTTTAATCATTAAATTAACAAAACAAAAATATATAGGTGTAAGACACACAACATAATTAATAAGTAACGCATGTATGTTCATTGAACAACTTGATACCTACGGGCAAATGGGGAATTTACATCTATTGTTATAATTTAAAAATCTAATAATTAAAGAAGCGAGGTGTTACATCCCAAGTTGATACGAAATTATATTGTAACTGAAAGCTATCCGTCTATTAAATTCAAATATAACGTATTGTAAATATAAAGCAAGCTGATATGACAAGAGGAGCTCATTCATCAATTGTATGCGTGTGCGTATTTGCTTTAAGATGAATGTTTCATAATATGCTGACAAAGAATACGGCCAGCCTCATTGTAAAAATGCATGTATGTATGAATGCATAAATCGTTTTGTGTGTATGAATAAATAGTTACTTGCTCATCAATTGTTTAAATCTGAAAATGTATACTAATTTAAAATTTGTAACTTATACATTACCTCATTATATTTCAAATTGATTATGAAATCCTCAAAAGGATTAATTGCAAAAATTATAAGCTCATTTGTCACACTCAAAATTATATTTTGAGAGCGCCTATATCCAGAACGTACTGTGTCCCGAATCTTTGGACTGTAGCTGAGGATAACACGCACGAACTGGCATCATATGTTACAGTCATATATAATACATAGCCTTACTAAATAGTTAGCAATCCAGTAGTTATAGCATTACTACACTTTCATCACTCAACACTAACACACAGTATCTTTTAACACAAAACATGCTACAATGCTTCCCATCGTTCTCTGGACTGCGCTACAGCTACTCTGATTACAGTCCGTGTGAACGGGGCATAGGTTGGATTAAGACGTAAGCATAGAGGTAAATATAGGTATTACAAAGACTTTTTTATTTAGGACATACGTAAAAGCTTATACCATACGAATATTATAATACATAAATTTTTTTTTGTTCAATTAAAAGCTTTCGTACTAAGTTACCATATAATAATCATTAAAATGATAAGAACTGTAAGGTATAATTATAATCAAGCTTTTATTTAGCTAGCCAAATGCTGGTATAACTGCCACTGTGTTTGTATTACTGACACCCAATTAGTGTCACGGCTTTAACTACTGATACACAATTACTGCCACTACTTGAATTACTGTCATCTCGGTTTTTTTAAAGTGTAAGATTTGATATTTATGAATTAAAGAGTGTAACCTAAGAAAATATCAGTAATATTTGATTCATAAATTTCAGAATTATAGTAATTTTTTTAATAAGCTATTGACATTTAAGTTATGAATTCGTCATTTAGACTTGTATACTATTATCTGAATTGTAACATTAGTAAAAATCATCAAGTAAGATTAAATTATTTATTAAAATAGTAAACAATTATAAAACTATTTTTCGAAGACCTAGAACTCTTTAATGCTGAAGACATGACTTTTTTCTAAAACATTTAACTTTCACGTACAAAAATTAATAATTATAGATAAGTGACAAAGTGTAATTGCTTCTGCAAATTACTTATTTATTAAGTCAAACAATCTTTTTCTTTGAATTTTAGTAGATAAGTTTTGTTATCTTATGTTTTTTTTCAAACTGCACGACTAGCTGTCGTTGCTTCAGTTATTCACTTTTCTCTTTTTTAATCCTAATTTTACTTTCTTATATACTTTTCTTCCATCTTTCTTTTCTTTTTCTCTTCTTGCTTTTTTTCTTGTTTTTCTGATTTGTAACTTAATTTATATTTTTAACAAAATAATCTACTCCTTGATACAATTCTGGGTCTCCTTTTTTCAACCGCTTGTTACTAATAAGGACCAGATATAACAAATAAAAGCTATTTTTTGTTCTGTCTTTTGCTACTCGATTAAAAGACATTGTTATTAGGCCATGTTATTATCAAAAAATTAAATTTGAAAATTGTCTTGAGTTGTTTAATTGTTATATTTCTCAAAGATTCATTTGAAAAATTAAATTGCAACCCAATTAAACTTAAAATTATAGTTGCTTCCATGTCTGTTTTTTCAGTAGGAGCATAATTTTTTTTTTTTAAGTTTTGGGTTTTGAATGTCAAAGTATAAATTATTTTTTCGGATTATTTAAAATAAGGTTTCATTATAATACAAGCACTAATAGCTCTTTCATGATAATAGCATGATCTGAAAAAATGTTTTTTGTTCTTCTGGAGTAATCCGTACCTATGTGTAAAAAAAATTTGAATTAAAGAAATTAAGTAGGCAAGTTCGTTTTCCTTTTATTTTGCAAGTTCACGCTCATACTGTACATGTCTAGAAAAAAATAATGCAACAAAAATAAAGTTAACAATTATTTTATCACGCTGACGTAATATAATAGTTGGTTATGTTCCACGGTCAAGGTTAAAAAAAGCTAATAACTTTTACATTATCACAAGCGCTGGAACTGTATGTTATGCTATCATTTAAAAAAAATAAAATCCAAAAGATTAATAAATATTTTGTTAAGTTACTATAAAAAATAACTATAACCTTATTTGCCTAAAAATTTTAAACGTGATTTACGATCACGATTAAACTCGAATACATTCAATAAATATTATAATTAATTTAAAAAAAAATTTTTATGTATTACTACGATGATTACATCTGCAATGCATGTAGTTCACTGTTATATAATTTTACACATATTATCTAATTCAAAACAACGTCCCATAGTGATACTGTCAAATTAGGTATTTATTAAAGAACAAAACGACGTTTCGGCTGTTTGGACAATGTCCTGGCCCTCGTCAGGTACAAACATCTAAGAGTATAAAAAATTCTTTACAATACAAATTTTAGTACATACAATAAACGCGAATTAAGGTAAATATTCCAGTAGTTAGCGACCTTATAGTTGTTGTATCCCAGTACTTAGCCACCTCCACATTAAATATGTGCAAAAGCTGGTAGCCAACTATTGGGACACATGCATTGCCTATTAGTTGGCCACCAGATTTATCTGTGTATTTTATATAGTGGCTAAGTATTGGAACCAGTTTATTGGTGGCCAACTACTGGGACATTTACCTTAAGGAGGTTTGGGAGTATTATTCAGAGAGGCGAGGAACGAGGACTCTCCTCTACCCTCGCATTCCAACACATTTAGAATGCACCTTAATTTTAATTAAAAGGTAAATCTCACCTTTTTTTCTTATTAGAGACCGTGTTAAGCTATTCGTGTTTTATAATTTTTTTCTCAAAAGTTTCTCTTGGTAAGAAATCTGAAAAAATTCATGTGCTCTGCAAATACGCTCAAATATAAGATACATTTTTTTTGGACAAGTTCCTCTTTTTTGAACTTTTCTCCCAAACCTCCTTTAAAGAAGTGTATAACATACCTCTAACTCTTACGAAAAAAATGTAAAATTGAAATGTAGTCAAAGTTTTAACTTTAGTTGCTTTTACAAAAATAACATAGTATACGCACGTAATAAAAAAAAAGAAGAATCGCAAGCAGTTCTTTTAAGACGTACAGGTACGTATGGAGTCAAGCACCCTTAAAAGTGATTTAAACTTCGTACTTGTAAGGATGGTTAGTAGTTCTTGCACTATGGTGTTCTCCATAGCAGCACAGTGTAATGTAAATATGAAGTACGTACAGCTTCCACCAGCGTCCACAAACAATAAAATAACACGTCCAATGACCGTTGGTAATAAATTTAAAAGTATGTCTAATGGTGGTACTGTTAAAATTTGTATTTATTGAAAAACAAAACGACATTTCAGCCGTTTGGACAATGTCTCGGCCCTTATCAGGTACAAAAATCTATGCGTAAAAAAAATTCTTTACAATACAAATTTTGGTAAAGGCAATAAACGCAAATTTAGTAAAGTGTCTAACATTCCTCTGACTCTTACGAAAGGGATGTGAAGTCGTAATGTAGTCAGAGTGTTGAGTTTTGTGGCATTTACCCAAATATCATAGTATACGCACATTGTAATAATAATAGTACTTACCATTACTACCAGTAGGATTTTTAAATCGCTTTCAAGGGTCTTTGAGTCCATACATGTGCGTCTCACAAGGAACTGCTTGCAATTCTTATTTGATTGTATTACGTGCGTATACTATGTTATTTGTGTAAAAGCAACTAAAGTTAAGACTGACTACATTACAATTTTACATCCTTTTCGTAAGAGTCAGAGGTATGTTATACACTTTATTTGGTTTGCGTTTATTGCGTTTACTAAGTTTTCTGTTTTAAAAAATTTTTTTTTACTCATAGATTTTTGTACCTGATGAGGGCCAATACTTTGTCTAAACGTCTGAAACGTCGCTTTGCTTTTTAATAAGTACTAATTTTGACAGTACCACCATTAGATGTTGTTTTACGTTATTCACTAACTGTCTTTGGACGTCTTATTTTGTTATTTGTGGACGCTGGTGAAAGCTGTACGTCTTTTATATTTACATCTGCATTTACACTGAGCTGCTATTGAAAACACTAGATGTGCAGCAACTACAAACAATCCATACCGTTAGAAAGTTTGAATCTCTTTCAAGGATGCTTGACTCTATACGTGCATGTGCGTCTTGCAAGAATCTACTTGCGATTCTCATTTGATTGTATCACGCGCGTATACTATGTCGTTTGTGTAAGAGCAACAAAACTTAAAACTCTGACTACATTACGATTTTACATCCCTTTTGTAAGAGTCATAGGTATGTTGTACACAATTAATTATTAACAATTACTGTTTGTCATTTTATTTACACTGGTAGTGATTGTATCACTGTCAGTAATACCTTCATTTATTTCTAGGTCTAATGCTTGCAACGCCAGTGACCTTTCACGGTGAAAAACTTGCAAATGGGCCATCATAAACATGCATGACTTTTTTCTCCGTGTAGAAAAAAGTTCGAAAGTAGAGATAAAGTTAAGAGAGTTTTCAAGAAGGTGCGTAGAGTGTTGAGATGAGAGAAAGAAATGTGCATAAGAGTCTAGCAGCTGCTGAGTTCTTCCAGGACGACGAAGTTTCCAGGTCAAGGACTACGGAAGCAGCTCGAACCAAAAAAAAGACAGTAAGAGAGAGTGAAGACAAAGAGCAAAGCCGTAGGACAAACGATCCGCTTGAGGATCTCGGATGACATCGCCCTGGGTTGGACTTGTAAACATTTGATCAAGAGGTTAGGATACAGAGAGAGGAGGAAAGTGTAGCTTATGTGTGAGAGTAGAGAGCAAGAGTAGGCAGGGTAGAGAGAGAGTGAAAAAGAGAGAAAATAGAAGTGTGTGGGATTAACGACGAAGTATGAGTGTGTGCATAGAAGCGTGGGTCTAGAACGAGTCACGACGTGGTGAACGTGCCCTCGTGGCTCGCATGGAGCAAGGCAGAGTCTCTGCAGCGCAGCCCAGAGGACGATAGGAAGCATAGTGACATGTTTGATGTAAAAATATATTGTGTATTAATGTCAAGTGATTGAATGAGAAAATACAGTTACGGTACTCGTTTGTGTTAGTTTAACAGTTCTTCATAGTAGAACGGGAAAACTCCTTCACCAATACTCCTTTCTCAGGAGAAGAAGCCCAAAGTGTAAGAGGAATCAAAGGTGATATACGTGAAAGAGGTTTGGCAACGCTGCATTGGCGCCTCTTTTTGGTCAAGAAGCAATGTTACAAAATGCAATTTAATTTCTTATGTCATTTAAATCGTTCTTTTCGATGTAAGTGTAAAAAAGTCTTTAAATTTTATAACACCCACAGGTTCAAATTCTTGTACAGATACTTCTATTTTGCCTGACTCATCTTTTGTGTTTATAGCTTTCGTATAAATGTAATTTTTTTTTTCAATCCACTACGGCTGCGCATATGTTAACTCTAAACTCTACAGCACTCCTACAAAACTAAGCATAGCCCATGATCTTGTCTTACGTAAGTAATTAAATAGCTTTTTTTTCTGGCTGGTAAATCATAACTCCTGTTTTTATTTACTAGAAATTTTTAAGAATGATTATGAATGGCATTGCGTAGGAGTGTGGGTGTTTGATCTTCACTCTGAAATAGAAAAAAAAATTATCCAAACAAGATTCAAAATTTTATTGAGTCTTCTGGCTTAAAGGTTTCTCTTTTTTCTAAATTAATTTATAGATCTTTTTTTTTTCTTGGCATAGAAAAGAAATGTAACTCATTAGTCTGCTTCCAATTGATATCGCATTTTAGACATAATGAATGCTGAAATTTTCTTAAGTAAAAACCGGATCTTCTAAGACGCATACATTATTAATTGGTGATTCGGGGACTCATAGCGTAAAATGCAGGATCCGTCTCGAATAATTTTACTGCAACAGAACCTGAAGTAGATGTTTACCGTAAAGCAATCTCTTTTTATTCATTGTATTATTACAATTTATTTCAGTGCCGTTTCTTAAAGCATGATTACTGATAACATTTACTTTTGCACCCGAATTGAATAAGCCATTAGAGAGTGGGTGCTTGAGTATCCAAGTATGGAGTTATTCTGTAGATTAATTTACTGTACTAAAGTTGGACAACTATTATTGAAATTAGTGTACCTACGTTAATTTGGTGTGGTTTCACTAAATATTGAATTATTCCATAAAAAACAATTATTAACAACGTTTTACGCCATAACACAACCTAAGCAACAAGTTAGCTAGCCAGTACAAGATTATGCACTTTCATTAAATCGTCCAATGGTTTTAAAACAACTTTCTACTGCCTACGCTGATTACATGACAAATGTCACGCTTACATCTATTGCATATGCTCTATCACTGATTTTTTGTCCATATTTAATAACTCATGTATTATTGTATCTCAAAGGTGAAGAGAAGCCCGCCTATAGTACAGTTTTTTTTAAAAAAAAAAGTATTACATGCTTAAGAATGTCCCTTGACGACATTCGTTACACATAGGTTTTTTTGTCATATATTATCTAAACATGAAACATATAGTTGAAAAAACATTAAAAATACCTACAAAAAATTGCAGTTCGTTTACATATACTTATTTTTTTGTATATGTTTCCATTTAAAAATATTTATTTTATACGTCATATCAAAAAACTATTACGTGAAGATTGCATTTACATTATGTCCAGAGATCTTTTAATTTTTTGAGTATAAAAAAATTATTTAGGATCACTACATCAAATATTTCAATATATGTACAGTCAACGACAACATAAACTGTCGCATCAGATTTGACTGTTATCGACGTAGCTTGTATTATCGGCGCAGTTGCGTTGACGCACCAAGTCGTAAATGTAGATTCACCTTTGAGCTTTACATAATATGTGACGTGGCAAAATTTGCTTCACAATTTTTGCACGTCACTGCCGACGCCCTCCCATAACCAAAATCTTTGTGTGTTTTAGAAACGACCAACGGTAAGCCAGAGAAGGAGACACACGCCTAGACCAGAAATGTAGCGTGCGTACGAGTGAATGTGATGATGTAAGTGTCGAAGCGTCGGCACGTAAGAATGATCCGGAAGATAAGGTAGGGACCGGGAAGGTAGGTCAAAGGATAGTCAGTTGACCTACCGAGCGACCAGTTCGGGATGGACGCGACTAATGAGTTCAGTGGGTGTGAGACCACCGAGCGCGAAGGTAGAAGAGAGTACGTGGAGCAAGAGAGCCGAGTGTACAGCGAGTATTAAGTGCAAGAGAGAGAGTGAGCGGGAAGAAGGACCCGGGAAAAATAAGCCTGATCCCGACCCATCCGACCCTGAACGGCGGCCATCTTGAGACGAAGCGTCCTCCCGTGACGACCCGAGCCCAGCCCGAGGTGAGAGGTGTACCGGACAGCAGGCGACAGAGGCCCAGGTATCACACAGCGTCGACTTCCTGGACTGCGACCCTCGACGCTCATGGTGGACTGGTCTTCCTGTAAGAAAGCACGGGATTCGCCAAGGTACAGTGTGTGGGTTACGCGGGGACGCGGGTGAGATCGTCGGCTATAGCGATAGACGAGAGAGAGACAGAGAGAGAGAGAGGAAGAAAAGGGCGCGTGAGACCGAGAGCGAGTGAGTAGTCGCGTAGTCGTGGTGTAAGGGCGGGACGGATCGAGAGCTGGCGTCGGGACGCTGTGAGTTGTAAGGCGTGTTTGTGACCGTCTCCGGTCGCGACGGCAATCCAAGCCCGGGACCTATAGGTTACGCTGAGTGTGAGTGTGGGGGTGTGTAGGTACGGACAGGCAACCACGCCAAGGGGACCTGATCCAAGACCGAGAGTAGTGTGAGAGGGGAAGTGGGTGTAAAAGCGCGTGAGTGTGTGTGCGTGTGAGAGGACAAGCGTGGCTCTCCGAGCGCACCACTAGCGTTGTGGTGGCGACCGAGGGCCTGCGCCATAGCATCGGGACCGAGAGGAGGTACATGAAGTGATTGTAAATAGTGGTTGTGGTTATTTTCAATAAATCTGTAAAATAAAGTCAACATCGCCTTTGTATTCATTTGCCCAGACGCGAATCCCCTTTTGAGACAGGTCCAGTGAAGGGGCGAAGAGGGAGAGTGTTGTCGTGCAGAGACGTACGAGAGAGAATAATAACGATATTTTCTCTCCAACGGTAAGTCACCTTGGGGAATGTAAAATCCACGTTATAAATATATGTCTGTTAACATTGTAGATATTAGATTCAAGTCGTAAAAAATTAGTATCAAAGTTTCGTATTTATTTTATGACTAGAATTAAGCTGAATATTGTCAAAGACTATCTCAAAGTAGTTCATATGAAGTGTCAACACAAGAAGATTTTTGTGCTACGTTTGTCGGTGCAAATTGTATGGAGATTAGTAGTAATGTATGGCTTGTGTGCTTTAATATCCTTTAATCATGTCTGGGAGCGTCATTGGTGTGAAAATTGGCTACATCAAAGAAAGTTTAAGATTCGTTCAACCTGGCCAGACCTACAGTTCTTTGTATGCATCATATTCTAATAAAGAGAAAGTATGCTGAGCATGTGAGGACTAGGTATCCAGTGCATGCTGCTACAGTTGTGGAGTTCTTGGCTTCTAAAGTCTTTTTTTAAGGCATGCATCATTGCTCGTCACCTTCAACTTCCTATATACAAAACATTAAGCAAGCTGCTTTCCTGTTTTACTGTCTAGCAGAGTGAGATTTTGTCAAACATTAAGAGTATTCTTTTATTCAAAGAGTTAAAGCAAAACTGGTAATTAGTGTCAATATTTTACAAACTTTGTGCAAGGTTGCTTATTCAATACAGTATGAAGACTATTAACAATGAGTAAAAAATTCAATTTTCTTTCCTTACAGTTGAAACACTCTCCAAGTATTCTGACGTCTGGCTTACACGTTTTTTGAATCCTATTATCATGCCTGGTCCTTGTGACCTTCAGCTTGCTGAGTAACTAAGGCTCATGGACGGATTTTTCTTTATATTGCAGGTTTGATGCCATATGGTTATAGAATCTTAACTAATCTTATCTTATGCTAATCCACGCAGTAACATTTCATAACATTTACACAATATGGCCTCAACTGATCATGAGCTAGGATAACGTAAGCTTTTTTTGCAAGTATATAAGTATTTAACACTCGATTATTACTTAATCAAGTTTCAATATTTCAAATTTACATGTACCAATGAAATCTCATACTTATATAATACTTGTTTAATCACGTAATTTTTTAATAGTTTTAAAAGTGAAGCTCAAATAATGGGCGAATTTTATTTTTAACTAAGTTATTATGTTTTCAGATAAAGAATAAACTTAACTGACAATCGCATGATGGAACACAATAATAAACAGGAAGCTTGTTGAATAGTCCGATGTTACTGATGTACATGCTATTGTCATTCACTAAACATTATTTAATAGAAAGTTAATCTTTAGTTAAAATCTAAATCGAAAAAAAAAAATCTTTTTTTATGTTACTAATTGTCTCATCAAAGACACACAGTGCAAAAGAGAAAAAATTATAATACTAAGAGACATAGTATAATAATAAAAAGATTGTTTTATATATTATCTAAACATGAAACATATAGTTGAAAAAACATTAAAAATACCTACAAAAAATTGCAGTTCGTTTACATATACTTATTTTTTTGTATATGTTTCCATTTAAAAATATTTATTTTATACGTCATATCAAAAAACTATTACGTGAAGATTGCATTTACATTATGTCCAGAGATCTTTTAATTTTTTGAGTATAAAAAAATTATTTAGGATCACTACATCAAATATTTCAATATATGTACAGTCAACGACAACATAAACTGTCGCATCAGATTTGACTGTTATCGACGTAGCTTGTATTATCGGCGCAGTTGCGTTGACGCACCAAGTCGTAAATGTAGATTCACCTTTGAGCTTTACATAATATGTGACGTGGCAAAATTTGCTTCACAATTTTTGCACGTCACTGCCGACGCCCTCCCATAACCAAAATCTTTGTGTGTTTTAGAAACGACCAACGGTAAGCCAGAGAAGGAGACACACGCCTAGACCAGAAATGTAGCGTGCGTACGAGTGAATGTGATGATGTAAGTGTCGAAGCGTCGGCACGTAAGAATGATCCGGAAGATAAGGTAGGGACCGGGAAGGTAGGTCAAAGGATAGTCAGTTGACCTACCGAGCGACCAGTTCGGGATGGACGCGACTAATGAGTTCAGTGGGTGTGAGACCACCGAGCGCGAAGGTAGAAGAGAGTACGTGGAGCAAGAGAGCCGAGTGTACAGCGAGTATTAAGTGCAAGAGAGAGAGTGAGCGGGAAGAAGGACCCGGGAAAAATAAGCCTGATCCCGACCCATCCGACCCTGAACGGCGGCCATCTTGAGACGAAGCGTCCTCCCGTGACGACCCGAGCCCAGCCCGAGGTGAGAGGTGTACCGGACAGCAGGCGACAGAGGCCCAGGTATCACACAGCGTCGACTTCCTGGACTGCGACCCTCGACGCTCATGGTGGACTGGTCTTCCTGTAAGAAAGCACGGGATTCGCCAAGGTACAGTGTGTGGGTTACGCGGGGACGCGGGTGAGATCGTCGGCTATAGCGATAGACGAGAGAGAGACAGAGAGAGAGAGAGGAAGAAAAGGGCGCGTGAGACCGAGAGCGAGTGAGTAGTCGCGTAGTCGTGGTGTAAGGGCGGGACGGATCGAGAGCTGGCGTCGGGACGCTGTGAGTTGTAAGGCGTGTTTGTGACCGTCTCCGGTCGCGACGGCAATCCAAGCCCGGGACCTATAGGTTACGCTGAGTGTGAGTGTGGGGGTGTGTAGGTACGGACAGGCAACCACGCCAAGGGGACCTGATCCAAGACCGAGAGTAGTGTGAGAGGGGAAGTGGGTGTAAAAGCGCGTGAGTGTGTGTGCGTGTGAGAGGACAAGCGTGGCTCTCCGAGCGCACCACTAGCGTTGTGGTGGCGACCGAGGGCCTGCGCCATAGCATCGGGACCGAGAGGAGGTACATGAAGTGATTGTAAATAGTGGTTGTGGTTATTTTCAATAAATCTGTAAAATAAAGTCAACATCGCCTTTGTATTCATTTGCCCAGACGCGAATCCCCTTTTGAGACAGGTCCAGTGAAGGGGCGAAGAGGGAGAGTGTTGTCGTGCAGAGACGTACGAGAGAGAATAATAACGATATTTTCTCTCCAACGGTAAGTCACCTTGGGGAATGTAAAATCCACGTTATAAATATATGTCTGTTAACATTGTAGATATTAGATTCAAGTCGTAAAAAATTAGTATCAAAGTTTCGTATTTATTTTATGACTAGAATTAAGCTGAATATTGTCAAAGACTATCTCAAAGTAGTTCATATGAAGTGTCAACACAAGAAGATTTTTGTGCTACGTTTGTCGGTGCAAATTGTATGGAGATTAGTAGTAATGTATGGCTTGTGTGCTTTAATATCCTTTAATCATGTCTGGGAGCGTCATTGGTGTGAAAATTGGCTACATCAAAGAAAGTTTAAGATTCGTTCAACCTGGCCAGACCTACAGTTCTTTGTATGCATCATATTCTAATAAAGAGAAAGTATGCTGAGCATGTGAGGACTAGGTATCCAGTGCATGCTGCTACAGTTGTGGAGTTCTTGGCTTCTAAAGTCTTTTTTTAAGGCATGCATCATTGCTCGTCACCTTCAACTTCCTATATACAAAACATTAAGCAAGCTGCTTTCCTGTTTTACTGTCTAGCAGAGTGAGATTTTGTCAAACATTAAGAGTATTCTTTTATTCAAAGAGTTAAAGCAAAACTGGTAATTAGTGTCAATATTTTACAAACTTTGTGCAAGGTTGCTTATTCAATACAGTATGAAGACTATTAACAATGAGTAAAAAATTCAATTTTCTTTCCTTACAGTTGAAACACTCTCCAAGTATTCTGACGTCTGGCTTACACGTTTTTTGAATCCTATTATCATGCCTGGTCCTTGTGACCTTCAGCTTGCTGAGTAACTAAGGCTCATGGACGGATTTTTCTTTATATTGCAGGTTTGATGCCATATGGTTATAGAATCTTAACTAATCTTATCTTATGCTAATCCACGCAGTAACATTTCATAACATTTACACAATATGGCCTCAACTGATCATGAGCTAGGATAACGTAAGCTTTTTTTGCAAGTATATAAGTATTTAACACTCGATTATTACTTAATCAAGTTTCAATATTTCAAATTTACATGTACCAATGAAATCTCATACTTATATAATACTTGTTTAATCACGTAATTTTTTAATAGTTTTAAAAGTGAAGCTCAAATAATGGGCGAATTTTATTTTTAACTAAGTTATTATGTTTTCAGATAAAGAATAAACTTAACTGACAATCGCATGATGGAACACAATAATAAACAGGAAGCTTGTTGAATAGTCCGATGTTACTGATGTACATGCTATTGTCATTCACTAAACATTATTTAATAGAAAGTTAATCTTTAGTAAAATCTAAATCGAAAAAAAAAAATCTTTTTTTATGTTACTAATTGTCTCATCAAAGACACACAGTGCAAAAGAGAAAAAATTATAATACTAAGAGACATAGTATAATAATAAAAAGATTGTTTTAAATTATTTATTTAATCAAATTAGAGTTTAGTTCTTTTTGTCATCGAAACATTATAAGTGTACGTGCACCAAGAATTATTTAGACATTAACTGAAGGCATTACTAAAAAATAGTGCCATCTTTTCTGAGTGGAAAACATCAATAAATATAAAATGTAATGAAAATTAAACGAAATCTTATTTTTCTTTTCCATTATGTATGTAAAAACATAAATACAGAATTGAAATAATCTATAAAAAAAATACCTTAAATTTTTAATAAAACTGAAATCAGGAATTACGGATTTTCTCTTACGTAGAAGTTGTTTAACAACCAAAAAGTCACTGTTTATTGGTTGTAGAGTTTTCGGCCTAGTTTTAACAAAAATTACTTCTGGAGTAGATTGATTAACTTTCGCGATCCTAGAAAAAGAGCACTATTAAAATTATATTGCTTATCATAACGTAAAAATGTATTCTAGCTTGGTACATAAAGATGCTAAGTCTGAGTTATAAAATTAGTATGAAAAATTTCAATATTGATTTTAGTCAGAAAAAGCACAAAGTGAAAACATTCATTATTTAACATAAAGTTACATACTGAATTGATAAAAAGCACAAACACAAACATAAAATTGGATTATTAATTTAGAATGCAAAGCTAAAATACTATGAGTAATCATTGTCAATTTAATTCGTAGTCTGTAACATGTAAGCCTGAAGAGTCAATAAATGTATTTGACTAACATGATTCTATAGGGTAAAATACACTCCAGCTAGGCTTTCATTTCTTATTTGGTACACCTAGTTATTGATGTCCTTATTTTAGTAATAACTGTTAATGATTTTAGTAAAGAAATCGATAAAATTTTAGAGACTTAATTACTTTTATATTTTAAAATAATTATAAGGTACACTCTCTACTATTATATTTTAAAAGTTTGTCAACTTAAAAGATGCTGCTATTACTTAAATTAAAACTTTCTGATTCTGCATTTATACGATAAATCAATGATAATACCGATATTGATATTTTCCTAAAGTATAAAAACTTAAAAAAATCGTTTTACCGTAGTAATTGCTGGCTTCATTTGTTACGACTGTAATCTTTATATTATTGGCTGTAACGTGGTAATGTATCACTTATCTTTCCAATTTTATGTAACTATTTGGTTTACTGAAATTTTTGATTGTAAACATTGCAAGAAAACAGCGAGTAAATAAGTTGCTAATCGTAATGTTTGTTTGTATCTGTCAGGTTATACATCAAGTTATGGCTCACAATGTGCTTGAAATCCTCTGATCCACTGTTATAAGCGTTAATTGATAAATCTTTAAATTTTTCTAAATTAATTTAATCTTTTATAGCTTAGTGATATCTATCGACTAAGTAAATCAACTACTATCTCTATTATAAGTTTTAAAACTCGTTTTTAACACACTTGAAGTGTTATAGCATAATTTAGATAATAGTTAGCTCTTAGCTCATGACATTAATTTTTCTTTTTAAAGAGATTAATTTATCAATTAAAGAAAAAAAATTAAAAATTTTTTTAAAAATATTAACCCAGCAAGAATCTAGATGCATTGCTAAAACTATCTGATAATACAATGAGTTGCACCATTTGCACGAAAGCTCTTTCTACTAAAATGATAGATCAAAACAAATAACAAGAAAGCTTTTTGATCACACCTTAAAAACTTATTTGATATTGCTTATTATGATGCTTTGACTACGATAGATGACAAGATTAAAAATTTTTTATTAAATTAAAGTAAGGCTTTTTGTGTTGGATTTATTAATTAGGTTAAAAATGTAATTGCTGGTTAATATAGAAGTGATTGCTACATTTGATAGTTTATATTTTTAAACCACATCATTTTTTTTAAATTAAGATTATAGTCCCTGATAATGTTATGTCTTATGTTTCTAGAGCTTTGCATTAAGCAAGGTAGTTGGCCAAGGAAATTTGCTCTTTAGAAACGTTTTTTTTTATGAACTACCTTTAAGCTGACTTTAAATAACAATAAAGGCTTGGTATAGTTAGTGTTTTTATCGTATAAATATACGTTAAGGTGGTTCTTTACAATGGTGCCGTATCAAAGCGACACGGGATTCTGTGGTTTTCTAATTTTCGATTAGCGTATTATTTGCAACATAAAATATGTTGTACTGACACTTGACTATAATATCATTGCATTTACATACAAATAAACATGCTAATAAAGTCAGGGTAAGAGTGATGAAAAAATTTTTTTTGACGCAAGGTTCTGAAAATGGCATGTACGCTCCTACTCAAGCAGACGTTGCCGCCGATTTCTGCATGATCGATAACTGATTACGTTTACGATTAAATATCGTATACTATTTCCCTGATTAGCCCAAACTTTTGTTATATTATTAGAAAGCTAAAAAGTTCTTCTTTCACTACAAACTTTTTCTATTAAGATCTTAAGTCTACTTTACGAGATATTACATGATATCGTAGTATGGAAGAGTAACCTACATAAGAATACATGTTAAAAGTGCATTTTTTGACTGACTTGTTTTCAAAAATTTGCCTGATAAAGGGACTTGAAATTTTAAGAGAAGATGCCTTGTAACTTTAATAACAATCCCTCCAAGTTTCCCTGTAAGTTTAAGTAAATGGGTTAGGTGAAGAACCACCTTAAAGTAAAGTTTATGGCATTTTTATTGACAAAATCTCACAATTGTATTTTGAATTGATTTAATTTGCTCAACACTTCAAATTGATTGGCAAAACCCCCTTCTCTGCTGCTTTGAACAAATATTTTCAATTAATTATCGTATCAAGCTCCAGAAAACTGTTGAATGACATAATGGGATGATGGTGTTTACAAAGAAACCAAAAAAATGGTTTAGAAATTGTTAAATATTTCTAACAATCAACTAATATTCAGATGACAGTCAAATCTATCATTAAAGAAGTTGATAGTAGCCGAAGAAGATGTACCGCAATTATGTGACCCTGGATACGAACAAAACGTTGATTCTTCTTCATCTAATTTTTTTCTTCAACTAGGTTTGGATAGAAATTAGCTGAAAGATTATTGTAAAAACTGACAAACAATATTAGTTACCATATTTGTTATTAAGTTACGACTGTTATTTATTACCCACAAATATTAAAATTTAATGAGTTGTGCATAGGTTGTAAGTATGTTTGTGATAATGTAAAATTAAAGTAATTAAATGACTAGAATGTACATCCCAATACCATTACTGATGATATACGATCCAATGGTGGCAGCTCTCCTGCTATGACCCGTGATGTGGGCTGAGTAATACATTGGTTTTTTATTTCAGAAGATAAAAATCTTGATATAAGAATCAGCAAAACTTTGTCTACTTTATTACAAATATAACAGCAATAGCTTAAACAGTATAGATGAAAGTCTAATGTTCGTACTAACTAACGTCAGTAATCTTGGCTAATAACTTATACAGCTCAGTTGATGCTCGAGTAGACAAGACAAGCCCACAGAGAACGTTTCTATTTTAATTCTAAATCAGAGCAAAACTTTTAAGCAAGACTCGGTATGTCAGAAAAGAAAGATGAATTTTATTAATGTGACGTAAGGAAGTGGAAATAATTTATGAGCAAGCGAAGGACCGACCACTCTAAAATAGTATGTAAGACATTTGATGTTATCTATGATTTTTAACTTTCAGAAAGAATGTCACATAAAAATAGTGAAATGTAGTTGATATTTTTTTACATATTCAATCAAATAAAAGAAATAGTCAAAATCGATGTAGAAACTCTTTATTTGAACACAAAGCACTAGAGCACGACTCATTATGGAAGAGTAGCTTTTTCGTGTTAGGTCTGAGAAGGCAAATACATAAAATGTGATAAAGTATTGATTTTCAACAAAGCTTTTATGCTATTTTTCAGTGCTTGAAATTTTTTGAAACACAAGTGATCTTTTACGTTCTGGAATTCATACGTGTGACTTATAATTTCTACTATTCGCCCGTATCATAAAGCAATGTAATCTAGCCTGCTGTAATTATTTTATGAGGTTATGAGAAAAATGGTTTCTTTGTTACGAGTGCATTTTTTTTCACTACGGTAGTACTTAGAATATTAATAAACAAACTCAGAAATTTTTGTTTCTAGACGAAAAATTTTGTGCACAGTTTTAAGTGTTTGAGCTACATGTCATGGGAGATGTATATGGCTAAATCCTGTAACTGTTTGATAAAAAAAGTATAAGTTGTAAGGGTGACAAGAGTATTGTTGAAGTACCATTTAGAAACAGTACTATGACCAACCAAAACTTTTTTTTCGAAAGCTTTACGATCTAAGTTTTAATAAAATATTAAGGATTAAGAAATCAATATACGTAAATGTTCTAATGTGGTTTAAAATAGTTAAAATTAAAGATAATCAAAAATTTTTTGCGTTTTAGTTATAGATAGCTATTCTATTCTTTTCAGATGTATTTTTAGGAAAAAACACTATTTAATTTTACGATTTAATCATAGGCTCTAATGGAAGTTATTGATTAAATCTCATTAAAAGAGACTTTTTAAAGATTTTTTGGTAAATTTTTTTAAAAATTTACTTATTTACTTTTAGAAAACGAACTATTTTTAAATTTTTTGTCTTTAAAAAAAAAGTTTTTTTTAAAGTTATTTAATTATTAGTTATTTAAAAATACGTATATTAAGTGATATAATATAAGTTAATACAGAAATACAATCTCTTCAAAAGAAGCGTTCATCTAAGCGTTTTCTAAAAGTTTGTTAGTATCTGTCAGAACCTCCTTACAGCATGTCAAATAAGTCAAATATTTCAGAAACAGCACGCCAAATCTTTATGAAACTTTTACGTTGTGGGTAAAAAAAAATTTTATAGCTTTTATACGAAATTTCTGAATTTTTATAAGAAAATCATTCAATGTTCAGTACCTTAGCCGTTAAAGCTGAATTCTTTTTTAATCAAGTTAGAGAACGCTTAGTAGGTATATTAACAACCTTCCTGTTTTCCTTATCTGTCATTTACATGAGCTATAGAGTTATCTAAAAATTTCCTAACAAAAAAATTTTTTTTTGTTATTTTAGAAGATGCATTACTTTATGCAGAAAAACAGTACGGTGTATAGAGAAACCATTTTTAAGTTAAAAAATGTGTCATGTTTAAGATGAAAGTTTGTTCACGTGTAGTTGCCTTGATAAAAAAAGAAAAATTGAGGATTTTACTGTAATTTAAAGTAAGCATAAGAATAACAGTTACCCTTTGAAAAGTATCTATGCTCAATTTCAATAATATTTTTAGAGGAATGCAAAAGTTTCAGAAGAGTTTGTAATCACTAAGTCTTTTGAAAATTGTTTTACTCTTTCAGGAGTTAGGTGTATGATTTTATGTGATTGTACAAAATTGCTTACCATAAATATTAAAACTCAATCCTGAGCCTCATATCTTCTCTTATTCATTTACTGTGAGCAACAATATTAAACAGTGATACATGACCTCAATAAATGTGCAGAAAAATATGCGTAAATAATAGCCTAGGAGTAAATGATCTAATTACTGTGCTGACACAAATTACTGCGCATTTGACAGTAATACAAAATAAGAAAAACAGACTCGAAAATTCGTGTGCTCAGATACTGCAACATGTTCGGATATTAAAAACGTTTAATTCAGAATCATACTTTATACCATGACATTTATAATTGTTTAACTAAGTAACATTAAATAGATCTAACCTACAAAATTTTGTAGTCGTATGAAATCATCGGTGCGCATCAATCAAGTCTTAAACTCAGCATGTCAACCTCAAAGGAGATACCTACGCAGTAAATGGACTCGCAGTGACTGATACTTATTTTATAACCGTGCGCAGTAATACTAGCAAGTGATGTCAGCACTAAAACAATTAAAGAAAAAAATACTCAGTTACGTAACAGTAAATGTTTTCGATTCAATAGCATAAGATTCTGCAAATAAAGATAAAAGTAAAATTGTTGTAATTTACATCGAAAAACATAGAGAAATAATAAATTTAGCACAGTCAAAAATTTTAGAGCGCAGTAGTTGGGTCATTCACCTCTATTATAATCCACAACCTTAATTGATTTGTTTTCACAACGTTTAAGCATCTTTGACACCTAAAATAACCGTCTATAGTATCAAAATCTTTTTTGAATGGACTGCAGTTTTCTTGAACCTTCAAGGGAGTGGTATCCAAGCATTTAACGGTAAGGAAACACAATAACTCTGCCTAATAATCCTCAGGTCAGCAGAGTTTACCTAATAGACATGTGACGGCAAACTCCTACTGAAAGTGCAACTTATTATCTCATTTAGATCAGACACTTTTTGCCCTGGAGGTGGTACTATTTTAGATTGAAGTACACAATAAAGAGTAAGAAAATAAAACTTTTTGTGCTATTCCTAGCTAAGATATGACTATGAATATTGTATTCATTTTCTTTACTAACAATCAATGTTCTGTATCTTTTCATTAAAGACCTGTAATCCGAGGTATCAAGAAGTCTAATTAAACAACATTAATTATTTACTAAAACCTAAAGAAGATTGTTTCAAACAAAAGTAATGACATTCCTTGTTTAATAGTTTAAGATTAAAAGTATAAGGTGGATTGGGCGGTTGTAACCGTACCTAAGGTAGGTTTCCATTAGGGCCCCTAAAAAATCAATGCTCGTCGACAGTAAATTTTTTCTGTAAACATATAGTAATTTAAGTCAAACCAAAAAACAAGATAAAAAATTACCAGAAAAGTACTGTGAAATTCTAATTGTGAAAACTGGGAGATGTTGTGAGGCAGTCCAGATTAATATTTCATACTTTTTTTCTAATATTCTCTTTAGTTGAGTCGTTGACCTTATATTTATAAGAATTTAATAGATTCTTTGTAAAAAATACATATTAACTACTCTGAATTTTTAATGTTAATCAAAGATTTCTGAAGATATAGTCAATTTTGTGACCAATGTCTATAAGAGTAGGTGTTAAATTAATGTATTTTTAGTGGTGATTTGTAAAAAATAAGGTCGTTGACCCTAGTACTTTTTTATTGCAAATAAATTCGGAATACCTTATTTACATGATTTTAAAATTTCAGAGGTTTTGATCAAACTGATAAAAATGACCTTAGCCACCTTAAACATATAACACTTGAAGACTCAAATACAAAATACTATTATTCAATATTTCAAATTTTTGAACGTATTTCCTGTAACACATTTCGTAAAATAATAGGAATGTGAAAGAATGACTATTATTATGTTCTACTAAAAACTTCTTTAATATCTGAATTTTCATAGTATTTCTGGAAAGGTAGATAATCTTAGATATATCATGTTTTTACTTTGTTTTACCTATATTGTAGAAAAGTCTAAGGATAGTACATCTCTATTGGCTCAATGGACTAAGACACCAGCGACAACTTGTGGCTAGATGGTAAGTCCGCGTGGTTATGAGAATACACAGAGAAGTATGGTTGCCTACAGTCAATAATTTTTTTCATTAATATCAAGATCCTTTTCAGTAGCCCGATCATCTTGATTAGAATCCCTAACCCTTTAACTTTACGACGATATTTTTTTCAGCATGAGATTTTGCTTTAATAAGTTGTAATAGAGACATATGTTCCTTTGCTGCTCGTACATATTGAGTTACATTGCGTGTGTTAGTACTACTAGGAGCTCCTATCCCTCTCACACACTTAACTGACATGTAATGTAGCTCACAGGTACGAGAAACGAAGCAACATGTGTCTCTTTTAAAACTTGTTAAAGCAAAATCTCATGCTGAAAAAAATATCATCCTAAAGTTAATGAGTTAGGGATTCTATTTGAGATGATCAGGCCATTATAAAGGATCTTAATATCAATAAAAAAAAATTATTGACTTTAGGCAACTATGCTTCTCTGTGTATTTTTGTAACCACGCGGACTCACTATCCAGCCACTAGTTGGCACTGGGTATTTTTGCACATGGAGCCTATTGAAACATCTTTTATAACTAGTAATAAGGAAAAATATGTAAAATTTTTGATGACCACAATTTTATACGAGATAGTATGAATTTTGATTCTGTAGTACTCCCAGTATAAGGAAAGTAGGTACAAACGAGAACGATTTTAACTACAAGATTTTTCTTAGTTTATACAAATTGACAGATAAAACAAATATAAGTTACAAAACTGTTATAGAGTTACTTATTTTTAACCTTTAATGTGTCTGTTTAATTAATAACTAACGTATCCATATAGGTAGCACATCAATTAAAGTTACTTTTAAAATACCTGGAGCTAGGGTGAGTAAGCTCATATCATCTTTTGTGCTATCTATAAATCAGAAGCTATCTTGAGGTGAACGATAAGAGCGATAGCCTGCTTTAAGTATGTCCAACCACCCCCTGGGTAGGTAGCTCGGTATTGTAAATTGTGTGCACAGTTGTTGGATAGCACGCAGGGGCGAGGGCAGCCCGTGTATGTGTGCTGCTATTGTTTTAGCCAACGTAGGAGAACAAAAGAGGTTTAGAGTGAAATAGAACACACAGCTGTTGAAAGACAGAGAGAGCCTTAGAAATCAAGCATGATGCTTCCAGTGGTAGTAGTAGTGACGGTGAATCCCTTTGAAAGCAACATAACTAACTTAGTGTCGTCGCTTTTGTTATCGTGAACGCAAGTTACTTACATGTTTTATTTATTCTCAGCATTTCGACAAGTCTTTGTACTGAAAAATTAAAAATCTGCAGATAGGCTCACATAGTGTTCTTAGTTGGTAAAAAGGGACCTTTTGGCAGCAGAAGAGATTTCGTATCAATTTCGTAGCAGTCAATGACCATACATAGATAAAAATACTTTTTAACTATAGTTTGTGTGCATGAAATATGACTTCATTGTTTCTATAGCTGCTAAAACTTGAGAGCTCTAAAAAATACCTCTCTTCGAATCCAAATGCTAAGAATAATAATAAAGAAGGTGACAGTGGTGATTACGGCATGCAAAAATTTGCTTTAGATTGGTTGTACAAGAAATTTGACATGCTGTGTTACTAACATGTTTTATATAGAATGCGAAGATGTTAATTTAAACTGTGTTTAAATATGAAGAAAATAATAAGGTAGTTAGGCAAGCTTCAGTAAAAATCGATGAAGATAACTTAAAATTTGTACCGTGATGATTTAATTTCTCACATTTGTTATTACAAAATTCCTAGTTATTTTGTATTACTATGTGGCCATGAACCGTGTTAATTAGTTAGTAACTGTGTATTTATTTTGTATGGATTTAAACTTAGCAAATTATTCTTAGTAGTAATTGTGCTTTCAAATTTTATGTAAGAAAACATATTAAACTTAGAAACTATTGTAGAAAACATGGAACCCCATATTTTCTAAAAGGAACATAGATTCTTACTGTTCAATCTTAACTATTTTTGATGATAAGTTTTGCAGTAAAGACAGTTCAAGATATGGTAAGTGTATTGACTTTCACAATAAACTCAAAAAAATTGGTAAAACAAGTTATGTGCAACATAAAACAGTTTTAATATCTCAATTATAAATGGAATAGCACTTGAACAAAAAAATTAACCAAAGAACGATGTAGCATAGTATTAGCTATTTCAGCACCGTATCTCGTTGAACTTCCTATTCACCACAACTACCAAATAAATTCTACGAACCCTGAAGCAACACATCCGTCAAATAACTTAATCGTGCTAAAAATGTTTTGCTGTTGGGTTGGTAATCAAGTTTTACTAGATGCTTAAAAACAGAGGAATACGCAACCCATTGCTCTTTTACATGTTGAAATTTCACGTAATGATTAAGAGTGTATCTAAGTCATCTGATGAATAACAACAAACTATAACGTGTAATAAAATTAATTAAACGCAGTATGGACGTTGCCCATATTTTTTGATAAATTAAAGATTAATACGTACTTATCATGTCAATAATAAATAATAGTTGTCGAGAGAAAATCAAAAAGTTGTGAAACAAGTCTTTAAGCTGGTATACTATTAGTGTATCTAGCATTCGAATTCTAATAGCACAAAAGAACGTTCAATCGGGTACCACAGTAGACAAATTGCACCCTTTTTAAAAGAATTTGTAGAGTAGTAGGATGTATCTATAAAGGCTTACAAATTATGAATTAATGAAATATGGGTGAAAAGTCACGATGTGTCAACTATTTTTTCAGAGTTACTAAACACATCTAGATTATATTTTAATTCTTGTAAATTAGCCAATATGCTTCAAGCTATTTAAAACACAATAGACATTTATATGTAAACTTTTTTACTTCGCTGCATATGTGATATTGACAAAAAAGTTGCAAAAGTAAACGATTTTATCGTACTCATAACAACTTATAATGCATCGCTCGTTACTTAAGGAGGTTCAATCCCTCACTATAGTCCATGCGATGTTTTCTACAGATTGGTATGCCGTCTGTCTTTCTTGCTCTCCTGTGACAACATAACCTTTCGTAGTTTTTATCTTAGTTATTAATTAATTTATCCTCTCACTAGTACGCTCGAGATATTAAATAAAATTAAATACGATCATTAAATTTTTTTATCGTTGATAAAATTTTCGTTTAAAGTTTATTGTTAATACGCTAGGTAAATACAATAAAAGTGCTTAAAAAGATGACAGCCCACATGCAAAAATTAGCTAAATATAAATATTAATTACTCTATTCCTAGAAACCCTCGTGCCTTCAAATTTATATAGTGTCATTATTATGACTTTATTCATTTGTCAACTAATTTTTATCTAATTCACATTATTAATTCGTTTACTAATAGAACTCCCTTAAATTTTCTATGTATTTTTTACTTAAACTTTGGTTTAGCAACGAATGAAATATGGCTGTTAAACTTTCTTTATACTAGCAAAAAGTACTTTATCTTACGTTTCTCACAATAATCTGAACTACAAGCTGGACGACGATTCTTTTTATAATGGTATGGAAAATTAATTTCTTATTTGTAAGTTCTGTTAAGTAATTTACAAATGACAGTTGAATACTTAAATGATGGTATGGAAAAGGGTAAATAGAGATTTTTTTAAAAAGCACAGATCAACTACTGTTGTGTAAGAGAAAAAAACTAGGGAGATTAGTTTTCAAACTTGAATAAGTATTTTGATGCATCACAATAGCCTTAAAAGCAGTAAACTTTTCTTAGTATTTTCTAATATCAGGTCCATTAAGTAAGAATAAGGCATATCATTCAAAAGGGCACTGCATGCCAAAATGCTTTTGTGTCTTGTTATTTATATTTACTATTTATTATTATGCCTGTAGTATTTTAACATGTTGTTTCATCGATTAAGGAAGTTCCAGTGAGTGAGGATGCCAATCCGCATCTTGAGCTCTAATTTTCTCAAAAATTTTTGATAGTTGGCACCACTGCCACAAAAAAAAACATAGGCTTACCCACGGAAATACAACGACTCAATCAAATGAAGCTAGAATATCTTAAAGTTTTTTCGGTTATCTATATTTTTTATGACTGCATTTTAAAAATGAAGATATAACCTGTGACACGTATGTATTGCTAATACCCAATACTTTCAATTGGAGTGTCATATCAGTAGTCTTAGTCCACCTGCCATAAGCGCTCGTGTTAAAAGAGCGAGCTTTAAGCACGAATTTCTCAAGATCTTGTCCGGTTAAGGATATAAAAAAAGATACCCTTAGACTTAGCATACTCTAAACTATTTAATGACATACGTCTAGTATGGCGACACTAGGGCGCTGGAGCCTTCTTAAAGAACCTCAATTCCAAATCAATTGTGTAAATAATTCTGTAATTCCTCTTACAGTGCCAAAATTTTTTGTAAGGTATATTTACAGAAAAATTTTTTAATGTCAGCATGAAAAAATACAATAATATTGGGGTCAATAATACAGAAAGAGAAATAATTCTTTATAAATTATCGAAACTAGGGTGAAAAAATGTCAGACAAACACCTTATCCACTTGGCCAGAGAAGACTAAACACTTTCTTGGCTACTTGCGTTTAGTTTAGTTACATTTTCATATAATTCGTTTTCCGTATTTATTATTATCAATATGTTAACTTATGTATGAGACTCACCATGAACTCTAAGTTATGATTTTGATGAGGAAAAAGACTTCAGAGGTCAAGCATAAAAATAACGTAATAGTGATTTTGCATAGTAACATCTGGCTTTAAAAAAAATTATTATTTATATACAAATCTATATCTTAAACATTATTTGTAAAGATCCTATTAAAGAAGGAATCTCCATTTAAATATGAGGAAGAGCCCAAAATGATCCTAGTAATTTGATAATATAAGTAAGATCTTTATCAATTCAAATTATCTTTACGTTATTATCTTTGCAGCATTATTAATATAACAAGTACTCACTTTACTAAAAAAAAAAAAAAAACTGAGTAGGACATACATTTTTGATATGCCAATGAATAAATTTGGCTTGGATTTGGAAAACTAACTGAAAAGTTTAAGGTAATTAACAAAAAATCTTTTTACGGACTAATGAGGTGTAATCTACTTTTGGTTATTTTGAATAACATAACAGTAAACTTCCTTAAAACACAAATTTTCTAAGTCCAGTTGTGCGTCTATTTTTTTTAGACATGTTAACATAACAAGTTGATTTACTATTGTAAGCAGAATAAAGTAGCTATTAAGAAGTAGACTAAATAGTACATTACATTAACGATACATTTCCGTCAACGTATATTTACGCGGACGGTGATGTGCTATTTTCCGGCCGAGGGGTGTATATCATTTTTCTCCATACCTGGTGGGAAGTTTGCGACCCAAGAAAAGCTATTTTTTGCTTGATTACGTACTAAATCTACACGCAGTTGTTTCGTCGTTCATTGTGAACGCCTATGCGTTTGTTGATCTAGGAACTCTAGGGACATAAAGAGCGAGCGAGATAGGAAACAATCCATAGTGACTCTGGTACTGTATGAAGCAGCTACGCTCGTAGAAGTTGTACAGTTATATAAAAATTTCAATGACACACAAAATTTATGTTAAAATCTTTTAAACTGGCACTTTGAGGACTATATTAGTATATTCCCACAAAACTTTGATGATACTGACATCGTAAATATGCCAAATTGACGCCAAATTACATCACTATGATGTCTTTTAGTTAGAAGTTGTTAAAATGTGATCTCCAGACAACTGATAACTAAAAGACGTCTTCGTGATGGAATTTGGCATCAATTTAGCATTTATACGATGTGAGACATGATCATTATTTTGTGGGTAAATCTTCTTGAAAACAAAATAGATCTGTAGGTAGGCTGTATACCATCAAATACATAAGCTTCTGAGCTTCATTTATATATTCACAGAATCGCTTTCAGTACTCAGATGTACGATGAATGAGTACTTGATTACTTTTAGTTATTGAGTATAACGCTACTCACTGACGTGAATCATCAATTTTACACTCTGCAATTTCCATACTCTCACGGCATAAGTATTGAGGTTATGATCTAAGGGCTTTGATTTCCGTCAGCTGAGTATAGTACATTATCGATTATAGCTATATACATATAAGTAGCTGAAAACTAACATGAGAAAGTAACTAGGAAAAAGCTGCGCCGTAAGTTAGTGCGCCACAAAATGATTCCCGTCCTGGTCAGGAATGCATAACTTCTCAGCCTGAAATCCCGACGTGAATGCGAACTTACTGTCAAGGCATAATAAAACAACTTCTTTAATCGAAGCATAATTTAACACCCCATATTTGTTCTTTCTGTTTTTTTTTCAATACCGAAAGTTATAAATAAAATAATGTTTTTACGCTATGAAATCAAGTAGACCATTTTATTTTGAAAAACGTTATTAAGTAAAACCTATTTATATTACTATATTTTGAGCTTAACAGTTACAGTAAAAGTAAATTTACAGTCATTTCTAATGAATTTAGAACTCTTGCCGTTATTTTATAAACAAATATAAGTCGACTTATAAGAGTCAGAGTAAAAATGAAACACTTAACAAGGAAAAAGTAAGAATGAAAAGCATCACGGGAGTGTGACGGGTAATGTTTGGAAGCGCAGACGATGCCTCAGTGACAGTTCTACTATTCACTTCTGCCTCACTTAAAATTTTTGAGTGACAAGTTATAATTGCTTTTGGCAAAAGGCCTTGAATACTTTAATTAAATCAAGTTTCTTTAATCCTATTCAACAGCTACATCAACAAATATAGGCTATCCAGCTATTATAATAACAATAATTAGATGTGGGCATGACAAATTCTTAAATCAACATTTTTCCAAGCTCTGCCATTACAAGAAGTTATCTTACCGTTGAATGATTGACAAGCCAAACTTTTTCTATGTATAGTTAGTACAGGCATGTTCTTAAAATGAAGCAGTGCTGTCAACAGTGTGATATCAACTACAAGTATTTTGTATGAACTTACACCGTTTATAGCAGACGGTAGGGTAAGGGTTTTTTTATATATTTTTTAATATAGCAATAATAAACCATAATTTTTACATAAAAATAAGCTTAAGTGTCCTGCCATCTTGAAATTTTATATCAGTCTTATTACATTAGAAATATTTGAAAAATCTAAGAACTTTAACTTTGATATGTAAAATGAAAAACGAAATATGTAAGCTTAAAGTTTATAAGAGATTTTGATAACAGTTCTAACAAGTTCTTTTAGTAGTGATAATTCTAAAAAAGGAACAACTAAAGCAGTTATTATGAAGTAATTAGAGAGATTTTGCAACGTTTTCTGTCTGCTCAAACGTAAGAAAAGTGTAGCTGTGATAAAATATAACATGCTCAGTTTTCTACGAATTGCGTGTCAGTATGATTGATTTGCCAAATCACTTGTAATTTAGCTATCGATAAAGTTATGCAATTTTTGAGGTCAGATAGTTTAACAAAAAAAGTGCCAAAATTTTTTGTAAGGTATATTTACAGAAAAATTTTTTAATGTCAGCATGAAAAAATACAATAATATTGGGGTCAATAATACAGAAAGAGAAATAATTCTTTATAAATTATCGAAACTAGGGTGAAAAAATGTCAGACAAACACCTTATCCACTTGGCCAGAGAAGACTAAACACTTTCTTGGCTACTTGCGTTTAGTTTAGTTACATTTTCATATAATTCGTTTTCCGTATTTATTATTATCAATATGTTAACTTATGTATGAGACTCACCATGAACTCTAAGTTATGATTTTGATGAGGAAAAAGACTTCAGAGGTCAAGCATAAAAATAACGTAATAGTGATTTTGCATAGTAACATCTGGCTTTAAAAAAAATTATTATTTATATACAAATCTATATCTTAAACATTATTTGTAAAGATCCTATTAAAGANTGTATTTGTTGGTGTTCATAACGAAGTAAAAAAAAAAAAATCTGTAATACAAAAATTAGTTTTTTATCCCTTACATTATACTAACAAAGTAAGTCCCGATAAATACATACATTTGTACATATACATAAAATTGTATATAAATGGAGATATTAGTTGATCATTAAAGTCAAATATATTTAATATATTTTTATAATATTGTACTTTATGTGGTTTAATCGTAACGAAATGTGATATAAACATATGTATTGGGTATACCCGTGTGCATACTGTCATAAACTAGATTACCAAAGAAATTTTGCAAGAATGGCACATCATTTCAGATGTCCAATATTGATTCGATAGCTTTTTAAAATATAACGTAATCTCCAACTACTAAAAATTTACTACATTTTTTACAAAAAACAAGATAGACTGCAAACAAAGTTTTTTACGGCTTTTATAAAGAGAAAAACATAGTGGTACATAGATAGCAAGGTATTGAGAAACGTTTGAATATAATCCTATATTTTAGTACTTAGGTATTTTCTATGAATCTAAGGTGCAATTTTTTAGGAAAAATTATACCATGTTTGCAAAGCTATAACAAGTGTGTTTAGTATGTTGTTCGTATCTTTTCCCAAGTGTTACCTAAAAACTTATAATGAAAACTCAAAATCAAGAATAAGAATGTATGAAAGTAAACCAAAAAAACAAGTTTCAGGTGTTCACGCGGGTGTGCAATTTAAATTTGGCGTAGTTACCCACCAGTAAAGCCATCTGTTAAATAATTAAGGCATTTGACATGAATGGAAGGCTTATGTCTGAGTTTTTACTTTTTACTGAAAAGTTTTAAGTACTTAGCTAAAACAAAATTAGAAACGAGATATTTTTTTTCTGTTACAGATTTATTGAAGAATGTAAGTTTAGACAAATGTCAATTTATTGAGGTTAAAAACCTTTTAAATGCTAATGATATCGTATACTGTAGCATAACCTCTAAAATTTAATGAAAAATAAATATTTTCCTCCAGTGCTCGAAAACTAGCGTTACTTGTTACTTTTTTATTTATTATACTTTTTTTTTGTGAATACATTTTATACGAGCCTTGGATTTCTGCTTGGGTAGTGAAATTTTGCAAAGCGTGAAGCTTTTTCTGTCACGCCTATATAGATATACTTACACCGTCCTCTCTCTCCCTCTTTCTCTCTCTACTAAGGAGCGCTGAGTTTACGCTGCTGCCAGCCAAAATATATAGATATACTGTATAATACTTGTCTACAAGCAGTTAAGTATGACTGCGTACGCACACACACACACACACACACATGCTGTGAACGGCTGCTGGTCAATAAGAGGCCAGTGCTGCGTGTTGACGCTGTCCCCTGCAAGAATATTGGTGTGTCTTATTCAGAGATGAGGTAAGTAGTCTACATAACTATGCCAGTTCTGTAGCTCAGTTGGCAGTTAAGTCTCCGATGGCAGCACGGTTAACTAAAGTAGAAAAACTGCTAAGTAAGTCTCAACAAGACAGACAGGTCCAGCGTTTCGCAAACAACCTGCCTAAAAACAACTTGATTGACAATTGAGAATACGGAAATTAAGTATATTAGAAGGTGAAGTAGTGCTGAGAGACTGATTGCTTCATTAGTGCCTGATTGAAATACACGTAGAGCATAACAAGAGTCTGTTAGCCAAATACCTACCGCTTCCTTGGATGCAAGCTAGGCTAGACAAGGAAATACATAATAAGGAGGATTGCTGCCACAATCACACAAATACTTACACACGTCATCTTTACGTATCCTAATGTTCTCGTTTTTATAAGGTGACAATAACAAAATGCCCTTTAACTTGAGCATGCACTTCACATACGCATATACATTTTCTTTTTTTGTCTCTCTCTCTCTTATGTTTCGTTTTGCGTCCGATTTCCTCTATGCACTGCTGAGATAACCAACAATACTCTCTTTACTGAACGCTTTCTTTTTTGAATATCTTTCTGCATGGCTAGAGCAAGAATACGTCATGCAGGTTATCGATGTGGTCCTTTTTTCTAGCTTCCTTTATTATTTTTTCTGTGGTTGTCATGCTTTCTTGACTCTATTCTGCCACTGCTGTAGCTGTGTTTACAAATTTGTGTAAATAGTGCTGCTCAATTTCTCCATCTTATCTGTGTTATAATTACGTTTTATTTTGCCTCGTTACAAAGTAAAGTCTTATAGTTTAAAATTTTCCATCAAAAATGTATACCTCTGGTCCCTTTTTCTAAAGGTTATAGCACACAAAATTTCTTTTCCTGCACTATTGACCACAAGTTCTGAGTAGATATGAAAGTATACATATGGATACTCACAACAAACTGTAGTATCGAAGATTTTTCACCACCTACGTATTTCCTTCCCGTACGTACGGTAGAGGCAACAAGCTTAGAATAACAATAGAAAAACTCAGTTTATTGAAGAAGCCGTGAAAGGGTCCAGAAAATAGCCCAAAGTATTTTACATAGATTAAGCGAATATTCTCTGCAGTTATAAAGATTTACAAGACGATCGTAGGGATAAGCACGTCGGATAAAGAGTCAAGCGCAAGTAGCAAAAGCTCGAACATATTACAAGGTGATTATACACAAAAGTTACTTAAAAATTGTGTCACTACACTAAACACTAAAAAGAGTTTTTTGTTGTTTAAGTGATAAGATGCTTATACACGCATGATATGGTGAATCTTAATTATGTCTGCTAACGTATTTTTAGGAGAAAATAAATCCGAATCTACTTATTCAATGATCCATGTGAAACAGCAAGAAATCTTAAGCTTTTGAAGGTAAGCTGACAAAGGAAAAAAAGAATCAATAATAGGTATCCATTTTCTAAAGCCCTAAAAAGGACTAAGGATCTCTGACAAGCGACACCTATATGTAACTCTTTTCCGTAAGCTGCATTATTTTTTAGTGATACTTAAGGAGGCTTGGGCAATTTTGAATTAAATGCTGGCTAGGTCTGAAATTCAGAGATTATATAGATAAAGTTTGCTAGATTTTTTTAGGAAAACAAAATAGGTAGGTCAACACATTTATTTTCGAGAAAATCGCTTGTGAAAATTCGTCATTTTAACACGCAACCTTACGGAACCCGAAATTCAATACACTACCGTACCGCAATAAAAAGCTGTGGGCCCACACATTAAATTAGTACATGTACTTAAAAGTATAAAGAATCTATTATTTAAAAAAAAGAATAGGATCAACACGTTGAATTTTGAGAAAATAGCAAGGAAAACATCGAACATGTGAATTGTTTTGTTCAGGTACTGTAAGTGCGCATGCGCTATACATTCATAAACATACAAGCATGAAAATTTAAGTCTAACAAAAGTATAGGTATATAATAGCAAATGAGAGCAAGAGAGTACAGTGTTGTCATCTTTATCGTGGCAGGGCCGTCATCTTTACACAAGGTACCTCGGAAAAACTAATAAATTTTTTAATATCGATTTTCCCAATGACTTTTCCACGTATTATTGCTATTTTGTTCACACATGTGCATAATGAAAATGATTATAAAAAAATATTACAAAGAATCATTTGTATGACAAGTACCTTACAGGGGCCCCTCAATAGATACGACACCAAACGCCCAAGCCTCCTTAATACTTGATGATTTTTGTAGCTGACAAGTAAGAGTCTCAGCACAGTGTGGATCCACATTAACCTACGCTCTACTGCGAAGTCTTAACTCTTTACTCTCTCCCTGCTTGGACTTTTTTCTTGGTATCATCCAGCGTTCTTTGACGTAGAGCAGTACCCACTGTCAAGTTTGTGATTAAATTCACCCGTATTGCAGAGGAAACATTGTTCTAGATTCACACTTTTTTTTGAGATTGCAGCTGCCACACGGAAAGCACAGCTTTAACGTATCTACTCCGTTACATTCTATGAACACATGTCCGTACCCTATGCATCAGAAGCATCAAGTTTTGATCAGTATCCTATTAATACTACAGAAGACAAGCCCAACTCTAAGTCTACCTACGTGCTCTATATGCTTTGCAGCATTTTTTCGAGTATTACTAGAACCATTCTTTGTCTTTGAGAGTTCACTCTAAGAAGTTAAATATTTATGTTTTAGTTATTGTTTCGAATAGTCTTTTTAAAGGATTTCTGAATTCCTTCTCTTTTAACTTTGTATCGTGTAGATCCCGAACTTTGAGAGTCGTTTTCCGTACAGTAACCACCGTTACTTGGCTGGCTACTAAGTTTTCAAGATGATTTACATATTTTGCGAAATTCTTGATAAAGAGCAGAGCTTTTACACTGGTGACTACACAATCCACAACCACTCCTCTCTTATCAATGTTGAAGCCAGGCTTTATAGCCTCAAATATTTAAGCAAAGGCTTTTTCTCCACCAGCTCTTATCAAGACTTTTGTCATCGTATTGGAAAATTTTTTATAATCTCTTTTTGTTCTAATGAATACCCTGTTTATGTTTACTATTGCCTGCGGTTTTTTTAAAGTCATAGTCTTTCCACTTTTTTTTGAGCTATCTCAAAGGCTCCTATTTCTTTTTACTCAGTTTATTTTCTTGAGAGCATAGTTCACAATAATTATTAGCTTTTATCATAATGATTTGCAAATGCTCTACAAAAAAAAATGATATTAAAGAAAACTAGCAGTTCTTACTCACGAAGTACAAGCTTATGGAAAGAAGAAAAATTTTTTTATTGATACACTCTTGAATAATATTTTTTAACTCAGAAGTATACTTAAAACCCAAAGAAATTACATTACCTATATTGTATACATTAATGTTGTACTGAAGGCTTGAAATAGATAATTGTCTACAAGATACGTAAGGCGTTTCACACGAAACTTCCCAGACCCGCCGCTCGAGCGCTAAAAGTCACTGTTTTCAGCTCATTTTCTTGACCTTATTCCTATCCTAGAAAAATGATGCAAATATCATAATCGATGAATTTTTTAGTCAGTTTTACGGTGGTGTGATTAGCTTTCCAAAAGACCTTTATTTTCACTGAAAAAAACATAAAATATACTATATTTCGAAAAAAGCATTCTTAATATTTCATTGGATATGTTAAGTGAGAGGCTAAGGTTTTCTTCACATTAAAGACGTCTTTATGCACAGTGTGCTCTCAGTGAAAAATTTGAGTAAAACGATACCAAAGATTAGACGTTCAGCCATCTGAACGCGCACCACAGGCAGGTGTCGCGCCACGCTCCACTTAAGTTAAGTAATATTATTAGTTTCGTAACATTTAATTATTTATTAAGCAATGAAGTATTCTTATACGTTATAAGTTAATATAGTATTGTATAAATAGAATATAATCTTCGATTTATTGTATGATTTCCAGGTAGAATTAAAAGAGCCGTCTGAACATAAAGCGTATTTTAGTTCAAAATTTATTTAAATTGCCCTGCATATTTTGATTTATTTATGTAATAAGCAATTACTTTTTATTCATCAACAGAAAAAAGATCTTAAAAGTAAAGAATTTATTGTACCTTGTGATTTTTCGGAAAATTATGTGTTCATTTTACAGAATTCAACCCTTTTTCATTCTTTTCATTGGATCAATAACCAAGCTTCCATTTTTACAGTTGTAATTTATCATAAAGAAAAAGATGAGCTTAAATACATAAGTATTGCTGTTATTTCCTCTAACCTTAATCATAATACTATTGCTGTATATGAGTATCAAAAAGTAATGATGAATTATTTAAAATCCAAGTTTGTAGTAAAAAAAATTTTTTAAATAACTGATGGGACCAGTCAATATTTCAAAAATAAGAGCAGTTTTGAAAAGATTCTTTTCTACCAAAAAAATTTTAAAATGGATTGTGAATGGCATTTTTTTGGTACAGCTTATGAAAAGGGAGCGTGTGACGGTATTGAAGCCAACTTGAAGAGAGGTGCAAAACGTGCAAGTCTTCAAGTTTTGTCTAATAACCGAATTTTAACAGCAGAAAACTTGTATGACTGGGCAAAGAGTTATTGTAAGGAAAGAAAAGTTTTTTTTTTCAAGAGTCGTATGAAAAAAGTAAAATTAAACTTAAATATAGATTTAATGAAGCAAAATTAATACCAGATACTTTGCAATTCCATACTGTGATTCCAATCGATGATTAAAAATTAAAACTAAAAAAAAACATCTGTTTTGCACTCCCACCACGCACGCTGTTTTCGCCAGCAGCACTGCACCACCTTTAGCTGTGACAGAATTTCTCCGTGCTCTTGAATCTCTCGGCTCTCGGCTCTCGCAGCTTTCGCATACATAGATACCAATGTGCTGTGTTAATGTGTTTTCTCAAAAAAAACTTTACTTCGAATGTTAGGTAGTTAAGTATGTTAATATGCATGGTTACATATAACTTGTTAAAGAGATGAGTATTCAATACTTGTACGGCTGAAAATTGCTAAAGACTGAGTTCTTCCGCGTTTAAAATGACAAATCGACTAATATTACGATTAGTTTTGATATTCAATTTTAATTCTCGGAACTTCTCTACAAAATGATTATTATTACAAGTAAAGTAATTAATCTTACTATAGCTACCAAAAAAAAAGATGATCTTACATGGTCAATAACTACGTACTCCAACTTTACAAATTATTAATTCTTTAATGAATATTTGCCTATTGAAATTTTTCAATAACATAGGTGCTCTTGACTTTTATTTTAACGTTTATTTAACAGTGAGTGACTTTTCTAGAATTTAAATGTTGATTTTCGACACATGTAACCTTTCCAATAGGAATAAGTAATTACTAAGACATTCAAAAAAACAATAATTCTGCTTGGAGCTACTTACACCTTAACTTAATTTTTCCAATAGAGAAAAAAATCATATTAAAACTTGAACCTTGGACCTTTATCATAAGCATATGTCACTTTTAATACATACGGGAATAGTGTGCCAATAGTCGTGGCAGCTTAGTATCGCAACGTATACTTCTGCATTGATAACTTTAGGATTCGAATCTCCGTTATGGAATGTTGCTTTTTTTACATTTGAGTTTTCTTTTTTTTTTATTCCCATATTACTAAGTATAAAATTTTTTCAATAATTGTAATTTTTTTTTATGTTTACGTTGCGTAACGAATTCTTAGAGTTCATCCATTAGTAAGTAGATTTTTTTACATTCAAATTAATATTTTAAACAATACAATGCAATTAACAGTGTACATTATTATAATATTATACATGTTTAGTAACGCTTTATTTTTGTTTAGATAGATGTACAGTTATCATTTCTTTATTTAAAAATTATTGAAACTTTATATAATAACTCTCATTTATTTGACGCCAGCTTAACAAAAAGTTATGAATAATACTTCCAAAGAGGATAAGACCTTTTATAACATAGTTAACAATTACATAAAATGTTACTAAATAAAAAATAAGACTATTAAGTATCAGAGACATCACACAGAAAATTTTTTTTTACGCCAGCTTAACAAAGTGTTATGGTTAACACTTTTAAAGAGGATCACACCTTTTACAATCTCATCAACAGTTACATAAAATATTTCCCAATAAATAATATGACTATTGAGTATCAGAAAAATTAGACAAAAATTTTTTCTGGATCATTTTTCAATCAACACATTGATAAAGTCAGGTGTCACAGCACAAGCTCGCATAAAGAGCAGTGTTTTTCTGTGTTTCTCTTTTGAAAAACGATACACAAATGATAATGAACAAAAAATTACTCGCGACTTGTTTGTTATTTTTAACATGATTTTATTATAAAAATTTTTATGGCTATCTCTGCTCTTGTAGCTTGCATATCGAATACATAAATTTATTATGTATTTGTTGGTGTTCATAACGAAGTAAAAAAAAAAAAATCTGTAATACAAAAATTAGTTTTTTATCCCTTACATTATACTAACAAAGTAAGTCCCGATAAATACATACATTTGTACATATACATAAAATTGTATATAAATGGAGATATTAGTTGATCATTAAAGATATTAGACATAGATAATTGGTCAATAATTTTTTCCACTCACATGCACATATTCATAAAAATAAAAAGAATCCCATTCAATCACCTAACTACAATTCTACTACCTTATCCATAAACATTTGCTAATTATAATAAAAAGTTAAGCTTTTTCAAAATTAACTTCTTATTTTTTATTTCTTTAATGTCAGCCAAGTTTTATTTTCACTTGAGCCCTGAAGTTTCGTTATAAACATGTTTTACTATTTACTATGGGATAGCCCGAGTTTCAGTAGCCTAGTAAGTTTTGACTTTGTGCGATTGGTTTTGCCTTGACATTCTCGGGGTTTAAATCTTACTAACAGCATAAATTTGTCTTTCCTTTTTTTTTTTTTCTTTCGACATGTTTTAATGATACGAGTGTGTAATTTTTGTGACCATAGTATTTATTTACGTTCGATGTATACGATTCGTAATAAATACTTACTTGTGTGCGTCACATCTTTTGTCAACTAACATACATAAATATAGCATAATAATTGATTTAGTATAAGAGGGTTAAATATAGACACTTTGAAGTACAAAATTACAGTGAAAATTATGGTTTAAAACATTATCGACTATATTATTTCTTAACGTATTAGTCTATCATTTAGTTGTTTAAGATGACGCTAATTGGAAAGTATACGAAAGTTTGCTCATTAATAAAGATTGTTGTGAGCATGGGGGATGAAAACAGTATTTTGGCTAATTACTTATTTTGTAACTTTTTTTATACAGATTGTCATATCACTCAGAAGGTACTAGTATAAAGCGTTGTTTAAAGATGTAATACAAATAACATAATCTTCACGTTAAAGATCGCACAAAAGCTAACAAATACATAAGAATGTGTGTTCACCTAATTTTACTTGTGAACATTCTTAATCATAATTTCCTTTACTTCTCTAAACAACATGCTTGGCGCGCTGTGTTTTATTTATTTATTTATTTTTTTCAGTTCAAACCCTTGTACAAATAACAAATTCTCTTATTTATTCACTTAAATCAGCAGTTGTCAATTGCCAATGATTTCATTTTTGGCTGCTATAAAAATATTTTTCCAAGTGTTTATATTATATTGTTTTATATTAAAACAAATCTTATCCATAAAAAAATATACGTATATTTGTTAGCTGATTAAAGATATGATGCACAAGTAAATATTTATTACGGATCGTATACATTAAACGTGAATAAACACTATCATCACAAATATTGTATACTTGTATCATTAAAACATGTCAAAAAAAAAAAAAAAAATTACGCTCTGGGTAAGATTTGAACCCCGAGAATGTCAAGGCAAAATCAATCGCACAGAGTCACAACTAACTAGGCTACCGAGACTCTGGCTATTCCACGATTAACAGTAAAGTATGTTTGTAACTATTACGTCGGTGCAATGTATTATTTGGGTCTAAGCTTGTGCTTACTAACTCGGGATTCGCTCTGAGCGCGTAGGTGGGATGCGGGGCTAAAAGGTAGCTAAATTCCTTGACCGGGCGCTCAGAAGGGGGACAGCCCGACTGTTTTGATCGAATTGAAGCGGGTGTCGAGTAGTAGTGCGAGGCACTCTTTCGTGGAGCACCTCTGGTTTGTCAAAAAGACCCGGCGCGACGTGTTAAAATAGTATTTTGTCCGCAATCTAGAGTTTTCCTATACCGTAACAAGTAAAGGTAGTTACGCTCTAGAGGTTACACAAAGGGTAAAATGGTTTAAATAGGGACTGGTCTAGGAGCCACCAATACCGTCCGGAGTAAAGGTGATTGTCCTAGACTGTACGTAAGGAACAATTCTTTTATTTATTCTCGTAGTGAGGCCTTTAATCGACACCGTTATGTGAATCCTAATTACATGTCTGCTTTGAAACGGAGTGGAAAGGCAGAGTTAATCACTTTAATATTTTAAATTGACTAACTTTTATTTTTTGGTATTTAAACGTACACGTTCCGAACTAAAGCGAAGTGTCCAAGGTTTAAGTTCAAAAATCGCACTCATGGAGGGCTAACTCCACTCATAAATTGGCACATCCCACATCCGGCTTATTCTCCTTCGTGCGTCAAGAAAAGGGTAGTACTTAGTTATGCTATATACTGTTTGTTTATTTAACTTAACTTGTTGTGGAAAAAAAAGAAAGAATCGCTTAATACTTTAATTAATGCTTTGGTGAAAAAGCGATCGGTATGTTATGGCATAGTAACTAATACCTAAATAGAAATAACGATGACCGTTGTTATAACAACTTATAATGATAACATGAGTGTAATGGTACGATAATAGTAACAATAGTGAAAATAATAATATTAATAGTAATAGTAATTATAATTCGTAAAGTATGGATAGTGGTAACAATAGAAGTACTTTGCCTTTCACGAGTCCACATAATAAAACTTACAGGTAGTTTTGACTGATTACAATATTGCAAAAATAATCCGGAATTTCGGTAGGATTTTAGTTAATATGTCTTTCGCTTCTAGTCATTGCAGAGGAAGTCGGCACGTGGTGCTCTGGGGACTTAGAAATTCCATTACTTATGCTAGAACAGCCACACAGACTCTTTTCCGACTCATATAAGTCAAGAAAAGGAGAAAGAGCTATTGTTTAGTAGCTTGGTTTTCCCGTTTTCTCTTACATGTTAAACGAGTTCAAAAATTTAGGCTATTGCGCATGGTATATGAAAAAATTTGGAAATGTAATAGAAAAAAGGGTAGCTCGGCGAGTTATGCATCTATAAAAACCAAATGAAAAGTTGATGATGTTGTTTTGCTAGAAGTGTAGTATGTATTATTATTTGTCTATACGTCCTAATTCTACTATATTTTGATTTTTAACATCTTGGCACATTTTTAACAAGTTGTGCCAGCACTTAGTAGTGCATCCCAGATCAGCTATTCCCAGTTGAGCTTTTAGCCTTTATTAGTTTTTAAAGTTATTTCATTTCTCTGTATTAAAAACTACTTTATTATCTTATTAGCTTTTTGTTTTCAGTCAGCATTGGCCAACGTGTGTTTGCATGAATCATAGTTGGTTGATGTGCTGCAGCTACGAATAGAGTTTGCAGGTGATTCATCTCTTTTCAAATGCACGTTGATCCCAATACGGAAGTACTTTTAAGCCAATAAGGAAAATTCCGAAAAAACAAGTAAGGAAAAATATAATTAGTGATTTTAGTTGACCGACGTTACATAACAAAGATTATCTCGTAAGATTATCTCCTTTGTTACATAGCTGTAGTAACATACATTATTTCAGTTGTAAGAATAATAATTTTATAGAAAAGCTCAAAGAATTGAAATTAAATACTAAAATTAACGGTATTAATAGCCGATTTGTCATTTTAAACGAGAAAGAACTCAGTCTTTAGCAATTATCAGCTGTTCAAGTATTAAATACTTATCTATTTAATAAGTACTATTTGACCAGACATAATAACAGACTTAACTGCCCAGTATTCGAAATTAATTATCATGCTCCAAATGCTACCTGGGACGTTGGTTTTTTTTTTCTTTAAAAATGAATGTTTGAAGTAAAAATCGTGGAACACCTCGCCCTTAGCCATACTGTAACTACGATGGTATTTAACACAACTGCAAATTTTCCAGACATATTTACAGCTGTAGGATGACTCCTAAGTGTTAAATGTTTCTAGAATAAAACTAGAAAATTGGAAAAACTACTGCTCAAGCAGCCAATTTTGTCATTGAATACCTTAAAATAATATTCGTCAATTGCCAATGATATCAAATCTCCGGCAATCGACCAACGGTGTTTTAAGGTATAAAATAAGAGATTTGGCTGCTTTAAAGGTAGTTTTACCAATTTTCTAATTTTTTTCCTAGAACGTTCGATTTTTTGACTTATAAAAAAATTGTTAAAGATGAATAAACATGCTTTTATAACACCATTTCGCAAAATTAACAATTTTCTTTTGCCAATAGTTCTAACATTCACCCACCAGCGTTATAGTTTAAAAAAAAACATAAATGAGTTAGATGCTAGATGATACAATTTAAGTGCTCATAATGTGCAACTATACTGATTTTATACAAATGTATGATATCAATTATAATGAAATACTTTTCTGGCATTAGCACTTGTAACTCATACTTTACAAACGTTTATATTAAATAACTAATTAGTAAGTATCAACAGAATTATTTAAATTTATAGGATAAATGAATGACCATACTTAATTGGAAGTTATCAGCTGTTTATCGTGCCCTCAGGGCATTGATTTGTATGAAGTTGGTATAATAGCTTTGGGCTGGTAACTTTTAAATCCATCTCGGTAGTATTTGCCTAATTACTTTGAAAATCACCAGAAAAGATTGCAGTGATCTCTAATTCATGTAGATTCTGATTTTTTTTTTTTTTGTTATAAAAAATTGGTGTGTGATGTTTTCGATAAATCATTTGTTCAATCTTTTGTATTTCATACTTGAATATAAAAAGTTGGGTAAATTTTTTTGAGACGTAGTTAAACACTAACACACTAATCTAAAGATTTTGAAAAACTTTTTATGCACATCTGTCCATTGAACTAATACACCGTTCTGTAAATTGTAAGGCTATAGTTATTGTTAACTAGTAAGATAGATTTAAAAGTTAACAGTGCAAAGCTATTATCCCAACTCAGCAAAGTACAATGCAGTGAAGCTGTTTTTATAAATATTTTGTTAGCTGTACAAGGATGAATTCTCAAAAGAAAAATTATTGTTATTAGTCAAACACAATTAAAAATTTGAACTTAACTACTTATCAGTCTTAAAAAGTTCTTATAAAATTAAGGTAATTGTTACGTGGGGTTAACGGTGCGGGCATAAATAACAGGCCAACTTTTGGTTAACTTGTGCTTTATTGCAATTACTTATATTTCAGGAAAGCCGCCGGTGTCCTAATCTCGTGGGCCCAGTCCTCGTGTCTCTAGCTGATCTCCCCCGTTTTGTTTGTCCCTTCGCTCTCCTTTTCCTATCACTTCTCCTCTCTATTCCGCTACCTTTCGGGCCCAAGCCAGTGGAAGCGCACGCACGCATAGCTATGTGCTATTGTACGTAACATAATATTTATGTACATACATGTAAATATATATGCGTAGAGAGTTACACACACGTTAAGTATGTTTTCCCTATTTTAAACAATTTTAAATTTTCTATTTTTAGTAGCATAAGTATTGTTTTGTTCATTTTATCGACCATGATCACTCCTTTTTCTGTAAATTTTGACTAATATTAGTTTTTGTAAAGGAAAATCCCTGTGTTCGTAATATTTATTGTTTTTATCAAACCATTCAGGAAATACGTCATTTGTATATTTATCAACAATTTGGCTTAAAGATAGTAACAATTTTAGTTGATGCCAAACACTTGCATAATGATAGTTAAAAGCACATAATTGACAACTGACAATTTTAACAAAGTAATCACTGGCTCTAGTTAAATAATTTATTGTTGGTGAATTTGGATCTGAATAGGGATATTCTCTTTTTTCTTAATATATTTAAGTTTACATGAGTTTTCTGTCAGTGGTTTTGACATCATTTTTTGTCAATCAGAACACTTATTTTTTATTAACGATGCTTTGCACATGTAACCGCTGAGAAAAGCAATCGAATTTTGTTCAAACAGTTGTTTGGCTTTAAAATCAAGCATTTCTGAACAATCAATTGGGACAAATAGTTGCATTATTTCAGCCATGTTTGATAGCCCATTATTTCTTCAACTTCAGAGTTTTTGTATGCAGGCAAAACTAAACTTTGTTCCTTCTCTGAAATAACTACTTTATCAGTATTCGAGTTTTTAGAAATTTTATTTGTACCAATAGAAATTGTAACATTTTTAACCATAGAATTCTTACTTGAGCTTACCAGAGAGTGTGTTTCATTTATTGTGACGTTATCTCGTTTGCTGGCTCTGATAGCATCTGTTGACAAAACGTGTCTAAAACTCAACCAGTACATTTAACAAGTATAATTATTATTAAAACTGCACCTCTCTTGGAACCACGAGTGAATAGGCTCAACGCTGTCTTGATTGCAAAGACCTGTCACCAACTCAAAATTTTTAAATTTCTCGTTTAAATCCTTATACAATGAAACTAAAGCTCTTACCGTTTGCGAAAATCCTTTGGAACGAGGTGTTCTCGAATTTCTAACAAATCACCTGCCCTTAGCATATTAATATAGTGTACCATTTTTCAGACCATTTAACAAATTTATTTAACAGCTCATAAATCCCTGGATTTTGATTTGATAAGGGGCGTTTCTATTGTATGACAGTTTGCAAAGAATAACTATTACAAGCATCAATTTCAGGATCTAACTTTTTGATAAATTTAGCAGTATCTGCCGCAATATCAGATATCAATCCATGAGAATCTTGTAAAGCTGTATGAACCGCAGCTGCCATTCGATGGCTTACAAGTTGCATCGCTATTTTAACATTCATAACTTCGAAACTACTGGGTGTGAGGTGACTTCAAGTTAAATGACCTAATATGTTTGAAGTGCTACTGCTCGAGTCAAGTTCCCAAGTTTTCAGTGGGTTAAGCAAAATTATAATTTTATCATCGATATAAATGTACCTACGAGATCTTAATTGGACAAGCAATCGTTTCATAAGACGAGGCTGAACGAAGACTACGTAAATTTTGCGATTTCCCAGAAAAAAAAGGTTTTTTAACAGTTACATTAAATAATTTCCTCGTAAGTGTCTGATTCTTTGGACCTCGATCATAAGCAATTGTTTTTACACTTGCTCTAATTTTAAATTGAGCACTTAGGGTTTCTCTGACAATTTCAAAAAGCTCTTCAGGCTATGCACCGTGCTCTTTCAAACCAAACGAAAGCAATTGGCGCCTAGGTTTTTTTTCTCTTTTAAACTATTTAAACATATGAACAAAGCATGATGAGCTAATTTGTCTCCCCTACGATTTTCACCTATATCTATAAAACATTCAATAAGATCTTGCGCTTTTAAATATTCTTCGCTTGATTTGATCGACATTTTATAAAGTTTTATTGCATATACACGTTCTTCTGGTGGCTGTGACATCAATTTTTCTTTAATCTAGTGCTAAACTACATTATCCAAACCCAGTAAAACATTACATTGAGCAACCCACCCTCTGACTGTTAATTTCTCTGCTAATGGTACCTTGCAATCTCGCAACCAACTATGGCAAGACGCAAAATGAGAATATATTATTTATTACAAGTTCTTTTTATCCTCGTTTAAATTTCAGTTTTCCCAAAGTAGCAGCAGTTTTGAAAAGACCTTTGCCATTCAAAACGTTATCAGTTGAGCAAATCTCGATCTTAATTAGGTTTTTAATAGTTAAATTTGTTCGTTGAACTTGTTGTTTTAACGTTTTAATTTTTCTAAGATTTTTGGCTTTGTCTACTTCTAAATCAACTACTCTTTTTCTAAAATATATAATCATCTACCAGGCTTTACACAAAACTAATTTTGATTTTCAACTTGAAGAAGTTTTATCACTAAGTTTAAGTTCTGTCTTCGTATCTGTCATATGACTATCTAGTGTTTATTCTCCTACTGGCATTTACGATTTTGTTTTGTTGCTCAAGTCTTTTAAAGCTTAAGTAATCTTCATTTATCTCAACTTTTCAAAAATTAAAAAAATCTGTTTTCCAGAACGATACATGGCATCACTCACTTGTTTCGTCACGCTCGAGATCTCTTTAGATAGCACATTGTCACTATTGTTTACATCATTTTGTGCACAAATCAGACCATCAATGCTAGAATCAACAGGCACATTAATTGCTGGAAGAGTTGATCTTTGAGGTTGATTTTCAGTTTGTTCGCATGATGACTTCTTCCTTGGCTGTCCCTCCCGCTCGATTTAATGTTACGTCATGTAATTTTCATACACAGTTTTTGCTTCCGGTGCCTGCCAGTAAATTTAAGGTAGTTCACTCAGCCCAGTGGTACTCCACTCAACGGAATGGCATAAAGATCATGCTGTCTTGTAACCGTACAAGAATTAGTTGATAACCTCTGGGCTCTTTTTTTGTTCACTTGTTGTGCAGAATAACAAAATCAGAGTTCTACGCATCTGTCAGCATAACGCTCTATAGCAACTGTTGATGGAGCCTCTTTCTCGCGTGGCTCGTATAACGAAACAAAAAACTATGTGATAAAGATTAAAATATCTCTTAATCTAGTACCAATTGCTGGATTTAACAAAATCACACCTTAATTTTTGTTTTCTAAACTGTTATATACTAGTTTTTTAAATTTCTAGAAGTGATACTTTTTATATAGTTATATGAAATACCAGTTCTAAAGTGTGTTTCCCGTATACTCGTGTGTAAGAAGTATCAACTTTAAACTTGAATATCTTGAAAATAAATACCGCTTGCTACCTAAAAAAAAATATTACAATATCCGTTGAATTCTTAATGATAACGTACTAAAAAAAATCAAGTCTAGATGAAAATCCATTTTTTGAGTGAACTACATTAAGTTAAATTTTATTGGAAACAAGTAATTTGGCCTTGATCATTTTTTACGAAATCAGTATTGTTAAAATGTCTATTACATATTCCGGCTAACTACTTGAATAATGCTAACCAGTGCTAGATTTTGTAACAAATTTTTCATTTGTAGAAATTGTAGTCTCAATAAATATTTTAATGTGTGGTAATATGTATACAGCATAATATGTATTGGTGGCACTTCCCAGTAACAGCGTGTAGAGCAATTTTTTCTGAAGCGAACTCCGTTGGAACTAAATTTTTAGTTCCAATAGCTTTTGAATGGAAGGCTTTTTAAAATACGTTCCAAACTACCCCTGAATAGGGTTGGAAGGGTATGGCGCGCCCACATGAACTCGCGACGTTGCCACATTGTCATTGAGCTTATTTAGTAAGCAATGAGAACTGTATACATGGATATATCCGTGTGCGCACGCACGAGCGTCTGCTATACTATACTGCTGGTAATTTGAAGGTTGAAAGTTATAAAATAAATATTGTCAGCTCCTTATACTGTCATGTTTAGAAGCCATGCACTAGATGTTATTGCATGAATACTTCAAGGATAACATGTCAAATCATGTAACAACAAGAGTGTAATGAAATAAACGTATCACCTACTAATAGTCATAACAGTTATTAAAATTACATTGCAAATATGATAACGATAATATTTTTAATTGAGTATGAGTATTTTTTTTTAAATAAAAAGAATCATATCTCATACATTTTATTACAAACAAATGTTTTACGAGCTGATCAAGTCGAGACTAACACAGATTTTAAGATAATTAGGAAAAGTGAACAAACATCGTCATGTACATGTGTACTTACATATATTAAAATTCGTTAGTCCACGCGCTTTCTGTCTTACTCACTCCCGTCTTTATTATATTTTTAGAATTAAAATCAGTGCTACTTTTACATTTTCACAGAAGTTTCCACTTTACACGATAGTATTTTTATTTTTATCATATCTCTCACCATTTACAAGATATAACCAAAATAATTTTTTTACGGTCTTGAAACACTGTTGATAAATTTTAATTTTACAAGTGTTTTCCTTGTAATCTACGAAGTGTATTGTATGTAGCAATAATAGCATTAAAAACGACCCTTTAGGTGTTACTTGTGAGGTTGAACGACTTTTATATAGTAAGCTGGGTGTCAAATAAGTAAGTTCCCAACGCCTAGAAAACACGTTAAGTAGTTTAAATGCTGTAGAAAATTTAAGGATTTTCTACATAGTAATCAACATAGAGTTCTCAAAACTTCATATAACCTTAATTTCAAGTAAACCGTGAATTTAGTCGGCTGTTAACTTCATAAGAAAGTGTAAGAAATGTACTTACGTTGTCGAAATGAATTTTACGTACTTTACAATTGTTTGTCTTACCTTCTCCGATTGATTTTTCCTTCTACTTCAAAAATATTTACAAACTCAACGATAGATATCAGTTACAAGTGCCCCACAAGTACTAGCAAAGTACCCGTCAAGTGCGCAGGAAGTAACCGCCAAGTGCCCAGCAAGTACCCACCAAGTGTCCGCTAAGTCCCCACTAAGTACGTTCAAAGTGCATGGCAAGTACCCACCAAGTGCCCAGTAAGTACACGCCAAGTGCCCAGCAAGTACCCAGCATATACCTGCCGAATGCCTGCTAAATACCCGACAAGTGCCCGCTAAGTACATGGCAAGCACCTGCCAAGAGCGCAACAAATACCCGGCCAGTACACACCAAGTGCCAACCAAGTGCCCAGTTAGTATATGCCAAGAGCTCAGCTAGTACCTGCCAAGTACCCACCAAGTGCCCAGCCAGTACCTGCCAAATGCCTGACAAGTGCCCAACAAGTACCAGCCAAGTGCCCGGCAGGTGCTTTGCAAGTACCCACCAAGTGCCCAGCTGGTACCCGCCAAGTACCCGCCAAGTGCCCGCCAAATACCCGGCAAGTACCACCTCCAATCCTATGCAATGCCTACCGTCCAAGGTATTGGCATGAAAGTGCTCCCTCAAGAGATGTTTGAAGCATGGGTGAGACACCAGCGCTCGCAGATCAGAGGATAATCTATTCAGCAGTCGCGCCATATGCACTCAGAAGGAGAATCTATAAAAGTCCGTCCTTGCCCATGAAATGCAGAGATCACCTTAGACGCTTCAAAAGATGAGAGCGAGTAAAACAGAAAGTGCGTGTACAAACAAATATCAATATGTTTAAGTACACATGTTCACGACGATGTGTGTTTTCTTTGACTACTTATCTCAAAATTTGTGTTAGTCTCAACTTGATCAGCTCATAAAACTTTTGTTTGTGATAAAATGAATAAGATATGAGTTTATTTATCCAAAAAGAGATACTAATACTCGATTAAAATTATCGCATGTAAAATATTATAGCATTCATATTTGCAATGTAATTTTAATAACTGTTATGATTATAAGTAGGTAATACGTTTATCCCATTCCACTCTTGTTGTTACATAGTTTGACATGTTATCTTTTAAATATAAATGCAGTAACATCTGATGCATGGCTTCAAAACATGACAGCATTAGGAGCAGACAATATTTGTTTTATAATTTTTAACCTTCAAATTACCAGCAGTATAATATAGCAGACGCTCGTGCGTGCGCACATGGATATACCCATGTATACAGTTGTCACTGCTTATCAAATAAGCTTAATGACAACGTGGCAACGTCGCAAGTTTATATGGGCGCGCCATACCCTTCCAACCCCATTTAGGAATAGTTTCGAACTTATTTCAAATAGCCTCCCATTCAAAAGCTATTTGCCCTAAGAAATTGGTTCCAACGGGGTTTGCTTCAAAAAAAATTGCTCCACACGTTGTTTACAGGAAATGCCACCGATACTTTTTATCCTGTATATATATGTATATACATATATATATTGATGTGCATAATGACATCCTACCAATGCAAGATGCTCCTGCAACAAAAATTCGACAAGACTATGGGGAAAAAGAGTTTACAAGGTGGTAATCTTAGACGTTTACCAGATACCTTACAAGGTAATAATATAAGTTAAGTTACAGTGGTGCTGATTGCATTTAAATCTGCAAAAAAAAAAACTAAAAATGCCCAAAAAAAGTATATCCAGAGCTCGAAATTGAATGAAAATCAAGGGTATGGTAGTAATTGGTATACCAAACAATATGCTGTGAGTCCGATTAAAAAATATTCTACTGGCAACCTATATTAAAATTAATTATTTAAAATTAGAATTCTTTATAAGTTTTGTCTTGCCAAAAATATCGCGATGAAACTCATGGAATCAATAAGTATAGACAGTACATTGACCACCTTAAAATCTTACATTCTTAAGATTATAAATGAAACAGTTATCAATAAACTTATAAATTATCCCCTTGTTTACATCAAATTTAATATCAGAGTTCTGCAACTTACTTCACATTATTGCCTTTATTATTTAATCAATTGGAAAAAAATGTTTTCTGAGGTATAAATAGAAGCCGAGATATGGCATTTTCATTTTTTCACTGTAGCAGTTGCCCTTATTAGTATTTTGACTACAAACCGTACCCACTCTCATATTGAATATAATTTTTTTAACAAAATTTTCTTTCCAATTCATTTTATCAACCCTTTTGATGAAAACAAAAGATTTGTTGCTGCCACCGCCTGCTATTAGTCAAACGCACCGTGCATACTAATGGCTCCTGACCGGACTTGAAGCGCCCACTCAACTATGTGAGTGCCACGCCACTGCGTAAGATTCTTAGTTGAAAAATTAATTAACTATAAACAAAACTACTGACGAATGTCTAGAAAAATTTATTTGTAGGGAATATTACCTTAGCTCTACGGTAGCACTTTTTATTTTTACGTACGTCGTCTCTGAAACGCCAAAAAATACATGTTTTTTAAAATACTTAGCAACAATCAAGCTTTTTAGAGCTGTTCACAATATTTGCTTACTTTTCTAGACTACTATATTAAATTTAGTTTATTTCTAGTATCGAACATCAATTTTAAAAAACATTTGCATAAAATATACAGAATGATTTGTATCGGTGGCATTTCTCGGGAACAGCGTGAAGAGCAATTTTTTCTGAAGCGAACCCCGTTGAAATTAATTTTGTAGGACAAATAGCTGTTAAATGGAAGGCGATAAAAAATACGTTCCAAACTATGCCTAAATGTCACGCCTAAAACTGACAAGTGAAACCTAAGTGCCCACCAAGTTCCCGGCAAGTACCCGCCAAGTGCCCACCAAGTGCCCGGCAAGTACCCGCCAAGTGCTCGGCAAGTACCCGCCAAGTGCCCAACAAGTACCACCGACAATCCCATGCAATGCCTACCGTCCAAAGTATTGGCATAGAAAGGGCTTCCTCAAGAGATGTTTGATGCACGGACGAGACACCAGCGCTCGCAGATAAGAGGGCAATCTATTCAACAGTCGCGCCGCATGCACTCGGAAGGAGAATCTATAAAAGACCGTCCTTGTTCACGGAATGCAAAGATCACTCTGGGTGCTTCGAAAGATGAGAGTGAGTAAGACAGAAAGTGCGTGGGCAAACAAATATCAATATGTTTAAGTACACATACACACGACAATGTGTGTTTTCTTTGACTAATTATCTCAAAATTTGTGTTAGTCTCGACTTGATCAGCTCATAAAACTTTTGTTTGTGATAAAATGAATAAGATATAAGTTTACCCATCCAAAAAGGGATACTAATACTCAATTAAAATTATCACACTTAAAATATTATCGTCACAATATTTGCAATGTAATTGTAATAACTGTTTTGATCATTAGAAGGTAATACGTTTATCTTATTACACTCTTGTTATAACATGATATGACATGTTATCCTTGAAATATTTATGCAATTACATCTGACACATGGTTTTTAAACATGACAGCATAAGGAGCAGACAATATTTATCTTGTATCATTTAACCTTCAAATTACCAGCAGTATAGTATAGTCGTCGCTCGTGCGTGCGCACACGGATATACCCATGAATACAGTTTTCACTGTTTATTAAATAAGCTCAATGACAATGTGGCAACGTCGCGAGTTCATGTGGGTGCGCCATACTCTTCCAACTCCATTTAGGCATAGTTTGGAACGTATTTTTAATCGCCTTCCATTTAAAAGCTATTTGCCCTAAAAATTTAATTCCAATGGGGCTCACTTCAGAAAAAATTGCTCTACACGCTGTTTCCGGGAAATTCTACTGGTACATCTCATCCTGTAAATGTGCAATGTGTAGAGAAAAATTAAAAAACGATAAACTGCAAAGTATACGGTACAAACGGTTTGCTTTTTTGTCACTGTGAACGTAGAGCTATTTGGCTGCACTCTCACCTATTAAAGAAGCTGTTACGTAGCACTGTTTACAGGTATTTTTTTAATGCTAATGACGGTGAGAGCATCGTTCTATGAGTATAAATGGACGTTGACGTACCGAGTTATGATGAAGCTAAGGACACCATGCAAAAAGTCATCAACAGGGTTGAACCAACGATTAGTTATAACACGGAGCTTGAAAATTATGCAGATGAAGAGGAAGGTGCCTATTCAGCGTGTTATAAACCGCAGCACATACAAAAAAATGCCGATTATATGATCAACGTCAATTTCAAAAATAACATTTTTTGTTATTGTAATGCTATACATAAGACACCTTAAGCGTATACGACTACGTTTGATTTACACCCAATCCTTTGAAAATCGAGAACACTAAATATATTATGATATAAATACAATTAATCTGTGAGAAGCATTTAAAACACTATTTTTGGTTATAACGTCTCCTATAAATTAATGCTTTGTAATGGTAATAGTTTTAAACCGACGCAGCAGTATAAAAAAAGTAAGCAAATATTGATAAAAGATCTGGGAAGCTTGATTTTTAGTAAGCGTTTTTGAAAAGTGCATTCTTTGGTGCCACGGAGAAGACGTACGTAACAGTAAATAGCCTTATCGTAAAGCTTAGGAAAAATTACCTCAGAAAACATTTTTTCAGAAATTTTTCAGTTATTTAATTATAATTAATTATTTTTTAACTAAGGATCCTGCGCAGCTGCGTTCACGTAGCTCAGTAGGCAAAAATCAAAAAACTTCACATATTGATTCTAGTTATCGTAAAAACTGTAAATTAATGAGTGAAAGACGAGTTGTGCTATTTAAGCTATTTTGTTCATGTAAAACATACCAATCATTGTTGTACATTTATCTAAACAAGGATAAAATGCTCATAAACATGTACCCCGTTATTAGCATTGTATTATAATAAAAATTAATTAGAATTGAAAGAAATCCCCTAAAAAATAGCTAACCAAGAGTATTTTTTACGCAATGTTAGCATGAAAACACAATAAAATTATTTAAAAAATTTATACTTTGTATTATCGAAATAAAGAAAAAAAATACCAAATGCAAAAAGAAAAAAAAATGCCATAATGGAGATTTGAACCTTAGACTGATCAGTGCAAAAGTATAGGTAGCGACAAGTAGCTACCTTGACTACTGGCACACTGTCCCCTCACGCAATTAAAGTGACATATGTTTATGGTAAAGTTCCAAGGTTAAAGTTAAAGTTTTCGCTTTTTTCTCTATTGTTAATTAAGTTAAAGTTGAAGTACCTTAAAGCAGAACCGTTATTCTTAGAACTTGAAACAAAATCATTTATTGCTATTGGGAAGGTAAGATGACGAGACGCACGTCATAATTTCTCAATTTGTCAGTTCAATCGAGGAAAAACTTAGTATTTAGCAGTATTTAGCTGTACAAGTACCAAATACTTACATATCAAACAAGTAATATTTGATCAGAGATAATAACATTCTTAACCGTCCAACATTTAAAACCAAATCTTTTTTTAGGGAATACTGCGCATTCGCAACGTATATAGATAAACATGCATCCCAAAGCTGTGAGCTACAGTGAGAGTCAAGAGCTCAGGCAGGAGGCAACCAAAACATATGTAGCTATACCCATGTATACGCTTACATTCTTTTCCCTACTATGAGGTACTTATCGTACGCATATTTTGGTCTTTCTCTACGCTGCTAAAAACATACCTATAGTTCGACTGGTCTGCCACGTTCGTGCACTCAAACCAGTGAAAAAAAGTGACACTTTCTTTATGATAGACACTGGCAATCTCCCTACAATTTTCTGTAGTCGATCACGCTTACGACACTCCACACAAAACTCAAGAATACTTTATAAAGCTGATAGCCACTACAATAGTGCAGTCATTACAAGTGCGTGCAAGTCTAAGGCTGACCCAAGTGACCCAGAGACTATTGCCAGAACCTTTTTGACACCCCCAATACTTTGGCTCTTATACTCCAGCCAAGGGGCAACAAATACAGCAAAAGTCTTAGCAGTGACCCACCAAAAGTCCTGGACTCTACACCATGCCATGGGAATTTATTTTACGCACCCACCAAATGTTTAATATAAACGTAGTCATGGCTATTTATAAAATGAGCATGTTATAAACCAAAATGGGTAACTTTTTTTTTTAATTGTCTAAAATAATGTCCAGCAATGTATTATACGAGTCGGAATAGTGAGTTATGCCAAACAGTACCAAATAAAGGATATTCTTGGCAATAAAGCTATTAAAATGCTTAGAATAATAATTATTACAAAGAAGGTCTGATTTTTGGTCATCTATAAAAAGGACGTTTGAAAAGCGACGTGCTTTATTCTCTACAACCTTGAAAGAATCTGTAAGAAATCCGCTCTTTGAAGTACGGTAAATTGATGCAAAAAGCAAACGCGTCCCATCCCCTAACCGCACGCTGACAAACAGACGCTCTGTAAAGCTTATGTGACCCATTTGTGGAGAGAAATAAACATAACAATATAAGTCTGTACACAAGTTAAAAGCCACTTCACCACTCTACACATATTAGTGCGTGCCTGTCCTAGCTAGCAATCTGCAATCGTTCCGAACTAGAAATGTATAAAGCCTGGACACTTACATAAGGATATACTTTACAACGGCGTCAGAAAAGTATCAGTTACGCACAGTATAACTACGTAGAGTTAATTAATAAGAATTTAAATACCATTTATATGTTCGCGAATGGAATTTACATTGAAATAGGCAACGTGGATAGATTTCTGCATAAGTGCGATGGGCTCAGGCAAATGGCTAAATAAGTAAAAGTCATTGCAAGAAATCAAAATCATCTACCTAACAAATATATTAGAAAAGCAAGTCTTTGTCTTGCTGAACATACACAAAGCCCTTTTTTATCCAGGCATAAGCATAGCCAAGTTCTTTGGCCTTCACTTTTGCCTTTATTAGCAGGACAAAGTTACCCAGTGCTAGCATCTTATACATGCAAATCATCATCTCATTGCAGATCCAGGTGAAAATTTATTAATTTTATTCTGCTGTTCGACATTTTTTTACAGAACAACATGGCCCGCTATCCTTAAAGGTCATAATTTAAGTGTCAGATACGTTTTAGTGAGCTTTAAGGGAGTCAGTGGCAGAATGTTGGACCGTAGCAAACTGGCTGCTCCAATGATTGTTGCAAGCAGCAGAAGACCTTAAAAAACAGCAGATAAAACAGAGAGAGTGATATAAACAGAACAGTTGTTACTCTCGGACTATGTAAATGAATTAAACATTTCTGTGTTACGTTCATTATTTTCATATGGTAAGTCGATATGACTTATAAAAATGATTTAACAAATATTATTTGTCTAATGATTAGCAGTGCTCCATGGAATAAGTCGTAAAATGTAGTATAACTCAAAAAAGTAAATCGTTGAATTTAAATTAAGCATGTTATTTGAATGGTGGAAAAAATACACCACCATGTCTAGTGAGATTATATTAATTATATCTTATTGGAACCCAGAGAGAAACATTCAAGATCCTGTACAAATAAAAAAGGGTATGAAGACAGTATTTAGTTATTGTTTTAGTATTGATCGTAAATAAAAAACAATGCCAGGTTGTTGTGCTGAAAATTGTGTGAATTTCTCTGACAACGGATTTCAGATGTGTTGGTTTACAACTGATCAAACAAGGAGACAAGCATGGGTACGAAACCTTGATAAAGCATGCTGGACCCCTGGACCCTTTCACATGATGTGTAATATATGAAGTATAACGGTGTCTTACTAATAATATTAAAATAGATTTATCTATTTCATTACTTATTGACTCGGTAAATTTTGAAGATAGAATGTAAGTCTCAACTCGTGATGGAAAATGGTGTCTGAAAAGCGATGCTAGTCCAACTATTTTTAACCATGCCCGTACAATTCAGATAAATGAGTCTTCCCTCCAAAGTACATCTCAGTTACAGAATCAAGAACTTTTGAATAATGGAAAGACCATCGGTCAAGGTGTCTTGTCTGATATGCATGGAGATGAAGTGAAAAATCTAAGACCATGTACATATTGTTTTTCACTAGATGAACGACGCATTGATAAGTAAAAGAAAAATGAAGCTTTATTTGTAGCCAACAACATTTAATTTTGATTCTTGAACTAAACACACTTATCTATTTTAGCTGCACGTTTTCAACTCGTCGTTTCGGTGTCAAAACTTTGATAAAAAAATTATCTCAAAACATATTCTTACGTATTTTTTCCTCAGCTTTCCAGTGGTGGCATTAATTTTTCAAAAATTTGCTCCCATAACCTCCGAAAATGCACTTGTTTGAGAAATACGTTTTATCTCCATGATCTTCAACTTTTGGAATTTTTTTGATAGTCTAGATCGAAAGATGAGACATTTTTACGTAGATATCGACAGTGAAAAAAGAGGGGTTTTTCGTTTTTATGACGTATTTAAACGACGAACGAGACGATGCGAGCCGCGGCGGAAGGAGAAATTTGCATTATCTAACGTTAAGCGAGAGAGAATCACGTTGCTCACCCTCGCCCCGAAATTTTGGAACCAAAGAGAGCTTATGAAAGAATTTAGTTGCACAGATAGAGAAGGTAGGCAAGCTTTAAATTAAGTTGCAGAACGTGGCATACTCTTATGGCCCGATAAAAAAAAAGGAAAAATTTTATCCGCTGATGTTGAGGTCTGCGTGAAAATTTTTTACGAGCGTGACAGTGTCAGCCGCTTGATGCCTGGATTAAAAGATTATGTTTCTGTAATGCAGGATAATGGTCAACGTATTTATAAACAAAAACGATTATCACTTGGAAATTTGAACGAACTATTCATTTTATTTAAAGAAGAGCATGAAAATGTCAAAGTGGGTCTCACGAAATTCGTACAGCTCAGACCTCCTCATTGTATCTTAGCTGGATGTAGAGGCGCGCATAACGTTTGCGTATGCGTGCATCACGAAAACGTAAAACTGATGCTAGATGCACTAAATTCAGAGGAATTAACGAAACCCAAGGCAACACCTCTTAAAAATTCCACGGACTGTTTGAACGCCATTGTTTGCGATAATCCTTCCAAAAATTGTTTTTTAGGAAAATGTTTAGATTGTCCCAATTTTGGAAAACTTCGAAGATTATTATTAGATTCGCTAGAAGTGGAAGAAATTTTAATACTAAATCAATATTAATCATTATTTATTTCTTTCTTATGAAATTGTTGTATATATGAACAAATTTTTTTAAAACATTTATTATTTATCCATTGTAAGCCCCGGTAAACTAATTGTTGTTCACATCGCAACTACTACATTATATATATTATATAGCCAAACAGACTCAACGTAGCAGACGACATACGGCGGACGCGCTACTGCCGTGCGTGGCCCGACCATCGCGGCTCGCATCGTCTCGTTCGTCGTTTAAATACGTTATAAAAACGTAAGACCCCTCTTTTTTAATTGTCGATATCTACGTAAAAATGTCTCATCTTTCGATCTAGGCTATCAAAAAAATTCCAAAAGTTGAAGATCATGGAGATAAAACGTGTTTTTCAAACAAGTGCATTTTTCGAGGTTATGGAAGCAAACTTTTCGAAAAACTGATGCCACCACTAGAAAGCTGAGGAAAAAATACGTAAGAATATGTTTTTAGATAATTTTTTAATCAAAGTTTTGACACCGAAACGACGAGTTGAGAACGTCGTGTTTGACGCCCACGCGGGCCATCCACCACGGCGCTGGGACAGTTGACGTGATTCTCCCCATACTTACAACTTGTAAAACTCACGATTACTGTATCTTTTTTCTTTAAGTAATATTACGTGCATTTATATTTAATATTTTCTAGGTACAGTTTAGCGATCAGTTACACGTTGCATCTTTTGTCAGCAGATAAGTTCTGTCAAGAAACAATTGCTACATAAGTTTTGCTCACACAGACGTTAACACACTAAATTTAATTTAGTTAACTTCTTATGTGAACTGATTTTAAGAATTTTTTTAGTACTATGACCGTAAAAAAAAATTGTATACTATGCATGTATAACGGGGTCATTAGGTTCTTCTTAAAATTTTTTGAAAAACAATGAATGATAGATTTTTTCATAATATTTTGTATATTTTACTTGTACAGTATTATTATTCTATAATTTGTTTTACACATTTTTTCATTTATGTCGGTATAACATCAAGATTCGAAACGCTTTTTAGTATTGCACATTTCAATATTAACAAGTATCTACGAACTATGTGTGATGCAAAGCCATTTATTTAATAACACATACTTAGTAACTGTTGAAATTCGAACAGATTAAATATATAACATAATTTTCAATTCCATTTAATTTTATTACGAGACATATGTACTTATTTCCTCAACTCTAGAGATCAAATTTTCTGCCTCCTAATTGTTTTCTTACTATAGTTCATCAATGTTCGCACTTATGCAAGCTTTGAATTTTGCAACAAATGACAGTGGTTCTGATACTCACTTTCTTGAAGCTCACTAATAAGTTTATATTCACATAGGCCGCATCATTGAACTGCGAATAGCTCACTATACTAGAGCTATCAATATTCGGAAGAAGGGTTTGCCATGAAAGCAGCGCAAAAGTACTGTTAGAAAAACTCGCATAACGACTCCAAATTCTGCCACAAGTTTTTAACTCCCTTAAACTCCATTCAAAGTTTAGCATTCTCCCTCTCTACTCTAGAGATCCAAACTGAGTTTTTGTAAGGATAAAAATCAAGTCTTTCGAATACTTCCTGAGTCTCATGACTAGAGCTTTTGAAGTGGTTCGAGCATGCCTATATCTTTACTAGAAGTAACGAACATCTGTCAGGATACTCTCAACCGACCCAAAAGTCTCAAGTGACCCAAGACTGCGCACTACGTGTCTAGCACCTAAGCATGCGCATTCCGAAGCGGTAAATAAAAATCTGAAAATGCTTGCTATACGCCTAACTCCACTAAAATCCAAGACTTTTAACTAAATAACGCAGTTACTCCTAATCCAAGATCCTTAACATAATACACCGAGTTTTTTAATCCTAAAACCCCTGAAAACCAAATCCCCATTACTCAAAAATCCCAAAACCCAATAACCCGGGGGTAGCTTGTTTATAATATAAAATGTCACAGACAGGTAGCTCTGCTGCAGCAATTGGTAGAACAGACCGACAGCTCTGCTGCAGTGATTGGCGAAACAGACAGGCACAAATATGACTAACCGAAGCGACAATCACCAAGTCACCCAGGGCCCTTAATCTATGCTCTTGTAGATGATTAACTGAAGCGCCAAGTAGCAGAGATCAGTGTAACAGACAGGCAGCTCTGCTGAATGAACAGCGGAACAGACAGGCTAACCGAGCAGCCGAGATTAGTAAAACATGAGGAGACGATGCACTTGTTTATTTTCATTTACCTCTGAGTTGGATCTACCTGGAGACGTGAACCTGGGTGACCAGGGATAATAGGATTAACGCAGTTAATCAGTTAAAGCTTCTCTTTGGTATTAACTTATGAGTTTAAGACTTACTTTCAAGCTAATTTGAATCCATAACTGACCTATAAATACCTATCACTTTATTAAATACATTCTTAATAAATCTAGTCTATGAAGTAAATGCACGATCACAACGATGATCCCCCATAAGCCAATGTAGTAAAATAATTTTTATTTATTAAAGTACATCAGCTTTTTCCTCGTTTTCTTGTGACTGAACGAGCTTTTTCAGATAAAGGCCGGAGAGAGGGCTTACTGATCTGTTAAGTAAACCCTGATGCTGCAGGCAGGCCAGTGAAAGCTTTGTGGTCTATTAAACAGACTCTGATGCAGCAGCCAGGCCAGAGGAGGCCTTCTGGCCTGTTGAACAGACTCTGATGCATCGGGAAGGACAGCGAAGGCTTCCTGGTCTGTCCAACAGACTCTGATGCATTAGGCAGGCCAGAGGAGGCTTTCTGGCCTGTTAAACAGAGTCTAATGCATCAGGCAGGCCAGAGTAGGCTTCCTGGTCTGTTGATCGGACTCTAATGCATTAGGCAAGCCAGATGAGGCCTCCTGGTCTGTCCAACAGACTCTGATGCATTAGGCAGGCCAGAGGAGGCTTTCTGGCCTATTAAACAGAGTCTGATGCATCAGGCAGGCCAGAGGAGGCTTTCTGGCCTGTTAAACAGAGTCTAATGCATCAGGCAGGCCAGAGTAGGCTTCCTGGTCTGTCGATCGGACTCTAATGCATTAGGCACGCCAGATGAGGCCTCCTGGTCTGTCCAACAGACTCTGATGCATTAGGCAGGCCAGAGGAGGCTTTCTGGCCTGTTAAACAGAGTCTGATGCATCAGGCAGGCCAGAGTAGGCTTCTTGGTCTGTCGATCGGACTCTAATGCGTTAGGCTGGCCAGATGAGGCCTCCTGGTCTGTCGAACAGACTCTGATGCATCAGGCAGGCCAGCGAAGGCTTTGTGGTCTGTCGTACGGGTTTTAGTGGGGCCAGTGGATTACCTGACTATTTTGCTTGTGTTATTTATTGTAGAATAGCTAGTTTTCTTTTTTAACAATATTGCTGGTACCAATTCTTATAAGAATAATATTATTTTTGTACAAAAATAGAATATATTTATAAAAAACATGCAAAATCATTTTAAAAACTTGTGAAATATATTTATAATTGGGATTTTCTTGAATAATAAGCTTCAGCTCTCAGCCACTGCTGCCATTCAGTTAGTAAGCAGCACGATTCAGCAACTTTTTATTATCTTCTAAGTTGAATGGCACTTAAACGATTCTATAGTTTAGAGTACGTTTCATGTCCGATTTTATCTTGACAATAGCAGCATGGAAGTGTGGATGCTTGTTGTTAGTATTAATATTTGTATAAGTTGCATGTTCTGTAACAGAAAACCTTTGTCACTGTGTACTTGTACGTTTCACTCGGAAAATTTCTAATTGTGTTACCCTCTTCTTCTTCTTGTAAGTAAGCAACTTCGTTTGTTAATGGATCCTCGCGGATTGATGGTGACGTATTGTTTTTTTTCATTATTTCTACAACCAATGATTGATCCTTTGTTATGTTCATCGACACATCGGTTGTAGAGTTATTGCTGTTATTTACGTTTTAACGAAAACTCTTCATTTTCTCATAAAAAAAAAATATGAGTTCACTTTTTGTTAAGTTGTATGGTGGAATCAAAATACTTTAATTATATATAAGCTGTTGTAAGTAAAGTAGTTATTTAATAAAATTTAGTTGTGAAGCTTATTGATAAGCAAATAATTTAACATGGTGTATAGATCTATAAGTCTGAAATTTTTTCTTTGGTCAATGTTATTTCTTAAAGGAATTGCACGATGATGTATTACCATACTCTTGATCAGTAAAGAGGATACTTTAGCTAAAACTTTCTTGACATCCCATTCCTTTTTCTCCAATATACTCCATGCATTTTCTATTTGTTTATTGCGAGCTCTAGGGTCAGAAAACCGCGTATGGATGTCCTCCTCACAGAAGTTCTCTCCCAACTTTATTAAAAAACAACTTCTGTGTTTGATGTCCAGCAGATCTCCTGCAAAGCTTCTTAAAATTATTTTTTTTGTATATTTAAAAATCCTAATTATATTGCACAAAACTTTGTCTTTTTGCAATTAACACAATAAATATTGAATGACATGAGAAATGCATTAGTATATTTCCGCATGCACTCCAGAAGACTTTATTTGGGAACCAAGTTGTTTGCAGCCCTTGCCTTTGGCTTGGGCCGTGACGTATAAACATTAACAGCAGTGCCTCACAATTTCTTACGATTATGTATAAAATAGAATTTGGAGTAGTTAATATTATTACATACCAGCGGGAATAGTTTTTTTTTTGTAGAAAATATGCTTCTGTTCAAGGTGGGCCCTTGACCAAAAATATATCTCGAGGGACCGTCATTATGTCCACCCTGGACAAATTTTATCCAATCTGTGTATAAAATACTCTTATGGTCTGTAAAATTGCGTAAAGAGTTCTTACGCCATTTGTGCGGATTGGATAACTTTACGCACTAAAGTAATAACTGGAAAAGTACTTTACTACGTACTACTTTTTAATTTGCACCGAGTAATATCTAATCTATTAGTGTTTTCATAGTAACTGTTATACAGATTAACCCAATTATACGAAGTCTAATGAGCAATCGCACCATAGAGGCTTACTTTGCTGTACTAAACAGTGTTAAATCCACATTTCTTCAATTTTATCCCATCGATTTAATATCGGATTTTGAGGTAGCTGCCAGAAATGCATTTAAATTGGTTTTCCCGTAAATCGAGAAACATGGCTGCTTTTTCCATTTGGTGGTAGCCTAAAAAAAATGGAAGTTGTGGTGGGGGCAGCAGCTTGAGCAGCACCGCAAGCATGGCCACGATGAGCGCTTCGACGTCCTTGAGTAGCAGTGCCAGAGGGACTGAAATTCTCTTTAAGCAAGCCTGAAATAAACTTAAAAGACCACAATATCATCACCACCTCTACCAGCAGCAACAGATAGTTGTGCAGCTAGATGACACGGTAGACAAAAGGCTAAGCAGTGGCAGCAGTTTGGTAGACAAAAGAAACTCGCTCAGTAAGAAGAGCGTCAGTCCCGTGGACAAAAGGACTAGTCCCGTCGACAGAAGGGCTGGCTGCAGGTATCGTCAACTTACACTCTAACAGCACGAACTCCGTGAGTGGCAGCTTCTTCTGGCCAGGCAAATGGCTGTGCATTACGACGACCCACAATCTCAGTGAGAACTTTGCCCGACAGCAAATTAAGCTGAGCTTCGAGGACAAGGACCTTATCGACGATGACCTCATTAACGAGCCACTCGGGCCAGCTCCCAGCAGCTGGCCCTGCTCGCCTGGCAACTCCTTGAGCATCAAGGATACAGTGGTGGCTTCTTGGCAGTCAAACCTTTAATGTAGTGGCCAACAACAGTAGCCTCAGCACCACTACAACTACCCTGAGCTCACATTGAGCCGTAGGCTGCGAACAAACGCTTCGTGACTGAGGTGGTGCCACTGCGAAGGCTCCACAGTGGTCTGTACAGTGGGTTGAGGTCAAGGCTGACGAGGAGCTCTGTGTCACCTTCAAGATAGAGCTGGAGCACACCTCAGAGGTGGTGCAGGACCTTAAGTACGACTGCAGGAGACCACGCGCCAAGAAGTTCAACCAGATGAGTGCTCTGTACGGCATCGAGGACAATGAGCGCGAGATCAAGGGCTTAAGGGCTTTATCCGCAACTACGAGCAGTGTATGCGGCAAACTAAAACAAGTCTGGGCTGATCCCAGCAACAGCTGGGTGCCAGGACTGTCGGGTCAAAGGAGCACAAGCACTAGCGCTGGAATCTGCTGAGGGCGGCACTCGACGAGATCGACCACAGCCTAAGCCTTGCGTCCAGCCTCGCTGATGACGAATCCGCTCTTGCCCACCATCAAGGAGCTGAAGCACCAGATGACCACCTGAAGCAGCCTGTGCCTCAGCGACCAACAGTCCTTAGCGGAATCCTCGGCCACCTGCAAGACTCCCAGCAGGAGCCCTCGGGCCACAGCTGGAGCAAGCTCAAGCAGCAGAGCTGCGGCAACGCGGCCGCGACGATGGGCCTATGCGATGCCTACGCCAGTAGACAGGCTGGGAACCAGGGCAATGGTGGGCAAGTTAAATTGTTTACTTTGTGCAAGTGTCAAAGATGACATAAATAATACTGAATAAAGAATAAAAGCTTACTCTTTCATTTTGTCATCATAAAACTAGGTGATGCTATTAACTCCAGGACTTTTAATTACATCCACTAATTCTTCGTGAAGAGCTTTATCCTCCTGATACTTCTTGTTAGGGACACAAATAGTTAAATCGTGGGCTTCCTTAATGTCAACAATGACTTCATAAGTCACTTTTTTTACGTTGCATTGACTGCCTCTTACTTCCTTAAACTTACACTGATAATATCTAAAACATTACGAACAAAACTCGCCATTATAAGATATTCGAATGTTATACTATTTTTTTTATTCACGTTTAGGAAATCCAATGTTAATTGAACCCATTAAAACATTGCTCACTTAGTTTTATGATATTTATCCCTTAAGGTAAGAAATATTATAGTTTACTGTAACAAAGGCCGGTTTGTCACTCATTTTTTATGATTGGCAAAAGACAAACAACTTATTACATTGAGAGAAACATATTTTATGAATTTTAATATAAAACAACAACAAAACTCGTAAAAAAGAAAGAACACAAGTCTTCTGCAAGAAGAAGGGATGGCTGTCAAGCGCGCGCAGCAGCAGATGCTTATTAGCACAGATATATGTAATAAGTATGACTTATGGACTGTACTCGCAAATAAGATCCATACGAAGACATAACTAATTTCGGTTTATACATAGTAATATTTTCTAGCTCATCTGAACATCTAAGCATTAGAGTCTATTCGATAGACCAGGAAGCCTTCACAGACCTGCCTGACACATCAGAGTCTGTTCGATAGACCAGAAAGCCTTCACTGGCATGCCTGATTTATCAGAATCTGTTTGACAGGCCAGGAAGTCTTCTCTGGCCTGCCTAATAAATCAGAGTGCGTTTGATAGACCAGCAAACCTTCGCTGGCCTGCCTTTAGCATCAGGATTTACTCAACAGATCAGGAAGCCTTCTCTCTGGACTTCGTCTGAGAAAGCTTGTTTAGTTATAAGAAAAGGAGAAAAGAGCTGATGTCCTTAAATAAATAAATATGACTTTATGGCATAAGGTCATAGAGAATAATCACTGTGATGGTGCATTTACTTCACAGACCAGATTTACTAAGAATGTTATGTAATATCACATAGCTATAAGCGTCATCTATGTAGTAATGTATAGCGAGTGTGACCACCTACTGCCTACATATATATCAAATGTGCAGAGTCAGAGAGAAGCTACGATCTTGCTAGCCAGTACGCTTCTGCTTTTTAGGCTAGTAAAGCATTGCTCGTAGTTTCTCTGCGCTCGTGCCATTTTAAGGGTTAATTTCAAAGATTATTTAATCTAATCGAGCTAATGGCTCACATTACTGATCTATTTGTGTACATCAATATGAGTTTATTATTAAAGCTGCTCAAAGTTATATAAGGAGAACTTATAATTTATACTAAAGTGTGTGTCCTGGTTGTTGCTATGTCCGATTGTGACTTTTACTTCCCACTTTCCTTCCTGCGGTCCCGGCGAGCTTCTTTGCGAGGTTATCTATTTCATAGAAAATCTATAGAGCTCTATTTTTAAATTTTGTAGAGCTCTATTACAGCTATGTTGGCTCTCGCGTTTGACCAAACGACTGACGGGCAGCCATTTTGGCTGCATTTGTCCACACATCAGAATCTTTTTTTTGCGTCAACGAGGTAAGTCGCAAAGCTATTATTGATTTTTCTGCGTTTGCTTTCGAGCCCGTAGTCTAAACATTGAACACACTTACATGTTCTTTCTCTCTTATAGTACGGTTGCTGTTGTGGTGCTTGTGCACACTCACATGCCCTTTAAATTTCTTTTTCTCTGCGTTTGCTTTCGAGCGTGCAGTGTAAACATTGAGGGCACAAAAGTGTTTTTTCTCTTAAATTTATTTCTCTATGCGTTTGCTTTCGAGCGTGCAGTACAAACATTGAACGCACAAAAGTGTGCTTTCTCTTAAATTTATTTCTCTCTGTGTTTGCTTTTGAGCACGCAGTATAAAAATTGAACACATCACGTGACCTTTTTTCTCTTACAGAGCAGCTATAGTTGAGGTGCCTTTGCACACTCACAGGCACTAAATTTTGTTGCTGTATATTTTAACAGTACCTTTATTCACACGTACATTCTTATTTTCTCTCTCATTTCTTGTGTGTACAAGAACATTTATCTTTATTATAACTATATGCAGAGGAGTGAGCATAAGGACAGTATATACCTATAGAAATACACTTTAAGACGTCTGGACTCGCGTGTTTTGTTCGTTCCTGCTAACGCTGCTATGAGACAACGCCATTGTTGCTGTTGCCACTGTGTGCCATTACCTTGCTGCTGTTCGTCACTATGAATAAGTGTTTTTTATTTTTTTTTTAACATTTTTAAACTTTAAAAACTTAATAAATATATTCATTTTCGTTTAACTGCTGGTTGCACTTTTCATTCTGTTTTTTTTTAATTTTTTAATAATAAACCATTTGTCTTGGCTTTCATAGTTAATGTTAAGTTATGTCTAACTTATATCGTTTTGTTCCTTAAAATAGAGTGAAAATGTGTTAAGAAATTTAATGTAGGCCAATTTAATTAACGTTGAGTTTTACTCACATTACATTGCAAGTGATAATTAACTTTACTTAAGAAAATAACCCTTTCGATTTTAGGCTATAGTTTAAAGAGGAAAATACTGATTCTGTTTGATAAAATTGGACATTTACATAAAAAATAGTAAAACAGGTGAGAGCATCTCTAGTGAGTGATATACTTCTTCTTGGTTGTTAGAATACTAGCTTAGGCGACTAGTGTTCTCCAATCTGAAATAGTTCAACTAAAAATTTGCCCTTAAACATTCGGACATACTGTTAACGAATTTGGTTAAGGTTTAATTTAGTCACTTTTCTTTCCCTCAGATTCTCAATTAAAGTTCTTTTTATTTAATCCTTTATTAGGTAGCGATACTTGTTAAAAAATGAGAGCTTATGACAAGACTCAGCTAGATCTGTTCAATAAAATAAAAAATTCGTTCTCTAATTTTAAAGAGATGGGTCAAGCAAAAATGACTTAAGGCCAAACAATTGCAAGGCAAAAACAACTTAATGCCTTTTTCGAGCAGTTTCAGCAAACTTACTTCTCTTGATTTGAATCATGTTTAGTTTAAGGACGATTTATTTAGTAAAGGGGAAGATCATTATTATTCAAATTATGGTGTGTTTATTGATTATCCTAGTCAACTTAAACAGTCAGAGGCCACAAAACAGACCACCCCCCCTATAGCTGGTCCCATCAATTCTTCTGCATCATTCTTGCGAATATAGATCCTTCCCATTTGAGCGGTGATTGTGCAAGGTGGCAGAATTTCAAAGATATCTTCCAGGCATTGGTGCACAGTAAAACTGAGATATCATTGATTCTCAAGCATCATTACCTTCGTTCACAGGTAACCAGTAAAACTGCTAAGCTCATCAAAAACTTGCTTCTAATAGCTGATAACTATGTTCAAGCTTGGAACACACTGTGTGAATACTACGACAATAAACGTCACCCAGTAACTAATTAAGTTAATTTTATACTGAACGTCATTCCTATGAAAATCAGTTCAGTTAGCGAACTTAAATCGTTAATTAGTAAAACTGTTAGGCTGATTGCAGCCCTGGAAGCTCTAAAAAGACAAGAACATGGTCTAGGAGACTTTTTGATGAGGGTAGTCTCTAATCATCTAGATTTCGGTACTGCCAACGATTGGCAGAAACATTCAGGTGCTACCACTGAACCGCCTTCCTTAGCATAGTTTAAAGAATTTTTAAACGCACAATTAACGACTTGAGAGTCTTATACGCCCAGACCTAAGTCAGATTCTGTGGCTCAAACAGACAAGCCTGGAAAGAAGAGAGTAATTCGACCATAACGGCGTCTCATCAAAGAAATGTTTCAAGACCTAGAGTCTCTTGCCCTTGCTGCGATAGTCCACATCACAACGTCCGTAATTGTGAGGTATTCAAATCAAAATCTTGGTTTGACAAGAGAAATATTCAGCTTAAATGTAACCTCTGCTCAAATTGTCTGGGCTATCACACCACTAAATCGTGCAAAAATACTAGCACTTATAATATATGCTATACAAAGCATCACACATTGATGCATCGCAAGCAAAGGGAAAATACTGCTGAATCGTGAAACCCCGATGTCAAAAACGGCCCATCTACTTTAGTTGTCTTGGCAATTCAACCAGTGATTCCTATAGAATTTGTACTCTTAGCGGCAGCAAAAGTGCAAATAGTCGCTCCCTCAGGACAACGAATTTATGTGACAGCGCTCACAGATCCTTGCTCTCAAGTGTCCTTAGCTTCTAAGGCACTTGCTCGACTGTTGAATGTATCATTATCAGGTGTTGGAGGTCAAGCGTTGGCTATCGCTAAGCACTCGGTTAGCTTGAAAATTAAACCCCACTTTCACTCTGATTTAACGCATGAAGTGAATGCTCTTTTAGTTGATAAAATATCGTCTAACTAACTGCCTTCGTCGAGTTTAACTTCGAATCTTGACCATTTGAAGGGGTTACAGCTTGCTCATCATAATTATCTCAAATATGATGCAATGGAATCATCACTCGACGCACTGTTCGTGCCAGAATTATTAGAGGCTCGATTAAAAAAGGCAACGCAACTAGCCCACTAGCCTTTAAATATGCATAAGACTGGCTTCTGTCCTGATATTTCAGTGGTCAGGCTCATTCTAACGTGAATCATCTCACAACTCTCTGCAGCGAGGAGGCATACACTCTAATTGATTTACTGCAAAAATTTTGGCAAGTTGAGGAATTATCTAAATCTAATCCATTCTCAACTGATGAAACAGAGTGTGAGAAATTGTTCCAAAGAACTTTTACTCAAGACCCATTAGGGCGATTTACAGTAAAACTTTCGTTCAAAGTGTATCCTAAAATTTTATGTGCATCCCAAGCTGAATCATCGAAGAAATCCAAAGTTATGTTTTCTAAGCTGGAGATAAGCTTGCTCTGAGTCTCATGCTTAGCTTCGTGAGTCATACAGCAAATTTATGCTCGAATATCAAAGTCTTCAACACATGTCTCCAATAGGCAATCACGAGAATCCTGTGTGGTATCTCCTCCACCATAGAGTGTTGCGTGATTCGAGTACAACAACCACACTCAGAGTAGTTCTCAATGGTTCTGCCGCTACTCACAGTGGCATCTTCCTGAATTCTTGTCTCTATGCTGGGAAAACTTAGTTGCTAAATTTATTTACTCTTATTATGAAATGGTGTGAATACAAAGTTGTATTTTCTGTGGATGTGGAGAACATGTTTCAACAGATTCTCCTGCAACAATCAAATAAAAAGTTTGAAGCCATTCTCTGGCGTGAAAACTTAAGTGAACCTGTTAAATTATACCTTCTTACAACGGTTACATATCGTCTCATTTTCTCTCCCTTCTTAACCTCTCGAGTACTTAAAGAATAAGCGCTATTATACTATCTAGAGTATCTTTTAGGAGCTCAAATACTTCAGGAAAAAGTTTATATGGATAACTTCTTATCAGGCGCTTATTCAATACAAGAAGCAGTAAACAAAATAGACGAGTTGATAAAAATAACAAGCTTAGGTTGTTTTAAGTTAAGAAAATAGAGCAGGAATTCAGTCCAAATTCTCGAAAACATATCCCCCGAACTTTGCTCTACTACTGACTTAGATTTATCAGAATTCAGCGAATATACTTTAGGGTTAGGTATTTAATGGAAGCCCTGTTTAGATAAATTTTACTTTGAAACGGACAATACTAAGAGCAATGTAGTTTGGACTAAACGCTCTCTTTAAGCCCAAATTGCCCGATTTTTAGTCCACTAGGTTGGAGTTCCCCTGCAATTATTAAGCAAAAAATACTGATGCAGGAACTTTGGTTACTACGGACTTCTTGGGACGATGAGTTGCCTCCTAAGTTTTGCAAATAATAGCGCGATTAGATAAGTGAAGCGTCATCTTTTAGCTAAATCAAGATATACACACATATAGTGACACCAAACAGTGTTCTTGGGACATTTGAAATTATTTAACTGCTCTAATAGTTCGTCATCATCATCAAATGACTTTGCACGGCAGTGTGCAAGCTACGCTTTTCTCTATTCGTCAAATGTACTGGATAGTGAAGGGTCGTCAAGTCGTCAAAGCCATCTTTTACAAATGCATTAAATGCAAAAAGTATGCCAGTCCAGTACAGAAGCAGCTCATGAGCGACTTGCCAGATTCCCAGGTAGTTGCCGCCTCTGCTTTTTCTAAAGCAGGCATCGATTATGCTGGTTCTTTCCCCATTCAGTTGGCTAAAGTTCGAAGCCACGAGACTAAAAAAGGGGTACATAGTGGTACTTGTGTGCATGTTAAGTAAGGCAGTTCACCTCTAAATAGTAGAAGACTATTCTTTTTAGGCTTTTCTCGCAACTTTTCATCGTTTTTCAAGTCGTCGCGGCCAATGTACTGACCTCTTTAGCGATCAAGGCACTAATTTCGTAGGTGTTGCTTCCAAACTTAGAGAAGCTCTAGTTCAACTGCTATTATCATACAAACTAATAAATTAATTCTGAAATTTAGGTACCAACTGGCACTTTAACTCGCCTTCCACTCTCCATTTTAGAGGGTTGTGGGAAACTGCGTTGAAATCGACTAAGTATAACATCAAAAGAGTCATTAGCAATCAGATTCTGACATTCATAGAGTTCTCTATTTTTTTTTGTCGTATCAAGGGATGTCTAAATTCTAGACCTTTGTTAGCTCTCTCAGATGATCTTTAGGATTCTGTCCCCTTGACTTCTGCTCACTTTATAAACGCAAAACCCGCTTATTTAATTCCTAAGCCTCCTGTTGATCAGAAGGAGCTCACTTCACTTGGGCACTGAGAGCTGATCTCTTTCGTTCTACAAAGCTTTTTAAAATGCTGGGCTTCCAAATATTTTGGTTCTTTACAAGCCTGCTAGATGTAGTATACAAAGAAAAGGTCGATCTGTATAAATGATTTAGTTTTAATCAAAAAAGAGAATTGTCCTCCTGGTAATTGGCCTTTAGCTTGAGTAGTTAAGATTCTTAAGGGTTAATTTATAGGGTCTGATAATCTTGTTAGGGTAGCAAAGTTACGTACTGCTAATGATGGTTTTACCGGGCCAGTAGTAAAATTAGTACTTTTGATTCCCTAGGAAAAAGTTAGCGAATGTTTTTTTTTTTGTATATACAAGAAAATGGGTAGAAGGAATCAGTATCTTTCTCCTAGTTTGTTAGTTTACTTCAAAACCTCGTTCCTGATTAAATACAATTTATTTAAATTATCTATGATCTTTACTTATTTTTGTTTATAACATTGTAAAAGGGCAGTGGTTCTTATTCTACTATCATTATAAAACAATTAGTATTGTAGACACTACTACTTAAAATTAGAAGAATTATCATTACCAATTTTGTTTAAAAAACAAAATGTTATTTGGTACGTGTCACTGGCTTTGACGCACCAACCTCGGATATATATAATATTACATAGGAATAAGCGCCATCTATGTAGTAAAGTATGGTGAGCACGCGCACCTACTAACAACATATAAGCCAGGAGCTCGCTAGCCAATACGTTTCCGTTTTTCAGGCTCGTAAAACGTTGTTCGTTGCTCCTCTTTGCTCGTGCCACTCGAAGTGTTAATTTTAAAGACAATTTAATCTAATCAAGCTAATGGTTCACATAACTGTTTAATTTGTGTACATAAATATAAGTTTGTAATTAAAGTTGATTTAAAGTTATATAAGCAGAGCTTGTAATTCATTCTAAAGTGTTTGTCCCGGTTCTTGCTGTGTCCAATTGCGACTTCCACTTCTCGTTTTCTTCCCTTCGGTCCTGGCAAGCTTCTTCACAAGCTCATCAATTTAATAGAAAATCACATTTCAAAACAAATGTATCGAATGAAGTGATAGGTATTTTTATGATAGTTATGGATCCAAATTAGCTTGAAACTCAGCCTTAAACTTATTACTTAATACTAAAGAGAAGTTTTAACCAATTAACTGTGTTAATCCTGTCATCCCTGGTCACCAAGGTGCCCATCTGCAGGTATATGAAACTCAGCTGGAAATTTTACTAAACAAGTGCATCGTCTCCTCATCTTTAACCGATCTTAGCTGCTTCGTTAGCCTGTCTATTCCACCGATATTTCAGCAGAGCTGCCTGTCTGTTCCACCGATCTCTGCTACTTGGCACTTTAATTAATCATCTACAAGAGCACAGATTAAGCGTCCTGGGTGACTTGTTGATTGCCGCTTTGGTTAGTCAGTCTCGTGCCTGTCTGTTTCGCTGATCGCTGCTGCAGAGCTGTAGGTCTATTTTGCTGGTTACTGCAGCAGATCTACTTGTCTATGACATTTTATATAATAAAGTAGCTGCCCCCCGAGTAATTGTGTTTTGGGATTTTTGGGTTATGGGGACTTGGGTTTCATGTGTTATGGGATTAAAAAACTCGGCCTATTGGGTTATTGTGTTGAGAATCTTAAGTTAAGGGTCATCGCGTTATTAAGTTTAAGTCTTGAACTTAAGTGGAGTTGGGCGTATAGCGAGCAAATTAAGATTTTAATTTGTCACTATGAAATGCACATGCTTGGGACCCGGATGCATACTGCGCATTCTCAGGTCACTTGAGATTTTTGGGTCGGTTGAGACTATCCCCATCTGTGAAGGCGTGTCATCTGCTGTATTGTGTCTTTATGTGTCCACAATCATTTAATCCTTTACTTTCTGCCTACTTTACGTAAAACGTTGTTTTAAATTCAAGTGTTCATCAAAAATTTTTTAAAACAGAATGATCAGTAAAAATCGAGCGTTGTTAGGATTTAAGGTTAAATAAAAGAAAAATTTGTGAAAAAAAGTATAATGAAGCTCAGGAAAAATGAATGGCAGCTTTAGGTAGAACGGAAGCAAAGGGATCAGCAGTATCAGCACTTGGAAGGGTATAAAGAAGTCTTAGCTATAACAGTACAGATATTACAGCAACACATGTATATCACTAAAACCTTTTTATTTTTGTCGGATGATGGTAAAAGCTCGTAGAAAAATTTTGTAACAAACAACAAAGGAGAACCATTAACGCAAATATTCTTTTAAATCAATCATGTTGTTAAAATTGTTGACACACACTTGTATGGTGCCAGTATTGCGAGCTATCTTTGACGTTAAAAAATGCGTTTTAGAAAAATAATGTAATTTGGTAAGTCTTTTTACTGTGATTTGTACTTAATGCTAAGAAGAAACAAAAATACTCACAGATTTAATAAACAGTAAAAGTTATACTTGTCAAGTCAACTCTCAATTAGCTTTTGGTAACAATTGCACATATTTATTTTCAAAAATAATGACATGTATAAGAGCTCACAGTTAATATTTGACATTTATTTATAGGTATAATTTATGAAGATGGAGGGGGGGTAATGAAAAGAAACGCACCTTTAACTTCTCTAGAGATACCAGCTGTACAGGCTTCTACAATAGAAAGGCACGAAATGACAGTTGGTGCACCGTTAGAAGCTGTAGCTAGAAAATTCTTTTATGAAAGTTTTTGCCTCAAAAAACATCTAACGATACAGATGTTACAAGATAAATTTCAGCAGATCTATATCACCGTTTGAAAATACGTAGTTAACTACATTTGGTTACAAAAATGTCCATGATATTTGTTATATTTTTTTTTTATTTAAAACAATTTTAAGTATTTTTTCTTATTTTACATGTTTATCATTTTTAAAAACTATTTTTTAATAAGTTATTAACTTGAATGTTTGATTCCTATCGTTACTAGGGATAAATTTTTTACAATTAATAAAGATTTAACATAATATGCAGTCTTAAATAAGTATACAGTTTTATTATAAATTTATTCACAACATTTAACACATTTTTATTGAGATACATACTTTACTATATAATTCATAATATTTTTCAATGTTAATGACTCTGGAATAGGAGAAAAAGCGTATTGTAGCGATGATATTGTAAGAACTTAGAGTTCTTTGCTCTACCTTTAAATCATCATCCGACAGTGGATGGCAAAAACACGGTGCTGGGCATGCATACAACAGTTTATCTGGTTAGTTGTTGTACCTTTGAATATGAAATATTTGAGTAATATTCAGAAATTCCAACATAATTTTTGAATAATAAATCGCTTAAGAAACTACCTAATAAAAAATTTATAAGTCACGGCACTTTAAGGGCTATCATTCTGGTAAAGTTTTAGCTCATCATGTCAGATACAAAGAATGTCGCTCACGTAACCTTGAATACAGTAAATATGATCACGATTGTAGGAGAAATTCTGAGGGTTCTGCTAAAGCTATAGAGCTAGATATAAAAGTAAGGCTTCTAACTAAAAATTCAATTCTAATTAAAGAGAATGTAGCTACTAATGCTTTGATTGAGAAGGATGATAGTGGCACAATAGTTACTGATAAGGATGTTCACATTATAATATTTTTAAGTGGTCAGACTTTGAACATTGCGTTGAAAACGTACTCAAGCATCTCTTCAGTATTGTTATCAAAAAATTTAAGAGACTACTTTCCAAAAAATTTTTAATAGCTGTAGAATCGAATCTTATCCTATTACTCGAGTTGCACTGGCAATCAAGGCTATAGTTTCTCATGCATTTTATGACTAGTCATTATGTAACATTATTGAATACAAGGAAATTAATAGTAAGGACTATAAGCATTATTAATCATTCGAATAAAAGGCCACTAGACGATGTTAAAAAAAAAAAAAAAAAAGAAAAAATTTAAGTGTGACTCATCCCAAAGCAATGAGTCAATAAATAGTATTATCGCTAGTAAGACTCGCAAATCAAAGCACTACAGTAGTTCTGAATTCTTAAATTTTTTAGTAAGAGCTGCTGTATGTCAAAAACCCATTAGGTGTGCTAATGGATTTAACGTTTTTGAAAAATTAGATACCGTCGACTTGAATAGCTTTGCCAACAACACTGACAGTACTTCTCAGATGGTTCCTCCCTTACTCTCTCCCTCAGCCGTTGCGCGCGGCAGTTGCATGGGCTCGTGGCGAGACGCGCAGTTTAGCTGAGTCAGTTATGGAAGCACCTACGCGCCACCTAGCCAGATAGCCTGGTAAAAATTCTATTTCATGGTTGGTATAGGCCGTGATGATTTAACACTCGAAAATCCGAGTGTCAGGCAGTATGAGCATCGGTATCGATGTCTGTACGATGAATACATACGTACATATAAAAGGTGATAATGATAAATCGTATGTGTACACACATGCGAAGGTTATGTTAAAATATTTATACAGTTTACAGTCTTACACACACACAGATGTGAACGTAAAACACACAAGAATATACATGCACATACCCATATGTGTATGTTAATTAATTATATCTACATTAATAGTGTACACAAACATGCTTACATATTAATTTAGATATAAGTAGTTAACATATATATAGGTATATGCTGTTTAATGTGTATATGTATACACACACACACACACACACACACACATATATATATACATCGTTGGCCTCGCTCGCATTGCTATCATTACCATTATTTTAAAAATATGTATAAGATCATGTAGGCCTCGCAAAGTTAAGATTATTATTACACAATAATTTACAACTCTTTCATGTATGCTATTATTAATTTTTAATTATATACTTTTTTCTGTTGAGTAACAATACAGATACGCAAAATTGCTACTCAAGGAAGCTTCCCTCAGTAGCTCAATCTCATAGACAGTGTTAATTCAGTCAACACGTATGCTTGATATATGCTTGCGCCAACACTTGGAAGAGCGATTTTTTCAAACTTATGGGAGAGCCACTCTCTCACATTTTGAGAGACTCAGTCTTCTAAAAGTAGAAGAACACGCATACCAAATGCATAAGAGAGCCGCTCTACCACAATTGGCGCTACTGCTCCCCCAACTTTTTCTCAGTGTACACACATACGGACACGTTTCCTCTCCCTCTCTCGCGCTCACTCTTCTTTTTCTAAAACGTAAATTTTCTAGTTTAAATTGTTAATAAATATCTTGTAAGACACAAGGTATCTTTTAACAATCGCTCGTACAGGTGAACTTTGGGAGCTAAATTTACCACTAAAGAAGATTGACTAGTTAAGAAAAAAACACTTCTGTCTGTCTTTTTTAATTTTCTTTAACACAACTACATTTCATCAAAATTGGTAAGTCACACGTACAATACGTTTTTTGTAANATTTACGTATTCAATTTATTTTGTTTTTTTTTTTTTAGGTCATGAGACATAAAAAATTATAAAAGAATAAAATAAAGTAAAAATGGCAGAATAAAAAATAGCATTGACTGTAAAAAACAAATTAAAAGGACTTTATTTCAAACAAGTTATCGGGTCATGCTTCGTCTCATCACATAGAAGAGATAAGTTACAACGGTTTGGTATGCCTGATGGATGTATTGGAGCTTATTCCAGAAGAAAAATCCATAGATGTTTTACAAGTAAATTAAGGTACATGTAAGATTATTATTTGTGATTTGAAAACCTTCTGATTTTTAATGTCCGATGAAATATTACAAGTAATAAACAGTTATGTGTATTGCAATATTTATTACTAAAATCATTTTAAATATTATATTATTTAATGAAGATCTTCAGGATTGCAGATAAAAGCTTATGCAATACTGGTATGATTCTTTCTGGAAAAATTTCAAAGAAGGTTTCTGATGTGAATTGACTGGAAATAATATAAAGGAATCTGCACCTACATGAATAAAAGGTACTGCTATATTTTTTTAGGCGCTGTTCAAAAACGAATACCTTACTTAAAATATTTTCAGTGATCAATAATATTTTTTGCACACAATAGAAATACGTAAAAACAAATTTATTATGAACGTTAATTACTTTGATAGTAACTAACTAATCTATAAAAAAAAATTAAATATCTTTTTAGGTTTGATCATCCAAGATAGCAGGAACTAATTGCTGACGTTTGAATTCCAGAATCTTTTAGAACAGTTGTACTTGGGTATTCTGATTCTCTGCCCATTCTTTGCAAGTTTCTTCAGAAAGAAAAAAAATAAGTTCAAGTACTCTATATCAGCTTCAGCAGAAATTTATCTTCCAAACAATAATAGCGCTTCACTACACAATGCATTAAATAACATTAAGGTTCTAAAAAATTTGTTGGGGAAGGCTAAAGTAAAGTTTTTGACGAAATCATACACAAAGCAAAAACGATAATTATTTTGCCGTACCAGAAGGAAATAGCAAGAAAACTTCTTACTAACTGTAAAAATACGTGGAATACGTATACTGGTGTGGCATAACAACAAATGATCTAAAAAATGATTTACACTGGGATTACACATGACGTGATGCAAAAAGTGGACATGAGGAGTTGCGTACACTCGTATTAGAAAATATCTATGGATATGCACAAGTTACAACAAATAAGAATAGTATCGAAAAAATACTATATAAGTTTACGTCGACTACTTAAGACTGTGATAGATCATATATATGTTTAAAAAAACAGTTCGTTATTGTTTTAATTATTTGTGAAAAATTATTGAAAATCACATGTTTTTTAGACAATTGATAACTAGAAGATTTTTATTCAAACAGTGGATAACATCACAGACTTATTTTATAACTTATTTTGTAGTGGTATTTTTTATTGGTATTATTTTCATGAAAAAGTATAATTCAAATTGATTTATAAATGTTGAGATTTTTAATTTTGCGTGATGTTACAGACAAGCGCGCTCATTGTAGTGTTACGTACATAACCTGATTTAACTAATTCTTACACTTTTTTTAATACTACTTCTTATTTTGTTCGTGAAGGTGCGTAAATCAAAATTTTATAACAAACTTAGTTATTTTAACTATAATTTAGTAGTTTTGTCCACATCTGTTCACTAAAAAAACAGATACACCGCAACTTCTGGTGAAAAAATCCCAGTCCCTTATAAGAGTTCACGTTGAATGTGTAATTTTTAACAATTTTCTTCCCTTTTCTTTTTCTCGTAAACACAGTTTGAAATTGTTAAGAGGTGTTTATCTTGCAATTATTAACATTTTCTTAAAATTTCATTCCATTGTGATCACAAACACTTTATGGTTGAACCACCTAAATAACGGTATTCAAGTATATGTATGCCACGTCCCAAATCGAATTATTCGCTCGAGGATAATGCTGACTTTAAGATAAGTTACGCTGGGGTAGCACACACGATTGTTGTGATTCATTTAACTGTGCGTGGGCACAACAATAATTCAAGTGCTTCTTGGTAGAAAGAGTAAATACGCAATTCTTGTAATGAATACGATTGCACATGACGCACGATCTCCCGTCTTTTATTGTTATATGCGAGCATCCAGCACAATTCTTCGAATTGCGACTATGAACAAACTGACTAATCATTACATGACTGCACAAAAGACCAATGCTCAAACCTATAATACAGGAGTATGGTAGAATCTTTAAGAATGCCATGCAAACGTTCTTCAAACAGACTTTCCATGCTCTAAAAAGTATTAAATAATTCATACATACAGTTTGCAGGACTATTAACAACACAATATTTTCATGCAAAGACGCCACATTAACCGTGAGCTAGGGTCATAGCACAGATATGCCACTGTTGAGAAAAGAACAGTATACTAGTTGGTATAGGCAACAACAAGTGATACACAGTCATTAAGCAGCAAGCAGCAAGCAGTGATAAGCAGTCACGAAGCAAACGAACCTAATAGATGGTAAAGCTATGGATAGGACTGAAAATCTCTGACAAAGCCACTAGAGTAGGCCTCCAGATGTTGCTCCCTCCAGACAACAATGAACACCCATGCAAGGAAATGACATTTATAAGAGATAGTGATGCTTCAGAAGCCCACCAATAAAACTGTCACCCAGCTGATGCAAAACTAGGCTAAAGTCTAATGACACCAGTACTCACTGCAGCAACAACGACAATCGGTAAGTGTATTCTATATGTGTAGGCACTGGTAGATTGAGGCCACAGACTCAGAAAATTTTAATTTTTACTCATCCTGAAGTACCAGGAGGCTACAGATGTCCAAACACTTGGCAGAAGCTTGGCAAGACCTCATAAGAAGGTGTATACCTGGTGAAGAAACTCCAACGAGGTATTGCGTAAAATTTCAGGCAAGAAAAAAGATAGGAGAGCAAAAAAACACGTAAACAGCTACCCACTTTCGAACAGAAACAAAGAGAAAGAAAGAAAACTTGTGCACGTGGTTTTCCCGACACCAGCATCTGGAAACTGCGTACAACAGCAAAAACTGCTGTCGTATTCGTTTTCCTTTACTACTACGGACAACATCACAAAATTCCTTCTCTTTATCCACCGCAACCCCAGGAGGTGATCCTAAACTGGCATAGCCTGTTCACTTAATCTAAAGTAATTGTAAAAAGTAAGGGTGGAGAGTGTTTATATATATTTTTCCACAACAGTTTTCAGTGCAGCACAAGTTTGGGTATACAACAGCAGAATAGACAAGGTGTGGTGTTGTCCGTTTTATAGTGGCAAGGTCATTACCTTTACACACGGTACTACTGGGAAAACTAATACATTTTTTATTATTAATTTTCGCAATGACTTTCCACTCGCTCTCGCTATTTCGTTGACACGTGTATAATCAATATAATTGTAAAAAAAATTCAAAGAATTATTTGTATGACAAGTAACATACAGAGGCCCCTCAATATACATGACACTAAATGCCTAAGCCTCCTTGAATTCAATCCATAGGGAGCTCATTATCACTAAGATTGCAAGAAATTTTATATTTTTCCGCTATTTTTTGCATAAAGTCTTGTTAGCTGATTGTCTATTTCAATTGTCTAGATCAATAACAGCCAATTCATTTTCATGTGACCTAATAACTTTGGAATGTCGTGTAATATTTTAATTCGGAAGTATTCAAACTGTTAGTTTTATTTTGATGTTTTTTTTTTATCCTATTTTGATTTAACGCAAAGGCATGATTTTTATTCTATGAGCTCAAGAAAAGACATGTTTTAATAAAAAAAGCAATCATTATCTTATTACGTCTTACAACTACTGCTGCTTATACATTTTTAGCATTATAGTTTGCGTAATAATATACTGAACTACTTGCACTATAATCAATAACATCTAAATCACTAAGATCTGGCAGTACAGGGCCAATGCCAAGTGAAATATAACGTGTTTTCTTTATTTTAAGGAAGTAAATAAGATACATTAAAACTTTTCTTACAACTTGCTTTTTTAATTGCTTATTGAGCCCCCCTTCGAACAGAATTTACAATTTTGTTGGCACATTCACTCTGAATCGTACTCTTTTAAGCACTGTAAGTTATATTTTCCCATCATGGTACTTCAAACTGTTTCTTTTTAATAATCAGCTTCATTAAAAAACGAATAGATACTTAGATGTCGATGTGCAACTTGTGTATACAAGTAAGTCACTGGTCATTAGTGATTCTACATAGCATATTTTAACAAATAACTATAACTTTTTAGAGCGCGTGGTGGTTCAGTCGGCTAGGTCGTGAATCAGCACATGGGAGACCATGGTTCGATTCCCGGCCATAGTGCGACTTTTTCGGGCGAGTACCTCTGTGATTTTCACATGTGCTTTTTTACCACACAATGCTCCTTGAAGAGAGTTTTAAGCGACCCTCTCGCAGCACAATTGCCTAATTTCCTCCTACCCCCTCCCAGTAATGGGAGGCCTCCCCATCCCACTTCTCTTTCTTCTTCCAAGTGCTGAGTGCCCTCAGTAGCGCCCTTTATAGGAGCCGGACGTAAAGCACTATAATATAAAAAAAAAAAAACTACAAATTTTTAAGAGCTTGATTGTATACGGTGTAAAAACTATAAAACAATTTTATTTATACATTCAACAATTAATTTTTTTGCAAGTCATTGTACTATCAACGAATAATTTGTTAGCAAAAAACTTAAGCTTTTTTTTAAAAACATAAAACAAGTTTAATAAGTAGAATAAAAATAAGGCGTCATGGATTTTTACCTAATAGGATTACAACCAATTTTTTTAACAGGGGAAACAAGTTGTTTTCGAATTTTTTTTGCCATAAAAAATTAGGAATGCACGTAAAAAATCTTGAAACGTTACAGAAATAATAATTAAAAAATAAATTAACAAGTGTTTCAATTTTCAAAATGAAGAAAAGGTTAGTGAGGTAGTTGATAATCCGGACGACTTATAGAAGAAATTCTTTGGTGTATTTCTACTATTTTTATATACTCTACGATACATTAAACCCCAACGAAATCCGCAAAATATAGTAAATAATATTTACTATTAGTCTTGAGGGTTGTTAATAACCTTCAAAAGCTTTTCTTTATTTAAAAAACTTGTATACTTGTTGATGTATTTTTTCACTAACTATATTCCCTACAATTATGGGTGTTTGACATGTATTACTGTTTTTTGTATCAAAAAAATGTTTTAATTTACTGTCTCTAACTCTGAAAAAACCCGTTGGAAGTGTCACCGGTGACTCTCGAAAGATATGGAAACGTATTCGAAGCACGACGGATATTTTTTGCATAATTATTAGCTTATATTTTGATCATGAAGAAAGTGCTGTATCAATATTAGTGGAACTGGCTTGAAAGATAATCGTTAACCATTATATCGCTGCTGTAGCTGTTATTTTACTTGATAAATTATCACCATTGTTGTCACCCATGCTAAACAAAATTTGATATATGTAGCAAATGTAACAAGCACGTGCAGAAATTGAGAGGTTATACTTATTCACCTTGGTAGCATCAGCCCTAGCACCAATATTGGCTGGGAAGGTAAACATAGGTGCCGGAATAAAATGTTAACAAATATGAGGTAGACATAGTAAGATAATGTTCATCAATTGAATTTAATGATGTAATAAAATGAATCGTAAAAAATATCTCACCGTATGAAAAAGGCGAGTGTGTAGACAACAGCATACTCATGTGTGGTATCGTAAAGCAGATTTTAAATACTACTGAATACTTCGCTCTGTACTCGCAATCCTCAGCCTTAACCATAGTATGCAACACAAAGTTAGAGTAGTGATTGTAAGAAATAAAAAGTCATGTAATATAAAGTGTCACTGCTCTTGCGCAGCAAGTACCCTTGGAAAGTGCAACCATTTACTATTTTTGAAGGTTGATTTGTTTTAATACAATGACCTTTCTCATTCCTGTTATTTAGCCTTAAAACTCCATCAGTTGATATTGGAGAAACATTTTGCACTAATATCAACCATAGTAAAGACAGTAAAAAAGTACAGTCAGTAAAAGTAAAATGTGTGAATTGGTGCCCATTCCTTGATTCTTCCACCTTCAAAAGCAAGTTAAAGATGTAGAGAACTCAAAGCCTAACCAAAAACTAGATTTTTAAACTGTACATTGATTAATAGCGCATGTATATGTAATACAACTATCAGAAAGAAAATAATCAACAGCCCGTTATTTTCCTTTTGAAGCTCAAATTCATACATCTTATAAGCTCTACTTTTCTGTTGTCTCTACTGTTATTTGACATCAGTACAAGATGTTTGTTTAACATCAATTAATAAGTCACTAGGTCCAAACAACAATTATGAGTGAGTTGATAGCGTTAAAACATTTATACTAAAAATAACTACAAATAATGCATTGTCTTAACAGTGTTAAGTAAAATACTACCACAAAACAACGCTTGCACTTTCCAAGAGTACCTGCAACGCAAGAGCAGCGACACTTCGTATCACACGACTTTTTATTCCATACTATCACTACTTTCACTTTGTGTGACATACTGTGGTTGAGGCTGAGGACTGCAAGTACAGAGTGGAGAATTCAGTTGAATATCAACTCTGCTGCATGATACCACACATAAGTATAGGCTTTGCTTTGTACATGCACTCGCCTTCTTCATACGGTTGGACATTTATTTCGATTCATTCTATTACATCATTTAATCAAATGAAAAACAATATATTACTAAGTCTACTTTATACTTGTTTTTGTTTTATCCTGGTACCTATATTTACGGTTCCAGCTGATGGTGGCGCTGATGCTATCAAGGCGAATAAAAAGCACTATGTACAGTTATACTTGAACCTACAGGATAAGTGTCGACATTGTCGACTGTCGACTGCTGCTCTACACTACATACGCGCACATTTACTCACTGAGAAAAAGTTGGGAGAGCGGTTTTCCCAACATATACCAAACATGGAGAGACTAGCTCTCCCGCTTGTTGGAAGACTCATTCTCCTAAGTTAAGAGAGCAGCTCTCTTAAAATAGGACAACAGATGTGCCAAGTCGCCGAGAGAGACATTGTTTCAATACTCGAGATATTTATTATCTCAGCATCAAGGGAGCAGATATTTTAATAAAACCTGAAACGCGAGAATTGTTTCGAGATCAATTCTGAGATCTTTTTTTTAAAACCAGTTTTCTAGTAAGTTATACATGAATTTGTTGCACTAAGATAAAGGGTATCAAATTTTATGAGACGGCCATCGATTTTAATCTCCTTTGATCACCAGATGCATAAAAGGTAAATGTGAAATTGTGACTCTGTATAAATAGTTATTTTAAACGATTTTTTGTTTTTTAATTGAGAACTTTAAAAATGTAATCCAGCACTGTTTTTATAGTAATCTTGGAGTAAGCTTTATACATTTACAATTATAAAGTAATTTATTTACAACAGTCGTTTTTAAAAATATTTATAAGATCATGTAGGCCTCGCAAAGTTAAGATTATTATTACACAATAATTTACAACTCTTTCATGTATGCTATTATTAATTTTTAATTATATACTTTTTTCTGTTGAGTAACAATACAGATACGCAAAATTGCTACTCAAGGAAGCTTCCCTCAGTAGCTCAATCTCATAGACAGTGTTAATTCAGTCAACACGTATGCTTGATATATGCTTGCGCCAACACTTGGAAGAGCGATTTTTTCAAACTTATGGGAGAGCCACTCTCTCACATTTTGAGAGACTCAGTCTTCTAAAAGTAGAAGAACACGCATACCAAATGCATAAGAGAGCCGCTCTACCACAATTGGCGCTACTGCTCCCCCAACTTTTTCTCAGTGTACACACATACGGACACGTTTCCTCTCCCTCTCTCGCGCTCACTCTTCTTTTTCTAAAACGTAAATTTTCTAGTTTAAATTGTTAATAAATATCTTGTAAGACACAAGGTATCTTTTAACAATCGCTCGTACAGGTGAACTTTGGGAGCTAAATTTACCACTAAAGAAGATTGACTAGTTAAGAAAAAAACACTTCTGTCTGTCTTTTTTAATTTTCTTTAACACAACTACATTTCATCAAAATTGGTAAGTCACACGTACAATACGTTTTTTGTAAGATTTCTCCAGCAATATCACATATTTAAGCTTACTTAACTAAAATAATAAAATACATTAAATAGGTTTTACCAGTTTTTTATAAAATCATAACTTTTTTAATTTAATTAAATGACTTTAAGCGAAATTTTAAGTAATAAATCTTAAACAATTAGTTAAAAAAATTAATGTGAGTAAGCTGCGATATTTCTTTTATAGTAAGTTTACACTGTATCAAGGGCCGCAAAATCTGGCTCTAATAGTATCTGGAGGCAGATATCTATGGCATCTATTTTGTTTTAATCAATCAAGTATGTTCTACCTTTTAAGTACAAGAATAACTTCTTTTTTTAACAGAGCATGTGTTGACAGAACAACGACAAGCAGAAAAACTAATTGTTATAGTTATAAAAAGGGTAGTCGAGCATTTTGAACACTACTCGCAATCGAGCTTTTAAAAAGTCGTAATTATTTACTGGAAGATTATACACAGAAGCGTTCATTACTTTACTAACTGAACTTATTTTGCTTGTCAATTTATGTATTACAAATTACATACATATATTTGACGACTGAAAGGGCCAAGAATCATTGGCAAAATGTTACAGATTAACCTAGTACAAATGCTGCACCATACTAAGACGTACCCTTGTTATATAATAAATTGATTGGTGAGTAGCAAGACAAAGTGAGAGATTTTCATTGTAAGAACTAAATTTTTTAAGCACAATATTACAACAATAACATGCTTTTAAGTATTCTCTAAGAAATAATTCCTAAGGAGTAAGTTCTTGACACAAAGTCTCAAGTAGAACATGACAATTGTATAAAGGCTGTAATAGTAAATGCTTAGGGTGGTTCGCCAGTGGGCTTGTTCTTAGTAGTAGCAACTCGATATACATACCTATATCAAGATCTGATGTTCTCGTTGTACGCATGTGCAATGAGTTCATATAGGTTCAAAAAAGGTTGTTTAAAAAATAATCAATTAATTAGTTAAATATTTTAGTAAAATCCAGGCTAAGCCTAAGCTTTTTAAGTATTAAAGGAAAGCTCGTGATCTTAGGTATAAATCTGTCATTTCTATTATAAATTCGTAAGCGTTCTTATAGTTATATTTATCGGGCTTAGTAAAAACTGAAAACCATTTGTATGTTTACTGACCCGTAAGTATAAAAATTCTCAACGCTAAGCAGGTCTGAAATTTTAAGCGTAGGTATATTGGAACGTCAATAACAATCTCTCCAAATGTCACTCAATTTATAAGACATGCACATTGACTGGTAGACCACCTGAACACAAATTTGCTTTGACATTTACCAAAATAAGTATGACAAATTAATGATGGCACAGAAAAATATTGATAAGAAAAAAGAAATAGTAATAATATGTATGCGTTTTTCACAAAAATCATAAATTAATTTTATTGTGCTTCTTCAAACATTATTTTAAATAATAAAATGATTGACACTATATATTAAGGTCTTAACTTTTTCTCAATGCTACAAGATGTTCATGGTTATATTTTCTTATATCTCTTAATTCTTATTGACTTTTGTCATCTAAGAGAAGGCCTGATTCATCACTCATCATTGCAGCCTTTCTCCAAAGTTAAAGCTACTTGTTGTCCGGACCACAAATCATTTAAAAAAAATATTCATACAGTTGACATGGTATCTGATTAAACTTAATATACAATCTCTTAAGATTTAATGTTTTGTCTGTTTTTTTCTCGAAGTATTAAACCTTTTGAAACTTCTACATAAAATCATATTTAATTTTGCAGTCAATTAAGTATCAAATTTGTTTATCCATGTTTAACTTGCTATTACATTAGTAAATTATGAGAGGACTGTGATATTCAACTTCAGATATTTTTCCAGACAGTTTGCCTTTATACTTTTAATTAAAAATCAAAAAGTCTTACTAGGTGTTGGATAAACAGTTATTACCTTTTCTCAGGTACTCAAATTAATAAAGGTTTATTTTAAATCGTTAGGCATTATAGTTCATATACCATTATATAATTTGCATAAAACTTTCATTTGAACTCTTTTTATACAGGGCAATAAAGCGTTAGCTTATGCTTTAATTCTCATTTTTAAAAATTGTTAAGTGATTCACACTTTTCAATGTCTTAAACTTCTTGTATTAGCATGAGTTTCTTTCGGTAAGTTCCACATTAATAAGGATATCCTTTAAAATCCTTTTTTTTTTTTTTTTTTTTTTTTTTTTTTTTTTTTTTTTTTAATTTAATACAATAATTAAGCTTTTCATCGAAACAAGTGTTAAAATGACTAGTTTTTCAGCATTGTTCATTGACTTGATTACATCAAACTTTTGGTAAAATCTGAAGCAAATCTGAATGGAGTGAAAAACTACGAGAATTAGTTACATTTCATTGGTATTGAATAAAAGGTATAACAGTCTTTAGTTATGAGACTGAAGAGTCCTAGATATTCCAAATTTCTAAAACCCCAAGAAGTTAGAGAGAATACTCATCTTCGGCACTTATTGAAATGTATACATTCAAAAAGCGTATTGTTATAATACAAAATCAAACTTATTCATTTCCGTAATTATTTTTGCTAGTTGCATTAAATATACTTGTGGCAAATCAATTTCTGCTCATTTTATTTTTAAAGCACATTATCTACTCTTATTGAAAAATACTCTTGATGAAAATGAAGTGCAGTATAGTAAGTTTTTGGTGTAGAATTACAGTATAAAACAAAAGGTAATGAAAAACTTTTATGTATCGTAAAAGTTTCTTAAGTGGAATTTTTTATAAAACGATGCATGTATGTACATAAACATGTATTTCGAATGTCTCTATGAATTTCGATCTGATTACTGCTAAACTTTTATAGCAGCTTTGTTTTTATACTGTTTCCATTAGAATTCAAAATTTTGCTATAAAATTGCACAAGCATGATGGTTAGCATACAGAACTTCTGCAACTTTGTTGTATCAGTAGTTTGAACTTTCACAATCTTTCTGTACTCAGTTCTATACAATTGAATAATACTTTTTGTAGTTATTGTGTGCCACGTGGAAACTTATTGATGATTCATCAAATGTATAACCATATAGTAGGAGTACAAACAAAATGATTTCACGTATTTGTTAAGTGGACTTTGTCTTTTTTTCCCCACACACAATGACAAGAGGCAACTTTACACTATAAATGGCAGTGGCCCTGACACCTATCGCTCACAAAGATTTACTTACTTTCTTCGTTGTACTGTTACTTCATTGCTGCTTCACACCCAAGAACAACAATTACTTTACAGTTAATCAGTAGACATCTGGAAAATATATCGTAGATTATAAGAGTATGATAAACTTTACTATTTTCATCAAGTTATTTGTAAAATTTATTTAAACAAATATGTTTTGAAAACGTTATTATTAAAGGAATGAATTTTTTTGTTATTCATTATCTGTAAACAGATCAGGAGATTTAAGTCTCAAGTGGTTTAAAGTCTCATAGTATTAAGTAAAAAGTATTAATCAATTTATTTTAGTTATTTAATTGATTTATTCCAGATAAAAGATGAAAGTCCATTCCTTGAACGTAAAAAACTTATTAGTACATATTATAAAACAATTTATAGATCAGATAGCGTACAGAGCCATTATGAAATACTGATGGCAAAATATTAATAGATGCATTAAACAAATTTAACGGCAACGAAATTTTTGAAGAAGAAATTTTGGATTTTCAAGAAAAATATAAAGACGTAGAGCTAGGATAACTGAAGATGAAGATGCACATTATTTTCTTAGTTGTAATGAAGCACTGGAAAATCACGTGAGCAAAAATCTGTAGGACTCGAGAGGAGCGAAAAACAACTTTAATCCTAAACTGACAGAAAAAAATAAAAAAGTGTTTTACTTGTCACTCAACTACATTGTTGAGCCTAAACAATAAATAAAAGTGGCACTAATAAGCAAAAAGATTAAATTTATCATTATGCATTTAATATTTTGAAAGTCTCTCATACCAGTGGTCTCACTATTCGTGATTACCATACAAAGTGATAGTTATCACGAGCTTAGAAAAAAATATATGTTTTGAAGGCTCTGAATTGGAGACTTCTAACAAATTTTTATCATATTTTAAGCTAGCGCATGGAAGTATTAAAACGAGTAAATAGTTGTGTTAAAAAAACCAGGTGTGGGTCTCAGGACCCCTGGTAAAAGTTAAACTTCCAACTCAAATATTATTGAACTCGGTACAACAGAAACTAAGAAATCTAGATTACACCTAATTTCAATAGGTCTCAAAGAATTCGATTGCAAAATAGTAAAAATTTTATTGTTATTCCGTACTTGAGTACGCGTGTACTTAAAATACATATACTTATGTTGCATGTGATTCGCGCATTCTAAGTACGACCATATTTTCTATGAAATTAAATACTTATATATTGTTACGGGGTGCTACCGATGCGGAGTTACGGAGTGGAAATCACGACCTTGACCAGGCCTGTGTTGCCCGGATACCAGTGGTGACACTCCCTGTAGTATGTTTGTGCGGGTCTCGTTTGCCGAGAAACCGCAGAGGCCAAGTCCTTGGATGACGTCGCCTCTCGCGACGATCGTGAACACGACACAAGGAATAGTGGGATACACTTACGAATGAGCACTCACGAGTATTATATTAAAACAAAATATACATTCAAAAAATTGTGTAAAATATAAGAATTACTTGCAAGTATATGTGTAGGCGTGACAAAAAACAGTATAATAACACTTCAATGTGGCTCCTCATTAAATGATAACACTGAAGAATGCAATGATTTTCTGACAGATGATCCTTGAAGGTACAATATGTCTTCTCATAAAGTTGTTTACCCCGTTACCACTTTAGTTCTTACAAAAAGTAATTTGAAAATCGACTTTATTACTAACCCCCTTATGGAGGATAGTAAAATGTATGTCGTAAGTTGTATGGTATCCTAGCAAATGTACTGAAGTTCTTAATGAGTAACGGGGAAGCAGATAAAAGGAACTACAATATTTATAACAATACTTAGTTGTTTGGATATTAATATGTAATTTTTTAAGATATTTTATGACAATAGTCAATATCTGCAAGTCACAGGGAGTAGAACATCTGCTACATTAAAGAGAAAAGGCATCAGACAGGCGTAATAGCCGACTGAGAAACTCCTCAGCCAATAAAAAGCGGTGTTACAGCGTCTAGACTCTTCTTGTGGATCCATGGATGTACTTACTTTAGAGTAGTAAGTTGTGGTTGGTTCAAAAAAAGCTTACGTTCTTAACTTTTGTACTCAGATTGTAAAAATATAAGAGAATAATACACTATATAGTATGTATAAGGAAGAAATGTAGAAATAAGAATGTGACAAGACTTTATGGACGTAAATACTTAAAATTTTTTAAATATGTTTCATATAAGTATAATTATTAAAAAACATAATTTGTACCCACCACTTCCTCCAGAATTTATTTTAGTGTGTTCTTCTAGGCTTCCAGTCCAAGAACTTCTCGCCTATGACGAACTGACTATTACATGTCTCTCACTGTTTCCCTTGCGCGGTTCTATAAGAGTTGCACCATTGGAACGGTAACTTCTATTTTTAGCATAGTTTAATAAAAGGGAAGCTCCTCCTTTAATTTCATCTGTTATCACCAAGATAGTATTTATTTATTTTATATTTACTTCATCAAAGAATTTCTTTGCGTTCTCTTTCACTAACTTAAGCAGATGAAATATTTTGCAGCGCTGTTTTAAAGCCTTAAGTCTGTCATATTCTCAAAGTCTTCTTCAGTCCTGTTACTTGTAAAGCTCATATCACTGATAATATTTCAATTGCTCTTAAGACTAGCATGACAATCTCGCCATCCAATCCAAGTCGTACCTAAAGACAACAGAAGAAACTTCTTAAGTTCAGTTTAAGAGCCATTATAGGTCTCCCTTCCAAGAATCAGTAAGGCCTGCAACAACCACTAAGGCTTCAACTGAATTGGAGCTGTCAATAGATTTTCTGTATGAAACCACTGCCTGTGTTACATGTTTGGCAATTTCTTTATTTTTAGCTTTGATTTTAAGAATCATACCGCTAGATAGTTTCTGTTAGTCTTCCCCAAGTATTGAAATTGCCTCATGCTTGTTTCACCTGACGCGATGTCTGGTATAGAAAAACTAGAAAAACTTTCCACAATAGTTTCAGCTGTAGTTAGAGTAGTAGTTTTTTCTAGATGGAGGATCAATGCGTTTATGCAGGCAATAAAAGTGGTAGTGGGGGCTTCCATGCATTTATGAGGCATACATACGTCACATCATTGTTTGATGTATTACATGATGAACATCATGAGCTACTCTGTCGTCGCTGCTCCTGAAGTGACATATGGATCAGCTCGAATTAAGTTATTGGCCAAGGCTTTGCAAAGTACTTTAAAAATAAGCCACGCAACATTCCACCCAAGGACTTATAACCTAATTGTTCTCCACAACAACGTACGTCGCAACAGAAGTTTAAGTAGTATAAACTAGTGATCAGTTCCTAAGTAATTAGCTAAAACCCTTCAGGCAGATACAGAAACTGCCATGCCTGGTGTGGCAAGGGTGAGATCAACTATAAAGTCCCTGGTTTCTTTCTGACAAAACGTTACCTTGCTACAAGAATGTAACACGGTAAGGTCAAGATTTAAGGCTATCGTTAACTTGCCCACCCCGTAGTATCAGCTTGCATTTCACCCCAAGATTGCTTTGCAATTCATGTCACTGAACGCGCCTACTTTACTTTTCTTTCTAAACACGCGACCAGTCTTATTAAGAGCAGTAAGCTGCTCTTAAAAAATGCCAGTCACGATTTTAGAAAAGATGTTGCAACTTATGTAGGTAATACAACCACTTTTAATCCTCACTAAACAGTTCCTGTCTTTAGCACTGGCAACCAGGAAATTGTTCCTGCACTAGACCGTCACAGCTGCCATACTCATGAACTTATTATACCAACATATCCTAGCGGTCACGACAACCAATTACAATCAACCGTTCTTGTGACATTTCAAACACGTGATTTTGGAAAACGAGTTCTCAAGTTCAGGAAACACTTGCATCGTGTATTAATCGTATATGTCACAAATATATATCCGGCTTTGGAAAAAGTTTAAAGCATCCAACGTGTAAACTATCATCGATATATATATAAGTAAGGCAGCGCGCAGTGGCTCAGTTGGCTAGATCATGGATTGGAGCGCGGGAGACCGTGGTTCGATTCCCGGCCAGTGTGACTTTTCTGGCAAGTACCTCTGTGATTTTTCACATATATTTTTTCATCATGCAATGCTCCTTGAGGAAGGTTTAGGCGACCTTCTCGCAGTAAAAATTGCCTCATTTTCCTCTATCCTCTCCCAGTAATGGGAGTCCTCCCATCTCTTTCCTTGTCCCTTTCCCAAGTGCTAAGTGCCCATAGTAGTGCTCTAATTAAAGGAGCCGGACGTAGAGCACTATGATATTATATATAAGGAAGGACCATGTTTGCCATGAAGGGAGTACTTTTATAGTTAAATGACACAAGAATAGAGCCTGTACCAATGAACTAAGAATACGTGTCTTTCAGAGGTCAATATTACGTATAACACTATTAATCTCTTTCTCTCCCATTCTCCTCTTACGTTTAATAATACAGTCAGTGTAAGGAATTCCCCTTCATTAAAATTGTATAAAGATTAACGAACAGTTTTTAAATAAACCTACTCTTTCAAGCCTGATCAATTCATGTTTCTAGTCTTTTTACATTTAGAAAGAAGATTATCTTACTTAATCGTATTCTACTTGAAATACGAATAAAAACAAAATTTTCTCACGTACGTGTTTATACCTAACAGAACAATGAATAAAAATCAAATTACTTGACTAGTTTTGTAAGTTAACTCATAACAATGAGCCTCCTTAATACGGCAATGCCACAGTGGTTGGCATTATTGCATAACCAAGTGTTATTTGAATTGATGTATGTATTAGTACTATGTCATACAAAGAAAATTAAAAAGCTAAAATTTTTTACATGGTTCATCACAAGTACTACTAAAAAAATCTTAGAGCATTCAAAACGTTACATTAACATATAAATAATGATAGAGTTGATATGCATTTATTCAGGATCTTATCCTTAGTTAGACAAATAAATTAATTTTTTGATTATTTGTATGCATAAACTCTGTGAATATTTTTCTTGCGTAGTGTGAAAAAATGTATTTCAAAGTTAATATTCAAGACTATACGAGATCAGTGAAGTGCACTAGAGTATCTTCAGGAAAAATTATTTAAGGGAAAATCAATGTGGGGCACGAAGGGAAACTGAAATAACTTTATTTGAGTAAAAATGACAGTTATGACGTCCATATTATTAAACCATGTTATAAATATATGATTCCAGTAAATAATATTTACTTAAAAATATACATTATGGATTGCCAATAAACTAAATTATTAAATTAAATTACATGTATACATGTAAACATGTGGATACATATCTAGGGCCGTAAAGATTTGTAGGATTTTAGTCAGATTCTAGAAATATGGTATATCGGGCTGTGGAAGGTGGTAGGATGGGTTAAGAAGAATTTTGTAGGAGCAGTGAATGTACCTGGGAAGTTATAGAAGCGTGTTGGATGGTAGGATGTGTACGTGGAATTTCCTACACACGTTACTGCATAATATTTCTTGTATATATATGACGATATTGTTTTGTTATACAGACCAAAGATAGTAATAACTCCCTCTGCTACCCCTTAGCTTTTTACCACTCTTACACAGCTGCATTTTCACATTGCACCCTACTGTATTTATCTGTTTCTACATCATCTTGACCGTCTTTAAATAAAAGTTTTTTTTTTATTTATAATTTAAGAGAGTTTTGAAAATCATATATTTTAATTGACTAAAACAAGCATTCATTAGAAAAAAAATTGTGCGTGTGCATCTAGCTATATTATGTAGTTAATTAAAGGGATCATTTTGAACATAATTTTTAATATTCTTTATTTTTTTAAAGAAAAACTTATCTTTCAAGAACATTTAAAACTCACCTGCAGTTTTGGATTATTTTTTAAGATTGTAATAAAATTTTTTTAATTCGACAAGAAAATTATTGAGTATTCAATTATTTTGGTATTAAATACCACAAACCTTTGTTTGCCAAACGTGAGTTATAATGACATTATTTTCAATAACATCTTGTATCCTTTAAAATGAGTAGCAACTACACTGAACAATTTTTAAAGAAGTTCTTAAAGAAATGGCTTAACAATTATCATCATTACCCTCATTACCATAGTTTTCATTGTTATCGTCATCATTATAGTAATTTTGATTCTTCTTTTTATCATTATCCCTATTATTATAATTACTGTCGTTTTATTACAATTATTTATAAAATTATTATGATCATTCTCTTAACTCTTTTTATTGTTATTTGTAACAAAGAAATCACGGATTTTTTTTTTCTCAGAAAAT